>CM051689.1:26156865-26569365 GCA_028022725.1 Lycodopsis pacificus | reverse complement strand
CCGCAATAACTAATATCTTCTCCCAGATCTCAGAAATCAACTTGGTGAGTACAATGTGATTATGACCAATAGTAATGATGGCCAGAGAAGAATAAGAATTGGGTTGTATGAATATTATTCATAATGTTGTAGACTGTGTATTTTAATAATATCTTTTAGCATTTTTGGACAGTTTAATTTGGAGACTCTAAAGATTAGATAAAGAAGATAGCTTGTATAGTGATATGAAGTATTTTGCTGTGTCATCACTTCTCCTTCTCTTCTTAGACTAAAAACCCACCAAACCAGCATCTGAATTTCTTCCATTTAGACTCTGACAGAAGTTTGCAATGCGTGTCCTGAGCAGCCCTCCTGCAGGCTGTCAGCCTCCGACATCACACAGCATGCAAAACTGAAATACACATCCGTTCTTCAACGAGAGATGAAGAAAGATGAGATGAAAACACAGAGAGATGGGCTGAAATGGACTGAGGCAACAGCATGTCTGAGAACGCTCTGATCTTGATGCCGAGTCCAAATCAGAAAGCGCAAAAGATTTTCCACATCACCTTTGAAATACTTTAGAGAAAAGCTGAGCTCAAACTGTATGAAGCCACACAGAGGCACATCAACTTCTCCGGGCCACCATTCCACTGCTGTCAGGTGAAAAACCTCATATCTCCCAAACCTTGTTTAAGCTGGAGGCCAGTGAATTTACCATATTAATATTACCAGTTCATGTTGAAAGGGTTTCACAGTGAGCCTCGCGGAATGGAAAATGCTTTCAACTCCTCGAGGAACATTTAATCCTTAGTCAGTTTAAGAGTATGTAATATACGTGGAGATACAAGGTTGTTGCCAGACAGTGAGGATTTGACCTCTTTTACGGCACCTTTTTCTGGACCTGCCAAAAAAAGGTATGTGAGTATTCAGCCTTTATTCTCATTCATTCCTACAGACCCAGTTGTATTTTTTACACTGAGACACTGAGAAAATGTAGCCAATAAATAACTTCATCTCCCTCTTAGTAAAATATACTGTGTGTGTGTGTGTGTGTGTGTGTGTGTGTGTGTGTGTGTGTGTGTGTGTGTGTGTGTGTGCGCGCGCGCGCGCGCGAGTTCTTCAACTAAGCTGATGTTCGGCTATTGATTCGTGACTGGAGCATCTATCCTGTTTAACAGCAGAATGTTGCCTGGACACTGGGCCGATAGAAACAGCCTCCAAATGCTTAACTATCAGCTTTGTGTGTGCGTGTGCGTGTGCGTGTGTGTGTGAGTGAGTGAGTGAGTGAATGCAGTGTATCCAAGTTGGATCTGTTTGGTGTTCGCTCGGCTGTGTGTGCCAGTATATATATATGTGTGTTTCTACTATCAGTATTTCTTCCCCTCTGCTGCTCCCGTGATGCAGCTGATAATAAAGATGGAGGTTACCACCCCCCACAGCACACTGTGAGTGTGTGTGGGTGTAAACAGACGGTGGTTATCCCTCGCTGCACACTGCAGTGATTTGTTTGTATGTATTCCATGTCAGGTTTGATGTATGTTATTAAAGTAGGGCCCCTGCAGCCGGCAAGGCCATTATGAAATAGAAAGTACACACACACATATACAGCATAAGCTAGAATCACAGTGACACACACTTCATCCCTCCTGGCAATTCAAAAGTTGACACAGCTGACAACTAATATCAACTAATGTATTAGCAGTTACTGGAACTAATCTGACCTTTGCAATCTCACTCTCTCCTTCTCTTTTAATCCTACTATCGCTTCATGTTTCTTTGTTTTCTATTGTACGCCACTATCTTTTGTAACATATGAGGCAGGGCATGTTAGGTGTGAACCTATACCTCGGTCTCGACGCTGATAGATGGACAGACTTGACAAACGGTCAAGCTTGAGCTGGGAGGAATAAACTACAATAGTAAAGTTAATACATCTACTGTGGATATAGTCACCATGGCGTCATCCATTGGTTTGTAAACTACATCTTGGTTGTCTTCAACCAGAAGCGATACGAGAGGGTGGAGCTACGTACAATCAAATGATAAATAAGAATGTTTTACGAGACCAAAGAGGTTACAATTAACTTTCATGAACTGAAAATACCCTGTGAAGAGGATTCAAGATCTAACCTGTCAATCACTAGGTAGCCCCGCCCTAAAGCATACTCTGCTTTATGGTCTGTTTGACTCTAAATGGAGCATAATGTACCAAATGAACATCATGCTGTACTGAAGAAGACTTGAAACTAGAGATTGAGACCATGAACTCATATTTACAATGTTTACTTCTCACTTGATAAATCAAGTGAGAAGTAGAGTCATTTTCTCATAGACTTCTATACAACCAGAGGAGTCGCCCCCTGGTGGACATTAGAAATAATACAAGTTTGGCTTTACTTTTTGGAACCAGAGATTGCCACCTGAGTTGATAAGGATGGATGTCACTCAGTGCAACAGTGTGGCTCTTTCATATCTTTTTAATAATATTGAAGGAATATCACCGCTTTTAAGCTACTGCGCCATTTCATTCAGTCAGGAACACTCTCGTCATAGATTTTAACCCTTTATTGCAACAAATGGAAATACAGTTGAACTTGGCACTGATGGGTCCGCTCTTTGAGTGCTCCCCGGGTTAGCCAGCAGCTACCAAGCAAAAAGAGGGAGCACCAAGTAACAACCCCCAATGGTTTACAGGAATGAACCAGAAATACATTTTATAAATACATTTCAACCATTTGCCATGAAAGATGAACTCTGAACTAAAAAAGGGTGGAGGCTGGGGTGGAGGAGGCAAAGCTTTGCCAGCAGTACGGTCTGTAACAGCGTATAGGTGTAGAATGAATCAGTGAGGAGGGAGTCATATTTAAATAAACCTCCTTGAAGTGAGAGTGGGCTGTGATTGGTGTGTGGCCGATTGGAAGCTATGATTCAATCGGCTGGTTACAGCTGGGGGCGTATGACTTCTGTGTCTTGCATGAACTAACGCAATGCTTCATATGGCGACGCAACTGCGCGTAAACAGAATGGATGGACAGGACACTGATATTGTGGTTATTATTCTCTCCAGTTCTGCAATGAAGTGAATCTTCTCCAGCAGAAGATAGATTAGCTCTTAGCAGAGATCCAGGCCCTGTTACAGAAACAAACTGATGACAGGAAGGGTTTCAAGCCACGTATTTCCTAGTTTCCAAGAAGACGGGAAAGTTCGGACCCATTTAAGATCTCCGTGTCCTAAACCGATGCATTGCCTGCATACTAAGGAATTTGTGAGTATATATTTGGTGTTTGTTTCAACTTCTACTGATTTCATCAAAATTGTGACTCCTAAAAAATGTAATAATGACATGATGTCTGCAATGATAGCGCCCTATATTGGTGTTTTTGTAAAATCCCACTGATGATCTCTGTAATGTAATTTCATGCAGTTTGTGCATTGCAAATGTGGTTTGTTTTAAGGTGCCCTATGAATCAAACTCTTTTTTGATCTGTGCTTTGTTTTGTTCATTGAGGGACATTCTTTTTCTTTTTGAAAGTTTTTACATTGCCTGTGATTGTGCATAATATCCACATCAGTCTCTCTGGTTTGTGCGCTGAGGCTGAGATCTGGGTGGCTCAGCAGGGATGTTCACCTCGCCTGAGGGTGGATGATCCCAGCAATCCAGATCTTCCTCTGTGGATCAGACCGAAAGCTCCCACTCAAAAGATCAAATATCCTCTTGGCTTCCGCTTATCCCAGTCCCAGTCCCAGTTCGCACAGCGAAAACACCCAGGCCATGCGGCTGTCGCATTTACTGTGGTTCTAAAGGTGATCACACGGGTAAATTCATGAGTGCCCATTCACTTGTTCATAATCTATAGCAAGGTAGTTTGTAAAACAATAACAGTGAAACGGGAGAACATTTTGGAATTTCAGGAAGCAAAATCAAGGAACTCTCACAATCCAGCCAGTCAAGACATATGGCCGCCCACCTCGAGCCCACTTCTGATTGAGGTTTCTGTACAACAATGAGGGGTTATGTGCAATCCCCCAGGAATAGCACCAGGCTTTGAAGCAAATTTTACATAGATTTAATCAGATCGATTGATTATGATTTAAAAAAAGACTACAATATGTTAATTTAGTTAGAATAGATGTAAATGTACATTGTTACTTCTTCCATTGATGCTGTTTTCTTGTTCCAAATGCATTCATCTTATGGTTCATCCGTATTTGTAACAGACTTGCAAACTTTTAAATCCATGTATCATAAAGTGTGAAGTCAGTTGCCCTCAAGCTGACAGGCTCTTGAGATTTCCCACTCAACATCCATCTTTTGATGGTACTTCAATGACACAAAAATGGACGTCAGTATTGTAGGGTGATGATTCGGAAATGTCATCCAGAACCCTCTTGAGTTCCATGCTTTTTCTTATGTAAATGAGACATTCTGGTGATTTTCTTATAATCTAATGATAGGACATCTTCTCTTTAGCCTCGGGTAAGCAAAAACACAATGATATATTGTCTTTTCGTGGCTCAGCCTCATCAACTCTCCCAGTGCCTTGTGGGAATTGGTGTCCAAACAACACTCATCACTGTCATGTGTGAGTTATACTGTATGTATGACTAATGCGTTGGAGACAGACTTATTTGTGTGTGATCTCCACTAAAGGGCATGACTGCAGTGTGTTGTAAGTCATTAGTTAGAATAACAGATGGAGGTAATGTACAGTGAGAGTATTATGGAGGCCTTCATTACTCACAAAAAGCAGATTAATGCCACTGTGTTGGTAGGCTTAATGAACAGTGGGTGAAGAGGCGTTTAATTCCTAAAACAACGAGATTCTGCCTGAGGAGCTAGAATGAATTAGCCAAGGGAGGGAGGGACGAAGCTGCCAAAATCCTGATTTCTTTCAGAAACATATAATTGAAGGTGTGGGGGCCTCCCACAATTTCTAAGCCAAAAAGTTCCTCAAAGCTTTTTTTTTTTTTTACTTTCAGCTCAGCCCATTCTCTATGCCTGCCATTGATTTTTAAACCAATTAAATTGAGACAAGAGTGAGGAGCGCCGTTCAGGGCTGAGAAACGACAGCAGTCATTGGGCAAATAGTCAAATCTGTGGATCACATCAAAACTTGATCAAACTTGTCTGATGTCTTGGCTGCAGTGCATAAGTCACTGTGGGAATCCAATCAGCCAAACAGAATAAGCTTGGTGGGTTGTTTTTCTTTTGAGTTCGATGGCCTCAGAGCAGCACACTTACAAGCAGCAGCCCACACAGTGAAACTGATACAGTCTGAGAAAACATCTGCACATTGTTCATCATAACACACCAAATTCCCCACGCAATATGTTGAAAGCAAAGCAGGCCCTGTTCCCTCCTGCTCGCTCAAATAATTGTCTCTCATTTCCGCCTGCAGTTGCCATGGTGATACTTTTATGAGAAGGGAAATATCAGAAGATTTGATGAGTTTCTCCTCAAAGCTTTTATTTATTTATTTGAGTTTATGCATTTTTTGTGTTATGATGTGTATGTTTTTTTGTTTTTAAAATGTTCACCCATTTTTAAATATTCTAAATGTTTTGAATATTCTTCTTCTATTAAAAGAAAAACACATTCTGACTATTTGTGTGTTATTACTAAGGGGATGTTTTTGTAATTTTCTGTTTTCCCGTGTGCATGTGTTCATCGAGCAGTAATGATTGCAGACACTCTGGAGTTGGGCTGTGGTCACTTTGAATTAGGGGCTTTGTCTCATCAGCCCTCCTTACTACCTGACTCCTGTACTGCTAGACCTGAGTCACACACACGCAAACACACACTCAGCGCTGTGGATGTGTGTGTGTCAGTCAGCCGATCTGACAGCAGCAGCCTCTGGCCAATCAGCCTCCTCTCTTACACACTTACATGCAGAAAAAAACTGCTTCCAAAGTTCTTCAGAACGTGAATCCATTCATTCATCTCTGCTCAGAAGAAGGTACTAAAACACACACACACACACACACACACACAGAGACACATTCTTGTCACATCCATTTGGGCCATGAGTAACCCTGAGGGTAGACCTTTCCTACCTGGGGGGGTCTGCTGCTTCCTGTTAATGGGGATGACCCTGGAACCTCAAGGTCCACACACACACACACACACAGTCACAGTTTGCCAGGGGAATCACCCCCCTCCTCTCACTGAGTAAACTCACACATACACACGCCCATGAAAACATCATTCTTTATAGTTTTGACCTACGCACTAACCTTTAATCAATTTCCTTTTGGGTGACCTTTGACCCTGCCCTAAGGCTCATTTCCAATAAATACCTCACACAGACTTTGAGGCGCATTCACCCTAAATCCGTGAGGGTCGCTGTTCTGCAGACTTTGCCGAACAGGAATTACCCACAATTCATAGTATGGTACTGGTGGCGCGTGCAGATCCTCCCATAGACGTTGCTACGTTCATGACAAATATATACTCAGAAAAGAAATCACAAGGATTGGATAAAGCTCAGCAGATCTTGAGACAATCTTCCAACCACTCAGCCAGACCGGCCAAAGAAAAACACCATCAAAAGCCATGTGTTGGACCGAGGGAGGAGAGCCGTGATGACAGCTAAACAGGACCTAAGGTTATTCCTCCAACCAGCCTGCTCCAAGCTTATGTTTGTTCGCTGGAAATTTAGATGGATGGAATAAGACTCAAAATATCATTGATCTGGACAATACACATTATGTGGACAAAATCACCAATACAATTCAAACTTCATGTGACACAGAATGCAGCCTGCAGAAGAAAAATGTAGATACAAGTATATTTTAAGTATGTATTTTTCCCACGACACAATTTCTCACACATTTCTTTCTATTTCTACTTGCCGACAATGAAAGATCCCCAAAGGCTCTCTGGCAAATTATACTGCAGAGACTGCAGGTTACAAATTTACAAAAGAGAAACCATGTCAAAGACCATGTATTTATTTTCCTTCAAACTTTGTCACATAAGAAAACAAAGATGAATGGTGTATAGGAGTGTGAGTGTTGCTCCATACCATTTATTAGGAGACCAGTGTTTGTTCAGGTAAAGAGGGGATTTTAGTCATTCTGTATAATCCAAGTGATCTATGGAGCCAAATCCAGGTCAATAGTTTTGCTCATTTGAAAAAAAAAGTTGAACCTGAAAGTTCAAGTTGTGGTCTTGTACATTTAAAAATACGGCAGTGAAGTACATTATTTACAGTTACATAGAATATGACCCGCTCACCCCGAAAGCGTTACACCCACACAGTGGAACCGGAGCAAGAGACCGGTAGTTCTTTCTCCCCCGCCTTACAAAGTTGAAAAACATCCCACAAAGTTCCTATTGGCTAAATCCAGGCACGGGCATGACCTGTCTCGACATCTATCTGTCCCTTACTTATTCTAAATACACTCAATGACTGTCTTTTATGGCTTAACCCTTCTATGATAAACATTCTATATAAAAGATAAGACTTTGCAACTTTTGGCAAAAGCTTCATGTCTCAAATTCTCCATCTAGCTACTAATCCTAAAACACTTTATGCTTATCTTAATTATGCATTTCCAAAACACTTATGATTATGACTAATTATGAATTCTTAAATATGAATCATGAAACACTTTTATTATAACTTCTAAACACACAGTTCTACACTCAAATTTATTACTATCTATATATATATATATATATATATATATATATATATATATATATATATATATATATATATAAACTACTGCCCAGGCGTAGTTCATAATCCTTCGGTCCTATCGCACAAACTCACGCTCCACCTCCCCGATGGTCCGGGCGGGGAGCGCTGTAAAGCACCTGGCCGGAGCCATGAGCCTTTCCAAGTCGAGACGCCGGTCGCAGCACACCGCCACGGAGGATATGCGTCTCGGCTCAAGTAAAAGGCGCCAGGGGTCTGCGGCGAGGGTGAGGTGGGATCCCGGCTCCGCGGGGTCGGGCACACCACTGGCCCGTCTCGCGAGGTGGAGGTGGAGCGTGAGTGAATTACGCCTGGGCAGGGCGAAGCAAGAGGAAACTCTGGTGGAGACCCGTAGGTCCTGACGTGCGAATCGGTTTCCTGACCTGGGTATAGGGGCGAGAGACTAATCGGACCAGTTGCTGGTTCCCTCTGAAGTTTCCTTGAGGATAGCTGGCGCTCAGTTTTTTCCCCACTGCAGTCACGTGAATATGTTGTATAGAAAGTGTTGAATAATACCTCGCGGTTGCCTGAAGGCAACGTGGTTGAGGAAGGTCCTCAGCCTTCTTTGTTATGCTGAAAAAAATGTATTCCAAAACATTCCAGAACTGAATCAAAATTATATTCAACCCCAAAAAACGTTGCATTCACTTATTTTTATTTTGAATACATTGCTTTATTTTTCAATGTTGAAGACCACAACTTGAACTTTCAGGTTAAAATTTTTTTTTCAAATGATCAAAACTATTGACCTGGATGTGGCTCCATAGGGATCGTCTTTTCTGCTTTAGAGCACAATGTGTAAAACCAAATTCTACACATGAAGTCCTCTTTAAAGGTCTGCATGTTGGTTCTATAATGCTGCTCACACACCGGGCGCGTTTTTTGATTGATGCGCGTCGAGATTACATACAAAGTCTATGCACAGACGCGATGAGACTGGCGTGCTGCGATTTTTAATCTCATCGCGTCTGTGCATAGACTTTGTATGTAATCTCGACGCGCGTCAATCAAAAAACGCGCCCGGTGTGTGAGCAGCATAAGAGCGGCTGTAAATCTGTCACTACACTGAGTATGTCAATGCCCATTTCCATGAGTTAAACTGTACATGCTGAAGACGCAAATAAGTTGACAATATTGTGATAGAAATACCCTTATCCTGCTCAACATCAAAGTGAAAAATGTTTATTATGATTTAAAAACAATAGTCAAGAACAGAGGCCTGTACTATGGAGCAGGATTTGTGGTTAGCGAGGTAACTTCAGGCTTAGGGTAGATCTCTTATCTCCAACAGAGGTTATGTTGGAGGTAAGAGATCTACCCTTGAATAAGCGCTGCTTACTGACCAATCAAAGTTTCATACGTAGATCGGAAATTGATATTACACAATTACTAAGAAGTTAAAGTCATAATCCAGACTAACAGCAAAAACAGTTCAAACAGCCAGCAAAAAAGACAGCTGCCAATGAATCGTCTGTCTACTGTCTGAATGGATCATTTAACAGATTTATAATACTACTGCTTCATCTAAAGCACGATCGATCTGACTATAATTACACATGAATTATCTTTTTATATTCATTTTCTATTTGCGCCCAGTCCGTTTCACACCGCCGTAGTTCCAGCTGAAAGAATAAAGCTAAAATATTGGCATCGACACCATCAGAATACATCCAAGCAACACAGTAACTTAACGGAATAAACATGAAATTATAGTCAGCTCTTCACGTGCTGTTAATTTATACATTCACACAATATATTCTTACCAGCTGTGCTTTCTGCATTGGGCAGTTTAAAATATGTTACTTTCAGCCTGAATTTTTCAACGTATTTTTCTCATTTGTTAGTTTTCTCTTTATGTGAACACATATAGTTCAACTGGATAGCCTAAAGATACCCTGGGCATTTGTTGACCTGGCTTCATGGAACAGACCTCAGGACCATCGAATAAAGAAACCACTTATATGAAGAGATGTGTTCCTCTGTGGCACGTTAGTGATTTAAAATTCTTCTATTCCAAATGTTCTCTTAGTTAGGAATGGAAATGATGAGTTTTCTACGAATCGTCTGCATTTCTCAAAACTATTTGTTTTTCAAGCTCCCCTGTGGAGTTTTCCGAAAAATAAAGTTTCTGTCTACATTCATAGTTTCTCACCAAAACACATGTGTGTTGATCCCTGTTGTTACATTTCCAAACTTTCTATGTTTTCACCTCGGTATCCTCAGTGGCAGCTATGCTGAAACAACATGATAAAGAATATTCATGATTCTGTCAAACAGTGAAATAAGATGATTTTAACAACATTAAAAATGGAAAACTATATGATACAGGGATAATAGTCAATGTAATGGAGTTGGTACATTGCGTCCGTACTTTACTGTCTACTGTATCTTAATCACCACAGAGACTGGGATGCAATGTGTCCTGTTATGCTGCTCACACACCAGACGCGTTTTTTGATTGACGCGTGTCGAGATTACATACAAAGTCTATGCACAGACGCGATGAGACTGGCGCGCCGCGATTTTGCGATTCGGCGGCGCGTTGGACGCGTTATTGCAGTGCGGTGGACGCCGCAAAATCGCCAACGCGCGAGATGAAATTTTTCAACTTCTGCGACATAATCGCGTGACGCTGTGGCGTGATAGCCTATCAGCGTTGAGTTGCTCCCCCCGTCATCAGTGCCGTACCTCCTGCCCGTGCTGAATCGCAAACAACAATGAAGGACAAATAAATCCTGTAGCCGTCTGTGTAAACAGCGACCGGCGGCTTGCTAGACACAGTGAATACAGCTCGATACAATTCACGGAGCTCCTCTGAACAATATTATGAACCAGACATGACGGCGTGTAGTTTCTCGGGATATCTGTGACTTCCAGAACACGTACTAAGCAGATATAGAGGTTATTCTTTCCATGGTTAATGGCGGACAGTTGAACGGATCCAGGTCTATAAACCACGCCCCCTCTCCGGCGCTACGAGATTTTGCGGCGTTTGGTCTGAACACGACCGGCGGCGCGTTGGACGTGATTTTGCAGTGCGTTGGACGCGATTTTGCAGTGCGCCAAGAAATCAACGCGTCCGGTGTGTGAGCAGCATTAGAGAGAGATAGGAAGAGAATGAGGATAAACTATTATAATACATCAATATCCCCTCCAGCCTCTCCCTCTCTCTCGCTTTCTCCCTCTCTGTATTTTCGACTTTGATTTCAAAAAAGAATCCATCTCTCAAACATTTACTAACCTTGGTTTGCTAGAAGAATGGGAGCCATTTCTGCCATTAAAAAACCTGCGCTGTTGAATCTATAAAACGCTCTTCTATCGTCTGATGGAGTGCTGCTTCCTGTTTCTAAATGAATGCAGGTCAGGAAAACATTTTCATTTTATACTATTGCTAATCTGAAAACATCTTGACAGTGAACATGTTTCTCATTTCTTCTTCCTCGTTGTTACAAGCAAATAAAAGTTTCTAAATTGTTTGCAAAAAGTCAATAATATCTCTTTTTGGAGTGTTCATGTATCATTTTTTGTGCACTGCTTCTCTTTGTTTGGTACTGTTCTGTGCTTTAAACAGTCATTTAAAAAGGAAATGTCATCAGAGTTATGAAGCACTGCAGCACCCCCATGTGTCTGCCCACAGAACTGCATCTCAACATGACGAGGAGAGCTTAGAGGAGAAGAGAGGAGGAAACAGTAAGGCAGACTTTTGAATGAATGAATTCAATAAAAAACACAATGCAAATATACAAAAACTGTATATTTCATGAAGCAGGTAGTATACATTAGCTGTGACAGTGAGATGTAACTCATGGATGGAACAGTTTTGGTATCTTAGGGATCTTAGATCACTTAAAGATCAGCAGATGGATAAAACAGTTTGAAGTTTAGACTTTGAAATCATATCTCTATTATCACAACATGATTTGGTGGGTCTGCTTTGGTTTCACCAATAATTAACCTAGAGTTCACCTGGAACAGGACCGAGACCCACCTGACCCACTTTGATCTGGTTGTCTAGTCCAGATACAGTTTTCACACCAACCTCAACCGGACGTTGAAAAACAAAAATGAGGAGCCCACACACAACAGACTCTAACATCAATCTGCATACAGTGTGTCTATTGTCAGAAAGTGGAAACACTGCAGTGCTTTGTGGGGCTACTTTTGAGCTGTGTTGCTCCGTCTTTTCTGTCTGAGTGCTGCTGTCAGTCTTATCAGTTATGCATTTACTTCTTCACTGCATAAAATGGACGTGTGGCGTGAGAGTGTGTAAAAAGTGTCAATGGCTTCATGGTCAATGTGTGTGAGTTGGCAGTCCTGGTTTTGTGAAGCTATGTCTGTGTCTTATTTCCTATACATTTTAACACAAACTTTCCCTAATCTTCGCTAAAGTAATTTTAACCATGATGATAAGGCTTCCTCAACCTCAACATAGTTTTAAATGTCTTTTTGTGCGTCAACCTATTCAATAGAAATGTCAGATTAAACTGTTAACTAACTTGGCCGTTTGATTGTCTGACTGCTTGTGTTTCCAGAACCACAGGTTATTTTTGATGATGTTACCATCTTCACACATCTCTCCCATTTTGGTTCATCTGGTTCCATCTGGGTGTGTGGTGTCTCAAATTGATTTCTCAGTCACTACACACTGTATGTATATGCAGGTCAGTGATGCCTCCTCAGAATGCAATCCAGCTCTTTTTTAGCTTGCAGCATTAATGTTCGGAGCTGACACAGTGTGGTGATAGAGGCATTTCATTACACTCACACAAACACACACATACATGAGAAGACACGGTGGGTAACACCTTAAATAAGTCCTTACATTTGTTTTTCATCTTGCACCTGGAACCTCAATTCTTTGGTGTGTTAATTATCTCCTTCACGTTGCTGGGAGGTCAAATTAAAAGGTCACACCTCTGGACACCAAATCAGACACGATCAACATTTATGTACAGATTTCCCTGTTCATCATTTTTTTTTAATTAAAAACGTAGTCCTGACTGTAGACTGTTTCGAAGGTACTGTACAGACTGCCTCATGTTCAGGGATGCCGCTACCCAGGAGAACTGGAGGAATACATATCAACATTGATTATATATTAGTTAATGTGTTGGTGATGCGATGATCTCAAAAATAATCAAAATCATTCCGGCACTAGAAAGCCTGGATGAATGTAGAGGTGATGGCTATATCCAAGCATACATCATCACAAGAGAAAGCTGGCGTCAAGATGGACTGATGAGAGATCTCAACACCAACAACACTAAAGATGTGGCAGGAGATCAAGAATGTCACAGGCTGTAAAAGCAGGAGCACCCCCATCATGTGTGAGGCCACGTTCACAGATGAGCTGAACACCTTTAATGCTTGCTTTGATCTCCTCAACAAAGAGTCAGCTGTCAGGTCTGCCCCGCCTCCAGAGGACCGCCCACTGTCGGTATCCTCTGAGGACCGCCCACTGTCGGTGTCCTCTGAGGACCGCCCACTGTCGGTATCCTCTGAGGACCGCCCACTGTTAGTGTCCTCTGAGGACCGCCCACTGTCGGTATCCTCTGAAGACCGCCCACTGTCGGTGTCCTCTGAGGACCGCCCACTGTCGGTGTCCTCTGAGGACCGCCCACTGTCGGTATCCTCTGAGGACCGCCCACTGTCAGTATCCTCAGAGGATGTGAGGAAAACCCTGATGAGAGTGAATATGTGTAATGCTGCTGGGCCTGATAACATCCCTGGTCGTATACTAAGAACATGTGGAGACCAGCTAACTGGTGTCATCACTGATATTTTCAACATATCACTGTCACAGGAGAGAGTTCCATCTGCTTCAAGACAGCCACCATTATCCCTGTCCCTAAAAAGTCTGCAGTGTCCAGTCTAAATGACTACTGCCCTGTGGCACTCACAGGTGGTTTGTGAAACTGGTTCTCCAGCATCAAAAACAAGCCTGGACATCCACCAGCATAGAGAGCCAACAGATCCACAGAGGATGCTGTCTCCACTGCTCTCCACTCAGCCCTCACTCATCTGGAAAATAACAACAGCTACATCAGAATGTTGTTTGTTGATTTCAGTTCAGTCTTCAGCACAAGATTTCCAATTAAACTGATGGTAAACTTAGCACTATCACAAACCGACCCCAGGCCGTTCAGATTGGCAGCCACACCTCCATACTCTGGTGTTGAACACCGGTGTGCTCAGCCCCCTCCTGTTCACGCTGTACACCAACGACTTAACCTCCAACATGAAGAGAACTCTGTTGAGAAGTTTGCAGATTACATTATTGTCATCAGCCAGATAAAAAGCGACGATGAGACTTCATATAGAGAGGAAATAAACAATCTTGCCCCGAGAACAAACTACTGCTCAACATCAGTAAAACCAACTTTAGGAAAAAGGAGGCAAAGACCCACACCCACACCCCTGTCTACATCAACAGAGCAGAAGTGAACAGTTCCCTGTTTCTGGGAATCACAAAGCCGCTGTCGTGGTCATGACACACCTCGCTCCAAGCTCATAAACAGCTACATTCCTCAAGGAATCTTAAGAAGGCACAATGCCCCAGCCAAGTTCTTGTAAACTTTTACAGAGGAGCAAATAAAAGCATCCTGACTGCAAACATTACAAAGTGACATGAGATGTGTACAGCCCCAAACAAAAAGGTAACAGCTGGTAATTTAAACCGCCCAGAACATCATTGGTACCCATCTAAGGAGCATGAGTGATATTGGTGAGAAGAGGTTTCAAAGAGCTCAAAGGATATTAAGACACAATACCCACCCAGCCACAGCCCGTTCCCCCGGCTGCCGTCTGGAAAGAAACCCAGAGGAATCCCTGATGCTCGGTAGATGGTACCAATGAAGGGCTTTGATGTTTGAATCACCCACTGTAGAGCGCTCCTGACCTGGGCCAGGTACATCCCATGCTTGTAATGTTTGCAGTCAGGATGCTTTCTATGACTCCTCTGTAAAAGTTGACAAGAACTTGGCTCGGGAGTTATGCCTTCTTAATTTTCCATATAACAAATACAGCCATTCATGATTTTTTTTTTTACCAGGATGGAGATGTGTGATGACCATGTCAGGTTGTTTGTGATGCTGATTCCCAGTGTTGGGGTCTGACTATATGGCTTCAACATGTGCTGTGAAATAAAGAATCAGGTCTCCCCTTTTGCAAGCAAAGGTTTCATCCTGATTGTGGTTTGATGAGCACCAAACCCCCTCTGAAGGAATTTCACATTAGGGTGTGAGTTTCCCCCCCAAAAAAACTATGTGTTCCTGAAGTTACTTGAAAGCACCGCTGCAATCTCATTGGCCGAGGGCCAAGACACCCCAGGACCCCTGTTGTTCAGCCACTGTTCTACAAAACTACCTGCAGCCCCCACCTCAATGCTTTTCCCCTTCGACCTCCGTCGAGCTAGGGAGCACACAAACGCTTTTTCCACCGATCCCTACGGGGTAGCAGGAGGCACACCAACGTTGCTCCTCTTTTTAACCAAAATCCTAGGTTTCACAGTTATATTCGCTGGCCGAATTCACCAAACTGTCTATTTTATCTTTGTTCGCATCCACAAAGCGAACCCGTTTAATCCTGCAGAAGTGAAGAAGCAGACTTCTTCAGAACGAGAGACCGAGGACTTCCACTCTCCCCCAAGCGCCTCGTCTGCTCCGGCCATAAGGACGCGAAACTCCCTTATCCAGACAACAGCGATTCTCTCCCACCGAGAGAAACACGGCTTCCGACGCCGCAGCATGAGCCCACTGAAGCTCAGAAGAAACCCCCCCAGAAGACTCCCCTCAATCAACACGATTGCATCGTACCGTAAGGCAAATAGATTCTGGGCAGAGTTAGAGAGAGTTTAATTTGTGTTTATTTTATCTTGTTTGTGTGCTTAAAGTACTGTTCATTTTTATAACGTGGTGTATGCTTAATAATCGCTGACACTAACGATCGCTGAGATCGTAGGGGTTGTGTAGAAGTAGCGTGTATTCCATGCTACTGTGATCTGTGTTGAGCGAGCCGCCTAGTGAGATCGAAGCTGCTTCTCATCAGTTCAGGAGGTCAGAACCGCCAACTGAGACAAAGAGTCGCTGTTCTCTCCCCTGGCTGAGAGAGCAATCTTCGTACTCCCGCGCGGCGCAGAGGATCGTAATCGCTTGTTTTATTTCATTTTGTTTGGGTTCCTTTCCCTTCTACTAACCCACACACACACATATAGCTTTTGAGCTAATCGAGCTACGTGCTGAACAGCTACCAGCACATGTAGACGCCGGGTCCACTGTTGGCTCTCCGCCATTTTGGGTCTCACGCATGAGAGACGTCACCACGTCCCAGCTACGTCACACGTCACTGAGCTGTTCCCTCGCTCCCCCCCCCCCTTTGCTCACACACACACACACACACACACACACACACACACACACACACACACACACACACACACACACACACACACACACATACACTTACACACACCCCCCCCCCCCCCCTCTTTTCACTGGTCTGTTGATTTTAGATAGCGTGCTCATGAATGTATAGTTGTTATTAGTTTAGATATTAGTTGACTAGATAATTAGTATTAGAACTTAATAAACTCTGTTATATTTTAAAGAGCAGCTGTCTGTGATTACTTTCTGCATGCGTATTGTGATAATAACTGTATATGTGGTTTGTGCTCGAACTTAAACCTTCACTTTCACTCCGAATGTGTAATAGTACTCAGACTACTGACATTGTGAGTGAACACTAATTATGAGACTTAGTTTTATCGTTTGGTTATTGGTCCCTGTTCGCAGGGTGGTGCCCCGTTATTATTAATAATCATTAATAATTGTTACCTACATCAATAATTCTATTGATGTCAATAATTTAGTTTCTTAGATGCTGATAACCCAAACACGCTCCTTTACGTTCCCAACACCAGGAACTTAAAACTATGGACTTGCTCCACTTTAGCTCCATTGATGTAGACAGGGGTGTGTGTCTTTGCCTCCTTATTCCTAAAGTCAACATTCAGCTCCTTGGTTTACCAGCACTAAGATCGACCAAGACATGTTTTACAGGAACACTGTTGTTCATTTCCTTCTGTCTCGATCACCAGGTCACGTGGTGTTTCACTGTTACACTGTGATCAGTGGCTTCTAAAGGTTCATCTTTTTAACCCGTTTTCTCTGCTGAATCACTTTGACATCCTGGATATATCATTCAAGCACATATTGTAGACCTTTCTGTCACGGGAGTTCACGGGTAGGACCCAAACGCAAGACCACAGGAGACAGAAGTTACTGGAAACAGGTTTTATTTCAAAGGTGCGTGGAGGTGTGGAGCCCGTGGTCCGACACCAGAGTAGGCAAAGCGGCGGTGTGAGTCCCGTGGCTCGACACCGGAGAGCTGGCCGCAGAGCGGCGGAGTGTAATCCGTAGAACACCAGTACTCTAGACGTAGCAGAGAGGAGAGAGATTAGAACAGGACGAAACAACTGGGTTCAACTCACGGAACGGCGGCGGAGGCTACCGAGGCAGAAGACGATACGGACTGACAACCCAGGCCTGCAAGACCAGGGCTGATATGCTGCCGGGGAACGAGCCAGATTGTCCGCAGCTGTGCATCCCTCCGGGCGTTGGCAGTGGGAGGAGTCTGGAGGCAGGTCCGAGACAACACCAAACACATGGCATAACAAAACAAACAGGGGAATGACAGACACATGAGGAAAGGAGACTGGGGGGGAAACAGAGGTTAACAAACAATGGGTCAGACAGGGATCCTGACAGTACCCCCCCCTCAACGGGAGCCTCCAGGCGGTCTGCCAGTCTTGTCCGGGTGCAGTCGATGAAACTCCCGAATTAGAGTGGGGTCGAGGATCCTAGACCGGGGCACCCATGAGCGTTCCTCAGGACCATAGCCCTCCCAGTCCACGAGGTATTGGAACCCCCGACCCCGACGGCGAACATCCAGCAGTCTGTTGACCGTATGCGCCGGGCCTCCGTCGATGAGTCGGGCGGGTGGTGGGGGTCTGGCCGGAGGACACAGGGCACAGGTGGACACCGGTTTGATCAGTGACACGTGGAACGTCGGGTGGATCCTCATGGATGAGGGGAGTCTCAGACGAACTGCGGAAGGGTTGATAATGGCCAGGACCTCAAAAGGACCGATGAACCGGGGGGACCGCTTCCGGGATTCGGTCCGTAATGGGATGTCCTTGGCGGAAAGCCACACCATTTGACCGACTCGGTAATGTGGAGCAGGGATGCGGCGGCGATCCGCCAAACGCTTGTTTTGTTCCGCCGTGCGGAGAAGGGCGGCCCGGGTCTCCCTCCACACCTTCCTACAGCGACGAAGGTGGCGCTGAACTGAGGGAACGGCTATCTCCACCTCCTGGGCGGGGAACAGAGGTGGCTGGTAACCCAGGGAGGCCTCGAACGGAGTGTGACCAGTAGCCGATGATGTATGGGAGTTGTGGGCATATTCCACCCAAGGCAGGTGAGTACTCCAGCTGGAGGGATTTGATGCTGCCACGCAGCGGAGGGAGGCCTCAAGCTCCTGATTAAGTCTCTCTGTCTGCCCGTTGGACTGGGGGTGGAACCCAGAGGACAGACTGATGGTGGCGCCGAGGGCCCGGCCGAAGGCTCTCCAGACCTGGGATATGAACTGCGGGCCTCGGTCTGACACAATGTCCACAGGGATCCCATGCAGACGGAACACCTGGCTGACCATGATGTCAGCCGCCTCCTGAGCTGAGGGAAGCTTGGGCAGAGCGAGGAAATGAGCCGCCTTGGAGAAGCGGTCAACCACCGTAATGATGACCGTGTTTCCTTGCGAGGGTGGCAGGCCTGTGACGAAGTCCAGGGCGATATGAGACCAGGGACGATGTGGCGCTGGGAGTGGTTGCAGCAAGCCGGTGGGAGGTCGGTGTGACGCCTTATTGCGGGCACAGGTTGAGCAGGCGAGGACAAATGCTCTCGTGTCCGCCTCCAGCGATGTCCACCAAAAGGTTCTCCGAAGCAGATCAATGGTGCGTCTGACGCCAGGGTGACAGGAGAACCGGGAGGTGTGCGCCCACTGGAGCACTTGGGAGCGTGCGGACAGGGGAACAAAGAGGCGGCCGGGAGGCCCGCCTCCGGGGTCCGGCTGGGTCCGTAGAGCGTCCTGCACCACTGATTCGATCTCCCAAGTGAGCGAGGCTGCCACACAGGTTACAGGGAGGATGGTACCAGGACTGGAGGAGTGACCCTCGGGAGAGAACTGGCGCGAGAGAGCATCAGGCTTGGTATTCTTGTGGCCCGGGCGGTAGGAGATGGTGAAGTCAAAACGTCCGAAGAATAATGACCACCGAGCCTGGCGAGAGTTTAACCGCTTGGCTGTCCGAATGTACTCCAGGTTCTTATGGTCCGTCCAGACCACGAACGGATGAACAGCCCCCTCTAGCCAGTGTCTCCACTCCTCGAGAGCCAGCTTAATTGCCAGCAGTTCCCGGTCTCCAACGTCGTAGTTTCTCTCTGCTGGGTTCAACCGGCGGGAATAGTAGGCGCAAGGGCGAAACTTCGAGTCAGACTCCGAACGTTGTGACAGGATGGCCCCCACGCCCGTGTCAGAGGCGTCCACTTCAACAAAGAACTGTCGGGTGTCGTCGGGCTGCATCAGGATGGGGGCGGAGGAGAACCGTTCCTTGAGGAGTTTGAATGCCTGACCGGCCTCCGGTGTCCATACAAAGATGGTCTTGGAAGACGTGAGGCCGGTGAGTGGGGCTGCTAGCTTACTGTAGTTCCTGATGAATCGGCGGTAGAAGTTGGCAAACCCCAGAAATTGTTGGAGCTGTTTCCGGGAGGAGGGAGTCGGCCATTCAGTTACAGCCTTGACCTTCTCTGGATCCGTCCTCACTTGACCCATCTCAATGATGAATCCCAGGAACTGAACTGAGGTCACATGGAACTCGCATTTCTCTGCCTTCACAAACAGCTTGTTCTCCAGTAGGCGCTGGAGGACCAACCGAATGTGGCGCTGATGCTCCTGAAGGTCCGCAGAATAGATGAGGATATCATCTATGTACACGAACACAAAACGGTTCAGGAAGTCCCGGAGTACGTCGTTTACCAACGCCTGGAAAACGGCTGGGGCATTGGTTAGTCCAAACGGCATGACCAAGTACTCGAAGTGACCGAGGGGGGTGTTGAACCCAGTCTTCCACTCATCCCCTGCTCGGATCCGCACCAGGTGGTATGCATTGCGAAGGTCAAGCTTGGTGAAGATTGTGGCTCCAGACAGGGGTTCAAACGCAGAATTAATCAGTGGCAGAGGGTATTTGTTCCGGCTGGTGATGCTGTTCAGACCCCGATAGTCGATGCAGGGCCGGAGGCTCTTATCCTTCTTAGAGACAAAGAAGAATCCAGCTCCGAGTGGTGATGAGGATGGGCGAATGATTCCAGCCTTCAAAGATTGCGAGATGTACTCCTCCATGGACGCCTTCTCAGGTCTAGACAGGTTATATAACCGACTGGCAGGGAGCGAAGCGCCCGGGTGGAGGTCAATAGCGCAGTCGTAGGGGCGGTGAGGTGGTAAGGAGAGGGCCCGAGCCTTGCTAAACACTTCCCCAATGTCGTGGTAGGCGGTGGGCACGGAGGCGAGATCTGGCAACGGCTCGTGGTAGCCCTGGGGGGGTCCTCCAGGGGGTAGCGCAGATCTTAGGCAGTTAGCATGACAGTAGGGGCTCCATGCGGCAATCCTCCCTGCCGCCCAGTCAATCCGAGGGTTATGGGTGGTGAGCCAGGGGTGGCCCAGAACCAGGGGGTTTTGCGGAGAAGGAAAAACGTAAAACTGCAGTCTCTCTCTGTGATTACCGGACAGGATGAGCTGCAGCGGCTGGGTCCGGTGAGTGACTCTGGCTAGGAAGCTGCCGTCTAGGGCATTAACCACTAGCGGACACTCTAGCATCTCCAAGGGAATCTGGGTTCTGGCTACAAATTCAGTGTCCATGAAATTTTGTTCTGCTCCAGAGTCCACCAGAGCAGAGAGAGAGAGGGAGCGAGAGTGCAGAGAGAGAGACGCAGGCAACAAAAGTCTTGGTAGGGAGTTGAGAGAAGGCTCGGGTCCGCTCACCAGTATCCCAACCATTACTGGCGAGCACCCCCGTTTGACCGAACTGGACAGGAGGAAATAGAATGTCCCAGACGGCCACAGTACAGGCACTCGCCTGCTCTGATCCGCCTATCTCTCTCCTGTGGCGAAAGGTGGGCACGGCCGAGCTGCATAGGCTCCACCTCCGAGGTGGAAGAGGGGAACGAATCCGAAGCCTGAGGACCTATCCGCTCGTCCTGATAGGCTGACGCAGGAGCACGAGGGCGGAAGCTGGAAGAGGATGACGTCCCGGGCGATGCCCCTTGGGACCTGTAGTTCCTCTCCCGTCGCCTCTGCCGCATCCGATTATCCAGCCCGATCGAGAGTTTAATCAGCTCCTCCAACGAGCCGGCCCTATTACAGGTTGCCAGTTCATCTTTCACGGCTTCGGATAGTCCGTGAAGGAAAACTCCCCTGAGCGCCGTCTCTCCCCACCCGGACTCGGCGGCGAGAATGCGGAAGTCCACTGAGTGTTCCGCTACACTCGCTTGACCCTGTCGTAAGCGGAGGAGGCGCTGGGCTGCATCCTCGGAGTCCACCGGGTGGTCAAAAACCCTCCTCAGATCCTCCACAAAGTTGACATAATCCACAAGATTAGGCTGGTCGATGCTCAGTGTGTTCGTTGCCCAGTCCAAAGCCCTTCCCCGCAGTAGGCCGACCACGTAAGAAACCTTGGACCTGTCTCAGGCGAAAGTCTGGGGCTGTCGGTCAAACACCTGCCTGCATTGAAACAGGAAGCCCCGGCATCTCCCCAGCGTTCCGTCATAGGGATCTGGAGATGGCACGGGGGACTCCCGAACCGGCGGGGCGAGGACTGGAGAGGGGAGTGCAGGTGCGGGGTCCGGTGCTGGAGCCGGCTGACGCTGGACTGTCCGAGCCAGTTCCTGCACGATGAGGCCAATCTGTGAGACCTCAGCTGCCATGGATTGCTGTGTTTGACTCATCTCCTGGAGCATCTGCTGGTGTGCCTCCAGCAGCGTGCTATGTCCGGCCAGCGTAGGTGCTCCTGTGGTCGCTGAATCCATCTTCTGGTCAGTCCGTTCTGTCACGGGAGTTCACGGGTAGGACCCAAACGCAAGACCACAGGAGACAGAAGTTACTGGAAACAGGTTTTATTTCAAAGGTGCGTGGAGGTGTGGAGCCCGTGGTCCGACACCAGAGTAGGCAAAGCGGCGGTGTGAGTCCCGTGGCTCGACACCGGAGAGCTGGCCGCAGAGCGGCGGAGTGTAATCCGTAGAACACCAGTACTCTAGACGTAGCAGAGAGGAGAGAGATTAGAACAGGACGAAACAACTGGGTTCAACTCACGGAACGGCGGCGGAGGCTACCGAGGCAGAAGACGATACGGACTGACAACCCAGGCCTGCAAGACCAGGGCTGATATGCTGCCGGGGAACGAGCCAGATTGTCCGCAGCTGTGCATCCCTCCGGGCGTTGGCAGTGGGAGGAGTCTGGAGGCAGGTCCGAGACAACACCAAACACATGGCATAACAAAACAAACAGGGGAATGACAGACACATGAGGAAAGGAGACTGGGGGGGAAACAGAGGTTAACAAACAATGGGTCAGACAGGGATCCTGACACCTTTCTGTCTGCTTCTCTTTGAAGTTGCTTTTTTCCTAAATTAGATATTTATTCAGTGAGTGCAGCGAGTGAAAGTGTGGGCTCCTTGGTAGCTCTAACTGCTTGACAGAGTAACAGCAGGGGGCAGGGCTTAGCGAAGGGTCAATCAAGGCTCACAAGAAGTCAATTAAAGACATGTTAAAGTAATACTTCAACCTGAGCAGTGACAGTCTATGGACCACCAGCAGCGTGGTAAAATGTGCATATATCTGCAACATGGGCAGAGCTAGCATTTCTCTCAAAAAGGCTAATGCTAGCTGAGTTTAAGCCAGCCTTTTCACTGCTCAGCGCTACAGTGGAAGCTCCGGGGCATTTTGTCTCCATCCTGCCATCCTCTCATCAGCAGTAAAAGCCGTCCATTTACAGTGCGGAGAGGGAATGCAGTGTGCCACAGGGCAGCGGTTACACAGATAGATTACCTGCAAATCCCACCCAAGAGGGATGGAGAGCAGCCACATCAGCAGACTGCATGCCGCACACACACACGCACACACATATACACACACACACACACACACACACAGACCTCGGAGTATAACCACACCAGGCTGCATAGGGCCAAACCAGTTCATGGTGCTGCTACGGTCTGACTGGCTAATGAGTGGACTACCAGGGGAGCAGAAAGTCCACAAGGTTGGAGATTGATGAAAAATCATAATAACGATTGAATCAAAAGGCAAAGGTTAGGGCTGGGCCATCTGCAACTTACAACCTGGTTGAAAGAGGGACACAACAATCTGATGCAAAACATGGGTTCTTCTTACTGAACTAAAAATAAATAGTAAAAACATCACTGAGGCAAACATGAGCAGAAAAACACATGCACAGAAGTAACTTAATTGAATATGATTGTGGATTCTGGACGGTGACAGACTCAAAATGATGATGGTGATGTAACAATACAATTCATTTTTGAAGGAGCAGTTTTTTTTATATGCTTATATGCTACTAAGAAGACACCCCAGACGATGGGTCACTCACGTATAGTACCATCATTGTTCAAAGTCAAAAAAATAACTTTATGATGTTAGATTTAATACATAATTATATTTTAAAATCAAGGAATTTCTCTGGCATTTCTAGTAGTATATCTAAAAATGAGAAGCAGACTAATGTTAACTGATTATTTTGCACATTGCAATATAAAAAGCAAGGATATGCTCAGGGTTAGATTTGTTAGCCATGGAGCAAAGTTTGGTATTTTCCACCTGCAACTGGATCCAAATCTGAACCAGCTACATGATACTCAGATAGCACCAAACAGTGAACTAATCTACTGAAATAACACACTTGAGTCTGTGGTTGCTTTTACTTTACTTAGACCTTTCTATAAAGAATAATTTTCGAATACAATCTCATTCAGACAATGTTTGTATAATGTGCAGGGACTTGCTCTGTTCAGACACACAGTTCTTGTGGGTTGGTGAGAAGAAAAAGGTGATTAGATGTCATTTACTGTGACATAAACAATCACAATACTCACAAACACAATGGCATGCACACTGTAAAAAACGTACCGTGAAATTCACAGTTATTAACTGGCAGCAATTGACAAGTTACTTACTGTAAAAAAAAACACAGTAACTAACTGGCAGCAATTGACAAGTAACTTACTGTAAAAATAATCACAGTAACTAACTGGCAGCAATTGACAAGTAACTTACTGTAAAAATAATCACAGTAACTAACTGGCAGCAATTGACAAGTAACTTACTGTAAAACATAATCACAGTAACTAACTGGCAGCAATTGACAAGTAACTTACTGTAAAAATAATCACAGTAACTAACTGGCAGCAATTGACAAGTAACTTACTGTAAAAATAATCACAGTAATTGTTACCATGTATTGTATTTTTTAATACAGTAGCAGTTTTATATTGTGAAATCAAACAAAGTAACTAAAGTATTTACTGTATTTTTAGTTACAGTAGTAGTGTTATAACCGTAATATAAAGAACAGTAATCTCCAAGTATTGTAATTGTTTTGACGGTTATAGTGTTTAAACTGTAAAATAAAACACAGTAATATCAAAGTACCATTTTTTTTTTTTTTACGGTAATACTGTTTTAGCTGTGAAATATAAAATAGAATGTTGTATTTGTAAGTTACAGTATCTTAATGGTGTCATTTACATATTACCAGTATTCGGCTGTTAAAATAAAATATCACTCTTAAAATACACCCATTTTTAAGCTTCAACAATAACTGTGGGGAGACAGCAAACAATACATTTTTAACAATTTATTCTTAATTGTTGAACAGTAGCAAGTATACTATGGCTTCAACAATGCACTAGGAATTTTGTTTTCTTTTGATAACCCAATGACAATTATCTTCTTCTGAAATGTGCATAACTGACAAGGGCTGTAATCTCTAAACATTTACAATCACAAAGCGATGGATATTAATATCCAAAAACATGAATATTGCAACATTTGAAACCGTGGCGATAACAAATCAACACAAAAATATGAGGCCTTTTCTTCTGCCAATTTTAGATATGTTCCGTTATTGAAAAGGCACCATTTGGTAAATATATTACACATTATTCTTGCATAAAACACATTTAAAAAAAACTTTGAATACACAAAACCAAAAATGGTCCCAAACGAATTCATTCCCCTGAAATCCACCGATCTTACTAAACATTAAGAGTGTAGAGGAATTGCCACAGCAAGAGGCCAATAAACCAAGTGCTGTGACAGTTAACATGTACTCTACAGGAGGAATTTGAGGTAGACAGCTTAAAAGGTAACTCTAGCTTTCTCTCAACTTTTAAGTATTAAATCTCTTTTTGAGAGCTTTTGTGCATTTACTTCTGGGTAGATATAATACACAAATATCACACAAAAAAAGTATTACATCTCCATGAAAACCTTAATGCTAACTGCAAAAACAGTGTACTATACACATTAGTATACGGTACAGTTCATACTTAACAATTGGTATATTTTATGGAAATTGGACCAATCATACATCATTCAGTGACAGTTCCATTTAAAACAATGATAGTAACATCTTAATAATACGGTTTCCCCTTTACATACAAAGAGAGCTCACCCTGTTCCACGGACGAACTGAGGTGACTTCACTGAGCAAAGTAGTCTGTGGCTCCTTGCTTCTTAGTGAGTCCATCACTATTCAGTCCATCAGCTCCACAGTGCAAAATGAACAGCAGATCCCTGAAAAAAAACAAGAAAAACAATAGCAAATAAGAAATTAACTTAATTTGAGTGGATGAAGATCAGGGATTAAGGAATATTATTTGACCTGTGGGAGATCAATGTCCCACATATATCTTTAGTGGTGTGAAGGCAATCTGGCATTCATGGGGTGGAGTCACCAGTGTGGGGACAGCTGTATACATTTTTTTGTTGTGTATGTGTGTGTGTGTGGGGGGGGGGGGGCTTACATACACCTAGGTTACAGTCTGCCCTTTCCAGCAAACTGATGTCTGAACTGTATTATAAACAAGGTTTTGCTACCAGGTGAGCAATGTCCATTCCAACCACATCTACTGGCATAAAAACAGGAAGTCAGTGGTAAAGTAGTAAAGCCTGCGTCTTGCTTGACTTGATTGGCTGCCTCTGACAATTGTGACATTGACATGCAGTGCTACTCCGCACCTGGTGCTGAAAAGTTGAGGGACCGCCACGTTATCATAAGAGCCTCACCTCCATCTGGTTATTCTGCCAGTCAAATGCAGTGAAGTCCCTCATGAAGGATTTGACGCATTGGTTCATATCTGATGTCTTGCACTTTACTGGTCTTTTACTTTCCATTCTTTTCTTGACCGTGGCACTGCATTTGCTGGAGTCTGGATTTACCCTGACAAGGAACCCAATACAAATGAAAGTTAATATTTAGAACCACCAAGCTCATCAGTCTTTTCAGGGCATATCAACAAGGTCATACAACGATCAAACTCTTTTTGGATAATAATTGGGCAAATGTTTTTTTTACAGCAAAATCAAATGGATGCTGATTGTAAGAAGTCCTATTCTTGTATTCTTGTATTCTTGTCTTGCAAATGGCACCTCAATGCAAGTACGGTGATTTTTACCTGGTCAATGCTACAAGCAGGCTTTAATGGAGAAATGCAGGTCATGCAAATGCAAAGAAACATGATGTACATAAGAATTTATAACAATACCTTTGTATACGTTGTGGCTGCTTCCACCTGATACTCAAGGGCCAGGACAGTTGTGAAATCTGGCACGGGAGGTAAATATGTGATTACCACACGGCCTTCTATGGACAGCATCCACCTGTTCGCAGACATACATACAATAAACGTATGCTGTACATGATTTAAAAAGTCCTATCGTGCAAAGTGAGCATATTTGTTTAATCACTCTTATTATAAACTGCAAAACTTACAATTCGTGCCTCTCCACCAAGTCAGAGACGCAAACTTTGACGAGTTTCAGCCTGTTTTTTTCTGTAACAATGGCCTGAGTTTGGAGTTCCTCAAATATTTCAGGAACTTTCTTATCGAGGAGCGGTCTCAATCCATCCTGTACATCCGGCTCCTTTGTAGGCTGAAAAGAGAACTAAGAGCAAAGCAGAAATTTAGACTAATTTCCATGAGATTCTTTGAAACTAAATTTGACAAGATGTACACATAACCCATACACATAATCCAAAAAAAATATATATGAAAATGTACCGAGTTAGACAGACTTCTCTTGCAACAGGTTGAAAATGGGCACTTGGAATCTGTCAAGGTTAGTTATCTGTACACTACAATCAACATCAGTAAACTCTTGAAAATCAGAGTTGAATTTTAAAATCCTTTCAAAGACAAATCCTAATTCGCTCGTCTTTTCCAGAAGTTGGTTCATGCTTTGGACACAATTTTTCTTTTCAATTATTTACCATTCTGTAATGTGGTTGCGAGGACTTTCACAGATTGCTGCTGCTCTTGTCTCCCTTCCTGTAAACAACAAACAAACACACGTTAAGTACCAATCGAATTGATTGTGGTATTGACTAAATGTATTCATTTATCCAGTGTTTTCCACTTTTAGAGGGTAAAGATGCTGCATCACGCATTCACAGAAAGGGAGAGATCACCTACAGACACTTAAAGTAATCTTTAGTTAAATAATCAAAACTCACTACAGGGACCTTTTTTATTTGAAAAAATAACACAGATGAATGACAGATGAATGACAGAGTTTCTGAAATAAACAGAAAACGAATTATAGAACTGAAATACTAGCAATAGTAAACTCTTAAAGCAAACACGCATACATTCACAGAATACAGGCGTGCTAGCCAGGTTAGCCACTTAGTTCAACTTTGGGCTATTATCTCGACACCTAATTACATGACAAACACTGACAGTAAATGCACTTAAAACATTAAGTACAACAACAAACCGGAACAGTTACGCCACATATCTTCAGTTACACTTACATCACTTACATCGTCAACGACTCGATGTGATTCGACCGTTGGTCCTACGTAAGATCTACCGTTAGATCAACCGGAAGCGGAAACAGTCCGCACCATCAGATACAACTTCAGAATAAGAGCGCCGTAACTTTATCGTCTTTTGTCTGTGAAGAATTCACAACAGCTTAAACCACTTAATGACACTTACTTTTCCTCTGCCCCATCGCTAACACCTGTCTGCTCTAAGCGCGTCTAAGTCTCTCTATCATACTGTAGCACCCAGTTACCACAGATACCCGGTTCACAACACCGTAAAGGCACATACACACAGGAAGCAGTGTTATAAAAATATAAATGCTTTATTGGTACAACCCTATGTGGAGTAACCAGTGACAGCTGGTTTAGCCGGCAGGAGGAGTTCACAGACCATGCGATAAGACAGGCCTCACAAACTATTTAAAGCCAAATAAACAAAACAAAAGACCAAGGCAGCGTCCCACTAACTAGAAAAGAAATGAAAACAAAAACATAAGTAATCACAAATAACTGCCATTAACCAGAAAACAAACCCAAAAGATTATACTTCCACACACCTGTTCAGCAACCTAGCCACCCCCACTTGGATTCCCCCCCAGCTACCATTGGGTGCACTGCTCAGGAAGCTCTAAAATAACACAAATACACAATTACATATTCCTTAATTATACTGAATTTCCCCAGCACACGAAATACATACAATTACCCGCTGTCCCCTCCGTAACTGACGCCTCTCAGACACTGCGCTACTGACGCAACGTATGCGGCCTCACGATATGTCTCCGCTTGTTGTGGGCGAGAAAGCAGGTGGACTCGCCTCCCGCCTCCCGCCTCCCCCCCCCCCGCTTGTGGCGGCGGAGACAGAGAGCAGATTCAGCACAGCCGCTCGTGAAGGCGGAGAGAAAGACACAGGACGCGAGTTGCCAGCAGGTGCCTCTTTTCACCTAATCAGGACCGTGCACCTCATTACCGGTCCGGCGGACCCAATAGTTACACCCCGTCAGTTACAATACACCTCAACACGTAGCTACACTCTCACGTTAATGTTACGCACTTTCGCGCCACGTCTGACGGAACAATGAATTAAATATAACAAGGCCAACCGAGTGTTTGCTAGGCCACAAATGCTAAAATGAACCGACATGACATAACGCACATCATGATGCCCAGAACATAATTTAAGAACCCAGGCAGTTAAATAAGCTAGCTAACGTTAGCTATCCAACATCCGCTAGCACTCATTCATTCAAAGTTAACCACTAGCTTAACTCAGTTTCCCTCCGGAGCTCCCCCACCATCAGCCGCACAGGTAACAAGCGGGCGGGGAGCTCCGAGCGCTGCAGCACGGGGCGAAGAGTTTCACCGGGCGCCACTGGACTGCACACACTACGTTACACACACTTCCATTAAAATATGGGGCCACTGTAATATAACCAACGCCAACAACTCACCGCTAGTGTTTGAATGTCCTCCTCTGAGACGTCCATCTTCTTTGGCAGCCAGCAGTGAAAAGGGCAGCTTGACGGTTGCAACTTAAAACATTTGAAATAGCTCAACTGGGATTGGTCAAGGCAGTCCACTGTTCCCGCTTTACCGAGTCTCAGGAGGATACACGTTTTATATTTGCGTTTATTTGGAAAGCAATCATTTGATTTAAAGTCCATTTTCAGATGACTTATTCATACATTACATATTTAAAATTGTAGAAACAGAATTGTCAAACACATTTTGCTGCACTCATGTGTGGGCTGATCCATTGTCATACTACACGTGTGTGTCTGTTAAAAGGATACAGAAATGACACAAAATGTGTTAAAGTGCCCTTGACACAGCAGATGTGTGATGTATATTAATTCAGATTAATGTTGTTCTGCTGGATGGCACCATCCCTGAACATGTTCCAGTCTGTATTCCAAACAGTCCTGTAGAGCAGATATACTGTATATAGTTTCATCTAACGGTTGGGAGTGAGGCTAATTTAGTGGTCTGATTAAGAGTAAATTCATAAAATGTAGTCCCCCATGTTACTATTACTCATTTCAATAATAATAATACTTTTTATTTGTGTAGTGCTTTAAAGGGTACTCAAAGACACTTTACATGATAAAAACAGAATCAATAGAAGCAATTACAATATAAACAAGATAGATAACATAACAGTATCGAACAGCACAAAAACATACATCGCTAACTTCACAGGTTAAAAGCAGATTTAAATCTATGAGTTTTAAGTGCAGTTTTGAAAGTGGCGAGTGACGGAGAATGTCTGAGGTGCTGGGGGAGGGACTTCCAGAGGGAGAGGGCAGCAATGGAGAAGGCCCTCTCCCCCCAGGTCTGGTGCTTGGACAGACTAGGGGGGGTAAGGAGGTTGGCGCGTCATCTTGTTGGGAGCGTGTCGATGCAGGAGGTCTGAAAGGAAGGGGTTCAGGGTTATGAAGAGCTTTGTATGTGATGACAAGAATCTTGAACTGGATTATTTTCTGTGAGCCAGTGGAGGTTTTGAAGGACTGGGGTGATGTGGTCTCTGGTGCGGGAGTGGGAGAGCAGACGTTCAGCTGAGTTCTGGATGTATTGTAGTTTGTTGATGATTCGGGTGAGCCGTACAGGATGCTGTTGCAGTAGTCCAGTCGAGAGGTGATGAAGGCGTGGATAAGTGTTTCAGCAGCTGTGGAGGAGAGGGAGGGGCAGAGACGGGCGATGTTTTTGAGATGAAAGAAGGCGTTTTATGGGATGTGATTGACGTGGCGTTAGAAGGAGAGGGTTTGATAAAAAGCAGGGACAGCGGTGCCATCGATGCAGAGAGAGAAGTTGTGGCGGGATTTGTTTAGTGATTTGGGGCCGATGATGAGGATTTCAGATTTGTCGCTGTTGAATTTGAGAAAGTTGGCTGGCATCCATGTTTTTATATCTGTGAGGCAGTTGGTGATGGTGGAGTGGGTGATGGGGTGATGGATTTGGTGGAGATGTAGAGCTGGGTGTCATCAGCATAGCAGTGGAAGTGGAGACCATGGTGGTGTATGATGTCGCCAAGGGGGAGCAGGTAGAGGATGAAGAGGAGGGGACCAAGTACCGAACCTTGATGGACACCTTGGCCAGGACAGAAAAATGCTGTGACCGGGTCGATCGGCCGCAGGGACTTCTGAGCGAGGCAGCAGTGCGAAGTGGTCAGACAGGGGTGTAGGGCTTGACCATGGGCTGGAGATAGGAAGAAGCTGTTCCTTTCACTGCCCTGTAGGCTAGCACCAGAGTCTTAAACTGGATGCAACCTCTTACAGGGAGCCAGTGTAGAGAATGGATAAGGGAAGTTGTGTGGGAGAACTTGGGGCGATTGAACACCAGACGAACTGCAGCTTTCTGGACAAGCTCCAGAGGTCTGATGGCCGACGCCGGGGCTCCGGCAAGTAGTGAGTTGCAGTAGTCCAGGTGGGAGATGACAAGAGCTTGGATGAGCACCTGCGCCGTCTCGTCAGTGAGGAAGGGGCGAATCCTCCTGATGTTGTAGAGCACGAATCTGCAGGAGCGTGTAACCGATGCAATGTTTGCTGAGAACGACAGTTGGTCATCTAGGGTCACACCCAGATTCCTCGCAGTCCGAGTTGCCGTCAACACGGTATCATCAATGGTAATGGACAGGTCTCGGTGAGGGCAACCCTTCCCCGGGAGGAACAGTAGCTCGGTTTTGTCCAGGTTGAGCTTCAGGTGGTGTGTCATCCACTTCAAGATGTCAGCCAAGCACGCAGCAATGCGTGCCTCCACTTGAGTGTCACTGGGGGGAAATGACAAGACCAGCTGGGTGTCATCGGCATAACAATGTTAAGAGAAGTCATGAGAGCGAATAACAGAACCCAGAGATGTTGTGTAGAGCGACAAGAGAAGGAGGCCCAGAACTGAACCTTGTGGAACCCCCGTAGTCAGCATGCATGGTTCCAACACGGCCCCCCTCCATGTCACGTGGTAGGATCAACCTGTCAAGTGGGATGCAAGCAGGGAGAGTGCAGAGCCTGAGACGCCCATCCTCTCGAGGTAGAGTTCACTCTCTCGGCATGAAGCGACTGTCACCGCAAGGAGGGCTGTCTCTGTCGAGTGACCCACCTTGAACCCGGACTGGTGTGGGTCGAAGAGGCTGTTCTGGTGGAGATAGGAAGACAGTTGGTTAAAGACAGCACATTCAAGTGTTTTGGATAGAAAGGGTAAAAGAGAAACCGGTCTGAAGTTCTTGACATCAGAAGGGTCAAGTGATGGTTTCTTCAGAAGAGGGCCGACTCTGGCAGTCTTGAAAGCCATGGGAAAGCATCCTAGCAGGCCGCTAGCAGCCGCTATAAGGCTACCCAGCTTGTTAAGATGAATACCATCGTTCTTAAAAGAGGAAGAGCGGTCCCAAAACAGATTCAAATTGTCAATGAAGCCGTTGTGGGTCCTGCAGGCGGACTGGAGCCAAGTGTGGAGGCTGAGGACTCTGCTGAACCGCTGTGATCCACAGCCGAGTGTCGGAGTTGGACCACTGATGAAAGCATACCGTCCACGGCTGTTTAAAAAGTGTAAAAGATTTTAAAAATCCATCTTGGTCAACTCAGACTGGTGGAGTCTGAGTTGACCAACTGTGTGATTCCCACATGAACGATCATTTGCCGAATGGTAGACGGGAGTGCGTGCAGCAGGCGAGGCAATTTCAACAGGATGTCGGGGAGCTGTCGCTCTGGGGAAACAGTCGTGGATTCCATAATCAGGAATATCCATTTCTTCAACGCAGCCACAAACTATCAGTGTCGTCGGGGAGAAGAGGGGACGAGGAGACAACACAGCGCGTGTAATATGGAGGAGGCGAAGATTTAACAAGTGGTGACGGAGTGGACAGGGAAGGACTGAGAAAACGGGGGACAGAAGCTGCGAGAGGAGGGCTGAGGAATGACTGGCATAGGGATCTCAGGGGACCCGGGGCTGTGGGTCCCACGAGGCGGCAGGTCGGATGGTGTAGGAGGCTGGGAGTCCTTAGTCAGAGGAGAGAAGTCGTGGAGGGCAAGAATGTCATATTTATTCTCCAGCTGGACATTGAAGTAATGGGGTGTAGGAGAGGGATGTCTCCCTTTCCGGCTGCTGCGAGCACAGACCAGGGACCAGGGCTCGTGATGGGACGGAGTGGAGCTGACCAGGGCCTTAGGCTTAGCTCCGAGTCGTAGCCAGGAAGCCTCAGGGATTTTGACCGGAGGAGGGGTCTGGAAGGGGTAGAATCACATGGTCGCTGGCTGTGTCGGTTTGTGCTGGACCAAAGATTATGGTGTCCATGAGCTTCTCAGCATCCTGGATCCTGTAGAGTGTGGAAATTCTTCCTTCCAGCTCTGTGATTTTATCGATCAGACGGACGCAGCTGACACGATGGAGAGGTGAGTGGAGCCATAGTAGATGTGGTGGACAATTGGGCTCCAACCCGCAGCCCACAGCCTTGTCCAGGTATTAGCAACATAGCTGACTCACAGACTGCCCCGTTTTCAGTTTGCTGATCACTCTGTATCTGTGGTCCCTGTAGCGTTAGCTAGCTTCAAAGCCCAAAGCTAAAAACAAGCCGGTAGTAGCCCAGCAGGCTGTCCGGTCTGGGGAATGCCAAACCTAAGAGGTCTAGTACGTGTTGGCTGAGATCATGCTCCTAGTTCAATACACACAGATCAAAACAGCAGGATCTCAACAGTATAGTGCAAGAATGTTGCCAAAACTGGACAAAAATGCCAATTTGTGGAAAAGGGGAGCGGAGAAACAGACACAACGCCACACAATGCATTTATCTCAAGATTTTTTTCAGTGCCATATTTATTTATTTCAGAGGCATTTCATTTTTTATATTGAATTAAATCCATTGCAATGCAGCTATCAGTTACTGTGATTTTTTACAGAATATTCTCAGTTATTGGGATTTTCTACAACATGTTGATTACTGTGACTTTCTACAGTACTATGATGGGTAATGTGATTTTCTACAGTAGCTTGTTGGTTATTGTGATTTTTTACAGTACTATGTTCGTTACTGTGATTTTTTACAGTACTATGTCCGTTACTGTGATTTTCTACGGTAGCTTGTTAGTTACTGTGATTTTCTACAGTACTACGTTCGTTATTGTGATTTTTTACAGTACTATGTTCGTTACTGTGATTTTTTACAGTAGATTGTTAGTTACTGTGAGTTATACAGTACTCTGTTCGTTACTGTGTTTTTTTACAGTACTATGTTCGTTACTGTGATTTTCTACAGTAGATTGTTAGTTACTGTGAGTTCTACAGTACTCTGTTCGTTACTGTGTTTTTTTACAGTACTATGTTCGTTACTGTGATTTTCTACAGTAGATTGTTAGTTACTGTGAGTTATACAGTACTCTGTTCGTTACTGTGTTTTTTTACAGTACTATGTTCGTCTCTGTGATTTTCTACAGTACTCTGTTTGTTACTGTGTTTTTTACAGTAGATTGTTCGTTACTGTGATTTTTTACAGTAGATTGTTCGTTACTGTGAGTTCTACAGTACTTTGTCGGGTACTGTGATTTTCTACAGTACCTTTTTGGTTACTGTGTTTTTATACAGTAAACGAGTTATTACTGTGATTTTCACAGTAAAACTTTGACTACAGTAATATTTGGTTGAATTCACAGTAATTTACTGGGAAATAGTATACAGTAAGTTACTGCTCACATACACAGTAAATTACTGTGGATTTCACAGCCGTTTTTTACAGTGCAGATACAAAGGGAATTTTACATTCATCTTTATTCTTCATTAAAACACATTATGTTAACTCACTCACATTCAGCAGAGACATTCATGATTTTACTTTGTACTAAATGAGCACAACACCAGTTTTTCTCTGAGATGGAGATCGGCTCAGTATATACATGTATGTGTGATTAGAGGGGACCAAAGAGGTGATGATCTGAACTGTTACTGCTCAGCAGGGACGACAACCAGGATGATCTGCAAGGTTCTGTTGAAGGAATCTGGGGACACAAAGAAAACCAAACAATTACGTCATCTCTCATCCTATAAGGTGACACACAATAAACAGTGTGGTGGAAAAAACTGAGGGGTGTTTTGAATTCACAAAGAACATTTACAAGGTTGTAACAATTTGGGAATTAGAATACTAGCAATTACATTAGTAATACATTAGTAATATTGTTGCATGTCGCAATGCAAAATCAACATGCTTTGTTGCTACCTGAGGGTTTGACTCTCCTCCTTTCATGATTATTTTTCAGTTCATAAGCAGGGCAAATGGAACTATTTAACAAGTCCATCAAATGGGGTAAAATCGACTAAAGTGACTTTAAACCATTAAAAATAAAAATTCTAAAATGGTTCTTCCCAGGTAGAGTGCTTGAACTTTTGACTCCTGGGAAACCCCTTTCTGTTAGTCACCTTTTGGAAAAGCTATTTTAAAGGCAAACATTAGTACATTTTTTTATTGAAATGCCTTCTCATTGGAAGATAACAAAAGTATCTACAACAATTTTTGTGTAGTTTTTCATTGGGATTCCCCGATTGACTGGCCACCGATCATAACTGGACATTATTCAGTAAAAATATGCACTCAAGAGATTCCCAGCAATGTTACTTTAATAATTTTTCAAATTACTCCCAATGTCTAGAAGGATATCAAAGGCACATATATGATTGTCCAGACCATCAGGCATTTTAAGATAGTAACAAAATACAACGAATAAAAATATATACTCGCTGTACATTATGTACAATTATGTATTGTACAATTATGTATTGTACAATTATGTATTGTACATTATGTACATTATGTACAATATATACTCGCTGTACATGAGAAAGTTTAGCGTACAGCATGTACGTATACATACATATACGTACATATTGTATTGTAAAATACATACATATGTATTATGTACATTACATAATGTACATTATATAATGTACAATACATACATATGTATTATTATAATAATACATATTGTATTGTACAATACATAATTGTACAATTACATATTGTACATTATGTACATTATGTACAATATATACTCGCTGTACATGAGAAAGTTTAGCGTACAGCATGTCATACAATGCACTTCTCAGAAATGAATATAATGAATGCTACACACATGTTATATACCCACTTAACGAAGAGATTATGGGCAAAAATATCATGTAAGCCATTTTACACAAACTAATATAATCAACTAAAAGATGTACCACAATATCACCTATTTTTTGCCATGACTCAGCAAGCCATGCACTCCGGACAAAGCTACGAACAAAAAGCTAACGGCTAACACGGCCAACCAATACATCAGAAAGCACGAGAATTCAACTCAGAATCCAATAGATATCTTCCAGCCAACAAGCACCACAAAACCCAGCCGAAAAAACCCCATAAATGCTCCTTACTTTGAGACGAACCATGAAGAAAAAGGTATCATATTCTGTTTTCCCGGCTAAATACACTGTTGCTACGTATTTCCTGTGCTTTTTTAAGTGTTTCCTGGAGGAAGGGGGGCCAGACAAGCCTGGGGGACCGTGGGGGAAGGGATTTCACTTTCGGCGAATCCGTTTTTACGTAGGGCGACGCACGGCGCAGTTTTGTTTTTTTCCGGCTAACGATTCTGTCAATCAAGCCCACATTACCTTCAATGCATTCCTGAGACTCTGACGCGTCAAACGAGGTGTCATAGGGTGCTTCTCAAGTCTCTTAATTGTCATTTCCTCGCTCCTCGATCCTCGCTTAAACCGGAAGTTGTTTCTGCGCCGCCATATTGATGGCCGTCCCAAAGCTCTAACGTAGCTCGGAGGAGCGAGGATCGAGGATGGAGGAGGGACCTCGGAGGAGCCATGACCGAGGACCCACGAGAACAGACTTCCAGGAAGTCTTTTACCGGCCGACACGCCACCTCATTGTTAGTCATGTGATTGGACGCTGCAGTCGATCGGACTGACTGACTGACTTTAACACCAGAGTGAAGACGGATCACAGAATAAACTCAAGCTTTATATTTGATTAGGTTTCTGATTCAACATCTGGTTTAAATAAATGTTCATTGTAGACTGAACAACAAAATTACCACAAACAACTTTCTTCATTTATTAGAAAGATTTGTGTTTTCATGATCTGATGTTTCCCTCAATAACTTTATTATGAATATAATTGAAGTCAGAGAGAGCTGGAGAGACGAAACACTTTATATCATTTAAGAGAAACAATAATCATATTCTGGGTTATTTAACAATGTCAGTCACAATTTCAAAACATACAGACGCAAATAATTCATAAATAAGACGATCGCGTTCTGCCGGTAGAAATGGATCTTGTGCTTATAAACAGAACACAGGACACAGTTTGTTAACGGACTACAGAGAGAAACACCTCTACAGTGGTGATTACTGTGTGTCTATTAGTTATTAGTATTATTAGTTACTATTATTAAGTACAGTGATCATGTGAACAGACACAAACTTCTCAAAAGTCTCTCCAGCTGTTAAAGCCAACTGACAGCTGATCCAGCTGTGATCAGCTGATCCTCTGTCATCAGGAACAGCTGGAACAGCTGGTTCCAAAATGACAATTTTGCTCGACCTTGCGTGACCTCTCTGTACTAAAACCTCTCTAACTTTGCTTCACTTCATCAAAGCAACACTTTGCAGAGAGACCGCTGACACGTTGTGCTATGATTTGGGAGTGTTTATGTTTGGATCTGCATTATTTCAAAGAAATAATATCAAAAGAAAGTGCTTATTTTTCAGGCGAACCTGAAACTTTTCAATTTGAGCTGTGTGCCATCTTCATTCACCATTAACCAGTAACATATACACAATATTTACACATCTGAACAAATCTCACAAGTGTTACCTGTATTATAACGTCAAAATTATTAAAATAGACCTTGTAGTTAGAGAATTACAGTATTTTTACTATGGGTATGGAATTTTCGAGCAGAGGCCTAAAAATAGGGCTAGGGTTAAGAAGGTTTAAGGAAAGAGAAAAAAAGGTTTCCTTATTTTTTATTCATGTCATACTTTTATTATTTGTACATTGTGTCAAATTCAAAGACATAGTTCACATGGAACAGAACAATAAGTATTGTAATGATTTTCAAATAGTTTAGGCAAATGCAGAGGATGACATACATTCATCACATTACATAGAATTGAAAAGACTCATTGTTTACTTTTATTGTAATGTAAATTATATTTTCCTTCGGTCAAATTCTGAATTACTCAGGCTGCGCCCTCTGTTCGACTCTATGTAGAACACTCTACACACTGTAGTAATCTCCCGTTTACAAGTGGAATAATTGAAATGCCAAATTGTTGGCACTAATCTACTGTTTTGATGTCTTCCAAGCAGCCACACCACAGCCGTAGTTTTGTTGAATGTCAATGAAGCATTTGACACAGCTGACCACAATAAATTACCAGAATAACTAGAAAACTGAGTGGGACTTTCTGGCACAGTACTAAAGTGGTTTGACTCCTACTTAAAGGACAGAGACTACTTTGTGTCTATAAGTAATACAGGTAACACATTTGAGCGGACAAATAGGACATGCAGAGATCCCCAAGGCTCCATTCTGAGGCCTCTTCTGTTTTACATCTACATGCTTCCACTGACTCAGATTATGGAATACAACAAAACAAGTTGCCATAATTATGTAGATTCCACGCAATGAACATAACCATATTACCACCTCGCAGAAGCCTGCCATTTTGTCATTCATTCTCGGAGCGCATTGATCTCACTCACAGACATGCAGGAGGACATACAGGAAGGAGCTGCGCGAAAATCCGATGGATTAAATCCATTTTTCATCACCAAAACCATCAAAACGTAAGTTTTTTTACCCAATTATTTTCTGGTGACCTGTGGCCGATGTTGGCGCATATATCCATAACTTTTGAACGGTTTGAAAGAGAGTCATTTCGAAAACGCTACGCGTGTTGTGTAAAATAATATGCGCTTTACTTGTATGCTTATATTGCGGAGTTGTGGGGTCACATGTAAGTAGGTCAAATACTCAGAGCGGGGCACTCTGGCCGCCTGCTCGTACGATAGAAACAGATACTGTGGCCCTGAAGAGAAACACCTGCTTACAGCACTAGATTAGGGCGGAAACCGCCATCATAGCGTAGGAGAAGAACTCTCTTATCTATTCACACAGAGACTTCTGAAATAGCTAGAATTGCACCCTTTCGGCGCCTCGAGTGCTAACAACATGCACACACACTGATGATGCAGCGAAGGAGGATCCATCGTGAGCCAGTGTGGGTGGAGAATACCCAGCGCTCCAACCGGGCCCTCTGAAAGCTAAAATAGAGCCGCCTGCTACTTTGTATTCCACCAATGGCTCCCATAAGGGGAACCTATTAAATATGATGCGCACTCTGTTTAAGTGCCTTTTCTTAGCTATTCTTATCTTCTCTGCTCCTAGGGAGCGGACATTCTTAGGCCCGTGCAGGTAAAACTGCTGGGCATAATACTTCTGTTACAAATAAATGTTTATTGCTTGAATTGAGCTAAACGCCTCGAACTCAATCTGTGCATCCGAGTTTTCTCCTCAACACGCGACGCCGTGTCGAATGGCGGCCCTGATAGACGTGTTCATCCGCCATATCGGTCCGCGCTTTCTCATGAGACCAAAGCAAAAAGCATAGTACGCAGTTTTTTGCCCAAGAAAAACGTGGTTTTGTGGTAAAAACTTATAGATATCTTATAGATATGATCTTAGTTCATGTATAATTGTGTTTTGCAGTGTGTAAAATGGCTCCCATGGTTGTTTCGCCCAGAATCTCTTTGTTACACAGGTATTTTGTTTTTATTTTGAAAAAAATGTATTCGTTTCGCAAAAGTGAATTGTAAGCAGAGTACACATGTGTGTACCCCCTCTACGTCCCCTTTAAAGGGGACCCTCGGAGGCAAGAGGTTTTAAAGGACTTATGTCTCAGCAGGATTTGGAAAATCTTCAGCAGACTCGACTACTGCACCTGTGTCATCACAGCTTTACCTAAACAATTGATTGGACAGGTGCAGCTGATTCAGAACGCTGCTGCTCGAGTCCTCACTAAGACCCAAAAATTGGATAAAATCACTCCAGTTCTGAGGTCTTTACACCTCTCTTTCACAATAATTGATTTCAAAATACTCCTGTTGGTTTATGAAGCACTGAATGGTTCAGGGCCAAAGTACATTTCTGATCTGTTGCTAGATTGTGAACCATACAGACCTCTCAGGTCGTCTGGTTCACTTCTGCTTTCTGTCCCCAGAGTCAAAGCTAAACATTGAGATGCAGCGTTCACTTATGGACCATATATCTGGAACAAACTCCCAGTAAACTGCAGATCAGCTGAAACTCACTTCTTTTAATTCAAGGCTGAGAGACTTTTCTGTTTGCTGCTGCAGTCAAATTAATAATTTCTTACACTGCACTGTAACTTCTAAAGTATTCTTGTATTGATAGCTGTCTGATTCTACCTTCGCTTGTTTTTATTTTATCTTATATTGTCTTCTAAATTACTGTTTTTCATTGTATAATGTCCTTTTATAATGTGTCTTTTATACTTTATCTTTTGATTTTCTATAAATATACTTGCCTTGCCTTGCCTTTTCCTATGGGCTCCAATCACAAGCCCACTGAAAATTTGCACGAGCATATTTGCGCAATCTGAGGTCCAATTGTTTTTAAGACTCAAACTAGAGTTCAAATAATCCACATTGAGGATTCTATCACGTTTATCAGATATAAACCTTTCACAATTACGACTTGTCTACCTGAACACGTGTGGACCAGGCTTTGCAACCATGGATGTATAAAGGGAACTTAATACAGCATTGGAGGTGGGGCCCCGTTCATTTCCATGAAAGCTGCTCATTGGTGCATGAAGCAAAAAAAGTTTGACTTATGAGTAAAGCTTCTCCGGCCATCTTCCACATCCATGGGCCCATAGAGCAATCGCACTAGCGTTTCCTTAACCCCGCCTCCCAGCCCTTGGTCCAGCCTCGGTCTCATTCACAGCGGAACGGAGGAAGGAAAGTAACTGAACTCTGGCATTAGTGCATTTTACAACTTTTAGGTCATAATATTTTATATAAGGGCTAAGTGTCTGTACTGGGAAGTTGAGTTACCTCCCAAAAAATTATCCAATTAACAGACCCACAGGTCCATCCATTATCTTTAACCGCTCACCCTTTTAAGGACGCGGGGGGAGCTGAAGATGATCACAACAGACAGGGTGAAGGCAGGGCACACACTGGACAAGTTGCCAGGCTATCACAGAGCTGACTCATAGAGACAGACAACTATTCATGGTCACATTCACACATATGGGCAATATAAAGTAAACATTGAACATAACCTGCATGACTTTGGACTGTGGAAAGAAACTGGAAAACCAGGAGGAAACCGAAGCTGACACAGGGACAACATGCAAACTCCCCACAGAACCCGGATGCCTCTTAATGTGAGGCAAACATGCTGACCACTATTACTGGTGTCTATTCCTCCCTTCTCCACACGGGAGATGAGAGGGATTAAATACATTGAGAAAACCATCATACACAGTAAAACGTGCAGTGAAATTCTTAGGTACATTGCTCCAGAATACATCTAACAAATACACTAAAAGATTTGAAAAATAAATAATGAAACAATGCATCAGTATGAGTCTCAGCAAAAAAAAAACAAATTGAGCAAATGTCTCGGAAGCAATTCCGGCGTTATTTTTCAAATCCAATAATCTTTGCAAAACCATTGGGGTTACTTACGGTGACATTTTTTAGACTAAAGAGCTACTCCTTTGATTTTGTGTTGCTCAAGTTGGGTGACTTGCAAGTGGAAAAGTCACAACAATTGGTCAAAAGGTATTGATATTCTAACTTTTAGTCACTTTTATGAATCGAACTTCAAACATATTGGATATTCCCTGCCAGATAAATACCCTCGCCTGAATGCTGCGTTCACACCAAACGCGTCGCGAATTATTGGCGCGAGTAGATTACATACAAAGTCCATGCACAGACGCGATGAGACTGTCGGGGCGCAAGTTCAAATTTTTCAACTTCTGCGAAATATTTGCATTACGCCCGGCGCGATAGCTTATCAGCGTTGAGTTGCTCCCCCTGTCACCAGCGACGTCCTGCCGTTGCTGAATCAGGAAATAAATACAGAGCCGCCCGTCTGTGTTCACCCAGAGCTCTACGATCAAATCGGCATCATTACGTAGTTATTTTGGAGTCCCTTTTTGTCGGAGAAGACAAGTACAAATCGGCAGCATTTCATAGTTATTTCGTAGCCCCTTTTTGTCTGTTTATTGCCGTTAAATCACAGCCAAATCAGTTTATTTTGTGTTCATACAGCTGTCGTAAACAGCGACGTGTGGCTTGCTAGACACAGTGAATACAGCTCGATAAAATCCACGGCGCTCCTCTGGACAATGTTATGAACCAGACATGACGGCGTTTAGTTTCCCGGGATATCTGTGACTTCCACAACACGTACTAAGCAGAAATATAGGTAATTTTTTTCATGGTTGATGGCGGACTGTTGAACGGATTTCAGGGCGATGAGCCCCACCCCCTCTCCGGCGCGTCCGCCGCGTCCAGCGCGATCCGCGCGATTCACACATGAACACAAATGGTCCCCGGCGTTTTGACCGGCGTCGCGATGGACACGAATATGCGGTGTGAACGCAGCATAACTCAAGGTGCGTTCACACCAAACGCAATGCGAATTATTTGCGCGTCATTCGTGCAGCTGGTCTCGCTATTTGTGTTAATTTGTGTTAATTCGTGTTAATTCGGGTGAATCGCGCTAGACGCACCAGAGAGGGGGCGTGGCTTATCGCCCTGGAAGCCGTTCAATTGTCCGCCACCAACCATGGGAATAATAACCTGTAGGCCTATTTCTACTTAGTACGTGTTGTGGAAGTCACAGATATCCCGGGAAACTAAACGCCGTCATGTCTGGGTTCATAACATAGTGCAGAGGAGCTCCGTGGATTTTATCGAGCTGTATTCACTGTGTCTAGCAAGCCACACGTCGGCTGTTTACTACAGCTGTATGAACACAAAATAAACTGATATGGCTGTGATTTAACGGCAATAAACGGACAAAAGGGGACCCTGAAATAACTACGCAATGACGCTGATTTGTAAAAAGTATGAATTCATGTTTTGTTAGTTCTCTCCACAAGACGACAAGCAAATAACTTTTAAAATACTTGTTTTCTCAATGGAGCTTGGATCGATCGGTGCTATTCTATGCTGAGATTGTAGCAGCTCCATCAACACTTACAATAACGTCACATAGACGTAGATATGTAAACTGCGTCTCTTTCATAGTTTGTACCATATTACCATACTAATATGAGGTATCATAGAGCTCTGGGTGAACACAGACGGCTACAGTATTTGTTTCCTGATTCAACAACGGCAGGACGTCAGTGATGACAGGAGAAACATTTCAATGCTGATAGGCTATCACGCCGCAGCGACACGCAATTTTTTCGCCGAAGTTGAAAAATTTCAACTCACACGTTTGGGACATCGTGCCAAATGCGCTGCGCCATCACAAATTTGTGTCACTCCAGTCGTATCGCGTCCTGCATAGACTTTGTATGTAATCTATTCGCGAGAATAATTCACGCCGCGTTTGGTGTGGACACGGCATCAACCCGGTTCAGAACACATTTTTCTATCTATCAAATATTTGAACTCTTTTGTCAGACTTTACAACCACAGAAGACATTCTCCAGCTGTGTGGTGACAAATAAACTGACTTTCATGTGACAAATGAGTGGAGTGATCCTTTAACTCTGTGCTCGATGACATAAAGGTTCAGCATGACCATTCCAAAACACATCCATCTATTCCAGTCATGTGCTGCTGAATGTGTTGTTCCATTGTATAAGCAACGACTTACCTAAAGCCCTCTGAAGCCACTTTGGTCTGTGGCTGAAGTAAATGAAGATATAGTAGGCAGGGATGCCAGTGAGGGAAATGGCAAATCCAATCCCTGTGTTGACCGGGTCCGAGTACAGAGACAGAAACACCATGAAGAAACATGTGAGGCAGAACACCACTGGGATGAAGAGCGGGACCTGGGTCAGAAGTCAGAAGTGACGCCTGTTATTATTATCCATATACTCTCTGCAAGCAGATACACACGTTACCTTTAAATTAAACATCACTTAAGATTTTCTCAGCAAAATGAAACAGCTACAAGAACAAAATGAGTAACTGTGAAATACAATGAAGATGAGTGAACTTTATTTCAACAATATTGTGGCACAGATTCAGATAGTACAGCTACAGATGTGGACAGGTGTGCAAACACTGACCTTAAAGGGGCGGGGGAGGTCAGGCTTTGTATATCGGAGGTAGATTAGGCCCAACACCACCACACCGATGAACAGCCACCGCAGGAAGCTCATGAAGTTCAACAGGCTGTAGATGTCTCCCACAAACACCTGGAGTGTGGTCATAGGGTACTGACCACACACACACACACACACACATACACGTATTTAAGAAGTTAGAAGATTTGTATTCAACGTGGGAGAAGGAATGGCTTGTGTAGACAGTCCTATTTCTGCCACAGTCAGTTGTCCATTCAAATCTACTACCAGGACACCTCAAACATGGTCAATTGTTTAACATATGCTAGCATGCAAGGTATATGCAGGTAACCACAGCAACAACATTATGCTTCATATGTTACCACTGACAATAATTAACATATAATATGGTAAGTTTCATTTGTTTCAACATTAGTATTGATGTCCTTGTAGATTGTTGTTGAATGATATTTGCAATTGCTGTTATCAATAGTTGTTATTTCAAATGGGGTTATGAGTAATATTTAGTGTTGTCAGTTTTTTTCTAATGAACAGTTATTGACTTTTGTCATTATTGTTCAAATTGCAGTAAACTGACCAGTATGAGGACAGCAGCCAGTGGAGTGTGCCTGCGGACATGGATCATAGACAAAACCTCAGGGAGCTGTCCTTCTCGGGATGCTACGAAAAACATTCTGGTGAACACAAAAACACACGTTACAAATATACATATATATATATATATATATATATATATATTAAACACACCCGCACACCCACACACCCGCTCTGACTCTGACATCAATCAACAACCTGCAACCCATTCACTCTGTTGAGAATTCCAGTATTAAACGCATTATAAGTAAGATTAAATAACCCCCCTAGTGATGAGTAGAAGTGTCATAATAATAATAATTTAGTTACAATATGTTTACAATATTCTTGCTTATAGAAGATATTATGTGTCACAGTATAATAACTAATTGAAGGTATTAAATCATAAAAGTATAGTCACTAAAGGTATTAAAACACTGTAAGAATAGTTTGAGGGTCAGACATGGATTCTGAATGGGACATGCAGCAGAGTGGAGGATGGGATCAGTGAGGAGGACAACTGACCAGAGGTGGAGTCAAGACAGATGTTTTGCAAGGAGCAAAGCTGTTTCGCTAAGGAATCGATCCAGGGAGGAGACTGAATTCAAATGGAGCCAGTCAGGATGGCCACGGAGGGTCAGTCCGATGATCTATGACTGTTTGGACATTTCCGAAGTATATAAGACACTGTTCTGAGAGAATTCCTCAGACCACATTCGCAAGCTCGTTTTTCAGCAACCTGAATTGAATTCAGAGACCTGTGAGTGAGATGCGTGGGTGTGGTCTCTATTCTCGAGAATATTACTATTGATAGTTAATGCAGCTTATAAGTGAATTTCATATAGTTCATTAAATATTGTTGTTAATTTTTGAACCGGTTCCAGCTCATTTTTCCACTGTGTGCGCACTGTAAGAAGTTCGCAGCAGAGGGGGGGTCCTGCGGCCTCGCAGCGCTTCATCCTTTGTTTCCAGACCCAACAAATGGTGACCCCGACGTGATATTTTTTGCTGGAAAACGACTGGATGAGAAAGCTGACCACGATACCTTCAGGGCCCAAAAAGAGAAGGGTAAGACGGAACCTTTTTAATAAAACTCCGCATGTAGGTAGATATAGGAAAACTTAGAGACAGTATCGTGGCCAGCGCCTCTGAAAGCCTGACAAAGGAGCGAGCCGCAGCAAGCCGGTAACGTGTATTGATTTTGAAGTAGCTGGATTACTATATGAAACACACTTGCAAGCTGGATTAGGAACACGGGTATTTTGGCTACGCGCTGTTCTTTGTTGCGAAATCCTACCGGTAAGGTCCGCGATAAGCGTTACGTGTTAGACGTCAGCAGTGATCAAGCTGTACTAGCAGCAGAAGCTACAGAGCTACATGCTCCGAAGGGACATACCCCGAGAGTAAGAAGAAGAGAGCTAAGCGCTCAAGAGCTACGGGCTCCGAGGGTCGGTGAACTAGGCGGACTGAATCTGGTGACAGGGTACGTCGGGTAAAGGCGACGGTCCCCCTGGGTCTGTATGGCAGGTTTGGGTCTGGTGAACCGACTCTTAACGGGAGGGTATAAATTGATACGAGCTTAGAAGCTAACAGAACTAGTTGCGTTCTAGAATCGAGCTCTGCGCCGACAGACTGATTACTATGAAACGCTATAATTAACTGAGTTCAGGGGAATATAATCTGGGGTGGGTAAACTAGGTAATGAGTGGGTAATCATACATTGTAATCACGGTGTATTTTGGTATGAATGCGATATAGCGCTGTGAGAAATCGCTTTGCTGTGTGGGGTGAGTGTAGCAAAAGCTGTCGGCTGCTTTGTGCTTAGCCTAGATTACTAGATAAAAAAAAAACGATCATAAAATAACCGGTGCATATGGAAAAGCCGAGCACGGTCTAGCATAAATAACGTGGGTGAATGCGGCATGGTTAACAGTTACAACTACGGTGCTTTGTCGGTCTGTTGAAGACTCATTTTCGCCGGTTAGCTTAGCCGCTAATAGCATTAGCCCTTTGTTCGTAAATTCGCGGGGATTCTGACCACACTTCCGGTTTAGAAAAAACCAACGAAGAAGAAGAATAGACAACTTTGCCACCTATGGTTGGAGGAGTAATTGCTTGATAATTACAGAAAACTCCATTACCCAGAAAACCTAGAGGTGAAATTGTCTTAGAACTACAATATACTCATGTCACCCGTGGATTAGTAGATGTAATGAGTTTTTGGTGATAAACTTGTAATATCATTGTTTGAGACTCTAATCTTACAACTTGCAGTTTGACTTTAATGGTTAATTCTAGTTTAATTCAGTATTCTAATTGCCATTGATAACTTTTTAGTTTCAATTCAACATTTCAATTACAGTTGGTAAATTTAGTTTTAATCCAGTAGTTTAACTCCCAGTTTCAATTCAATTTTATCCTAAAATTGTTAGTTTTGATTCAATATTTTAACTTGCAGAGTTGATATTGATTTTGAATCCGACATTTGTAATTTTTGATCTTAATTAAATTTTAATTCAGAATTTAATTCCATAATTTTTAGTTTTGTAATTTTAATTGTGAAAAAAGTTGTTTTCACAGGTGGAGAACACAGAGGCATTTGCAGACAGAAGAAAGCAGTCTCCTATCATATCACAAGTAGCTGGCTGTGAATGAGGTCCAAAGGTGTCAGTGGTACTGACCAGTAAGGTGGACTGGACCATGGGAGATTCATTTTATAGACAAGTTACATCCATGACATAGATTTACCAAGGGGGGTGTCTAATGAATTTAAAGCCAGAAATCACATAGCAGCAGATTTAGAATCAGTTTTTTCCTGAAGGTTGTCAATTAATAAAATTGTCAATTGGACCAATTACACATAGTATAACCAGTAACATTTTGTAAACTTCACTTGCGACACCATAGCAGGACTTCACGAGCCGGTAGATAAGACTAGTTTAGTAGTAGTTTAAGAACCTGGTAGAACATATAACATTAAATATGATTCTAGCAGAGTGTAGGATGTTAGGATTTGCATGTTGAACTTTCATTCCAGATGGAGCAGCTCCTGATCATCACTGGGATGCTGATGGACCTGATTGAGTCCAGATGGACTTCTGAAAACATCCGGTGAGATACTGATAATTTGGAAAATTTACTCTGGGTGATTGTTTACTGCATTAGGAAATATAATTTTTGTCAACTGGAAAAGATACAGACAAAGCTTCTCAGAATTCTTCTCTATCCCTCATTTCGCAGGATGGATCCAGAACTCGACGCAGCACCTCCCCCACCTCCACCACCTGATCCTCTCTGTCTGCTGCTGCATCCCTTGCATGTGTGAACTTCTACAGACATAGGGCAATCAGTTAGAGTCGTGGTTCTGTCATACATTGAATGTGTTGTGATTCACTGTCCTGTTCCATGACATTATTGCACCTCTGTCCATTCTGGGAGAGGGATCCCTCCTCTATTGCTATCGCACAGGTTTCTTCCTTTTTCTTCCCCGAAAAAGGGTTTTTTTTTTGGGGAGTTTTTTCCTGTTCTGATAAGAGGATGTCAACTGTGTACATATTGTAAAGCCCTCTGAGGCAAATTTGTAATTTGTGATTTTGGGCTATACAAAATGCATTGAATTGAATGATGTTTAGGAACTTGAACTGTAAGCTACTGTTTAGTTGAGGAAATTCACCCTCGGCCCATAAAGGACCATTAGAGAGGGATTGTTTTTCCTGTCATTTTTTGAACACACTATGAATAGTGTATTAGGGGGGAATTGTTGAGAATTCCAGTATTAAACGCATTATAAGTAAGATTAAATAACCCCCCTAGTGATGAGTAGAAGTGTCATAATAATAATAATTTAGTTACAATATGTTTACAATATTCTTGCTTATAGAAGATATTATGTGTCACAGTATAATAACTAATTGAAGGTATTAAATCATAAAAGTATAGTCACTAAAGGTATTAAAACACTGTAAGAATAGTTTGAGGGTCAGACATGGATTCTGAATGGGACATGCAGCAGAGTGGAGGATGGGATCAGTGAGGAGGACAACTGACCAGAGGTGGAGTCAAGACAGATGTTTTGCAAGGAGCAAAGCTGTTTCGCTAAGGAATCGATCCAGGGAGGAGACTGAATTCAAATGGAGCCAGTCAGGATGGCCACGGAGGGTCAGTCCGATGATCTATGACTGTTTGGACATTTCCGAAGTATATAAGACACTGTTCTGAGAGAATTCCTCAGACCACATTCGCAAGCTCGTTTTTCAGCAACCTGAATTGAATTCAGAGACCTGTGAGTGAGATGCGTGGGTGTGGTCTCTATTCTCGAGAATATTACTATTGATAGTTAATGCAGCTTATAAGTGAATTTCATATAGTTCATTAAATATTGTTGTTAATTTTTGAACCGGTTCCAGCTCATTTTTCCACTGTGTGCGCACTGTAAGAAGTTCGCAGCAGAGGGGGGGTCCTGCGGCCTCGCAGCGCTTCATCCTTTGTTTCCAGACCCAACAACTCCCACCCACTGACCCCCAATTGCACTGTGAAGAGGATGTGTGTCAGCTCAGACGAACAGGAAAGTATCACATTCCTGTCTGAAAGGCTGTGCTGACTGTCGTGGCCCATCAGCATCATGTGCATTTATACTTTTTCATATGGATAATTGCAATCAGAAGCAAGGAAAGGCATATTGCTCTCAGCTGCAAAACTTTGTGTTTGAAGCATTAGAAAACTTAAACCAGTGGTTCTCAATTGGTCTGTCTGCGGGACCCACCATCACCCCTTAATGACACGACCCAAATTATATATATATTAAAAACCTTTATTTAACCAGGTAGTCCCATTGAGATTCAAAATCTCTTTTGCAAGATGTAAGTAACAATACAAGATGTAAGCAAGATGTAACTAACAATACTACATAACATTAAGGAGCAGTTTTTGTTTTTTATGCTTATGTGTTGCTAAGAAGACACGCCAGAAGATGGGTCACTCAGGTATAGTTCCATCATTGTTCAAAGTCAAAGAATAACTTCATGATGTTAGTTGTAATGAATAAATATATTTTAAAATCAAGTACATTTCTCTGGCATTTATAGTTTTCTACTGTACCGAAACGTACCGAACCGTGGCTCCACTGTATCGTACCGAACCGAACCGTGAATTTTGTGAACCGTTATATATATATATATATATATATATATAATTTGGGTATATCTATATTCAAGAAGTCGAGTAGTAGTAACGTCTCTGTGTTGTAAACAACTGCCAAATCAAATAAAGAAAGTACACATCAATTATATTTTAACAATTATTATTCTCAGTTTTCAAATTTAACTGGATGGATTATAAATAATACATAGAAATACATAAATAAATGTTCTTCTCATTTCAAGTAAAATAACAGCTGGATTAAAAAATTAATTACGTAACGAAATTCATTTTAGCAAAATTATTTTCACTGAATTGACCTGCAGCTTTAAATTCAGTTCATTCAGGGTGAAGTGAAAAAGCCACGATATTATATTTTTCTCATTTTCTAAAAAGAGAAATTAGTGTGGAAAGAATTCAGCTATATGAGTCTGTCCAGTCAGAGTCTAATGACTCTGGTCTCTCTGGATATTTTTCTCTTTTGGAGATCGTCCTATGATTTGACTTACTCAACTCACACCTCAATAGTCCTGCTCTGCTGTCTACATCCTCGTCTCTCCCCCATGTGTCACGGTGTGTGTACATCTCACTCAAGTCAGGAAACTTGTCAGAATACCCATATTTGATCGGCTGAGCTGCATCACGTGATGTAATTCACAACGCATTGGTTACTGTTTTTCCTGCACGCTGAACAAGTGCCGTAAATGCTGGAATAATTCCGCTGCATAAAAAATGCCCTTCAAAATAAAATCACAACATTTTTTTCTCTTTTGTCAGGCAAAGGCCCGCGACCCACTGAAAATGGGTCTGCGACCCACTTTTGGGTCGCGACCCACCAGTTGAGAATCACTGACTTAAAAGGTTTGTATATATACACTATTTAAAAAATAAACAGGAAACAACCAATTCAGGCAACAAAACTACTTAGTTAAGTTTCGGAAAAGAATGCGTTTGGGTTAAAAAAAAAACCGAAAAAACTGTGCCGTTACTGAAACAAACAAATTAGATGACTTGTCAACGGTGACTCCTCGTTTCACATGGAGAACAAAGAGCGGTCTCCCTGGTGGGAGATATGTAGATATGTATTTCATCACACTTTTGTAAGAAGCTTCCCTGTTTCTCTTCCAATTTGCTATTTTGGGGTCTTTCAAAAGTTATTGTTTATGCAACTCAACACTTCCTGAACAGATATTTACCATTTACAGCCTTCCTGTGTCTCAAATAAAAATTACCTCCAATTCCTGGTAGACTTTTGAAATGAAAAATCTGCAGCAAGTGTTAATTTTCCTTGACTGATGGAAGTAGTGCTATCCGTGGAAATGTATAATTTACTCAATTTACAATGTGAACTAATAGAGTGCAGATAATTTCACCCGTTCAATGATTTGTACCCGGTGTTTACTCGTGATTTACTTCATCTTTTCCTTGAGGCCTCACACTCAACTCTTGTTTAAGACTCAGCCATTATTTGAATACCAACTTTTGTTTGGGAGTTTACAGTATACTAACCACCATGACACCAGTCATTATTCTTTCTATAGCTTTCTACAACTGAACAAATCATCAGTGCTATATGGCACTTTACTGAATTTAAAATGCATATGTTGTGTGTTGTCGTTGGTAATACATATATGTGAGACAGCAGAGAGGAAGCATCTTTACCTTGATAAGGCGAAGAGGCCGCCATTCATGGATCCGAAACAGGACAAGGCCACAAAAACCGGCACCACTATCGAGAACTTCCCCATCAGCTTCTCTGCAAAGGTCTGACAGGTAGAGACAGAGAGGGAGCAAAGAGAGCAATGATATGTGTTGCTTCAAGGATGTAATAAGTCACTGTAGCAGGTTCTCTGCTACCCGGTGGGTCTGGGGAGCACAATGACGCCAGCACACGGTGGAATGACGGGTTCAAATGTTTTTTATTGTCCTACACCCTAACTGGGCTTGGCCGTGTGCTCTCCTGCCTTGCCTCCGAGCACACGCCGCGGGAGTTTTCCGTGCTGTCCGTCTCAGCATAACTCCGCCCACCGCCCGACTTAGGCCAGGGAGCCATCCGGCCATCCGGCCTGACCTACCCCCCCCCCCCCCCCCCCCCTTGAGGGCACCTTTCCGGGTCAGGTCGGTCAAGTTTGGGATGAACCGCCTGTAATAACCCGCTAGCAGCAGTCTTGTCCACCTGAGGGCACACCTGCCCGCCACCCAAGTGGTACCCCAGATACCGTACCTCCCTCCGTCCAACCGCACACTTCCCCGGGTTGGCGGTGAGCCCCGCCTGCCTCAGGGACTCCAGCACCGCGCCCACCCGCTGCACATGCTCCGCCCAGGTGGTGCTGTGGATGATCACATCATCCAAGTAGGCGGCAGCATATGCAGCATGCGGACGCAGCACCCGGTCCATGAGACGTTGAAAAGTGGCTGGGGCACCGAACAACCCAAAGGGAAGTGTGGTGAATTGGTATAACCCAAACGGAGTGGAGAAGGCCGTTTTTTCCCTGGACTCTGGCGACAAAGGAATCTGCCAGTAGCCCTTGGTTAAATCCAGTGTCTTAAAGAAACATGCAGTGCCTAGTCGGTCCAGGAGGTCGTCGACCCGGGGCATTGGGTACGCATCAAATTGTGACACATCGTTCACCCTGCGATAGTCCACACAGAACCGTATAGACCCATCCTTCTTGACAACAAGAACAATGGGGCTACACCAGGCACTGTTGGACTCTTCTATTATCCCCATCTCCAGCATAGCCGCTAATTCCCTCTGAACCACTTTTCTTTTGTGTTCAGGTAACCTGTAGGGTCGTAACCGCACCGTCACGCCCGGAGGAGTCTCAATTTGGTGCATGATGAGGTTTGTGCGCCCTGGCAGGAGGGAGAACACATCAGCAAACTGTTCCTGTAACTGTGCAATGTCTGTTCTCTGGGTCCCGGAGAGATGGGCTTCACAAAGGAGCGAGGTTGGATTGGAGGATTTTGGAACCTCCGGCCCCAGCTCCTCTCTCTCAGGAACCGCGGACACCAGAGACACAGACTCCGCCTCTCTCCATGCTTTCAGGAGTTTGAGGTGGTAGGTCTGAGTAGCTCCGCCCCTGTCAGAACGCACCACCTCATAGTCGACATCCCCCACCCGCCGTGTGACCACAAAGGGTCCTTGCCACTTGGCGAGGAGTTTAGAGCTGGATGAAGGAAGCAATACAAATACCTTTTCTCCCGGTGTGAATTGTCTCAGCTTGGCCCCTCTGTTGTACAGCCGTTGTTGACGTTCCTGGGCCTGGAGCAAATTATCACGTGACATTCGACCCAGTGTGTGGAGTTTTGCTCGCAGGTCCAGGACGTATTGGATCTCACTTTTCCCGGTGCTCGGACCCTCCTCCCAGTTTTCTTTAATCAGGTCGAGCACCCCCCGTGGTGTCCTGCCAAACAGTAGTTCAAAGGGAGAAAATCCCGTGGAGGCCTGGGGAACCTCCCGCACCGCAAACAACAGAGGATCAAGCCATTTATCCAAATTACGTACATCGTCGTGAATAAATTTACGGATCATGGATTTTAAAGTCTTATTCAGACGCTCCACCAGACCGTCGGTCTGTGGGTGGTACACACTGGTCCGAATAGATTTAATGCCCAGTAATCCGTAAAGTTCTCTCAGTGTGCGTGACATGAACGAGGTGCCCTGGTCAGTCAGAATCTCTTTCAGGATTCCGACTCGGGAGATGACCTGAAACAGCGCCTGCGCGACACTCTTTGCAGAAATGTTGCGCAACGGCACTGCCTCGGGATATCGCGTTGCGTAATCCACTAGGACTAACACAAAGCGATATCCGCGTGCACTCCGGTGAAATGGCCCGATGAGGTCCATGGCGATTCGCTCAAATGGGACCTCCATTACCGGCAGAGGACGCAAAGGCGCCCTCGGAATGGCCGGCTGGTTTACCAACTGACACTCCGGGCAGGATGCACACTAACGGCACACATCCCCCCGAATGCCTGGCCAATAAAATCGGGCCATTATCCGGTCCAGTGTTTTCTCATATCCCATGTGGCCAGCCATCGGGTTATAGTGAGCCGCCTGGAACTACCTCTCGCCTACGAGCTCCCCTCCTGGGTCTGGCTCCGGGACGGTGCCCCGGTTTCCCTGGTCCGGGCGAGGTGGCTGAAGTCCGTGGGCTACTTATCATAAGGGTCGTTTTGAACCGCTCTTAGTTTGGGCTCTCCCCTGAAACCTGTTTGCCTTGGGAGACCCTACCAAGGGCTAATGCCCCGGACAATATAGCTCCCAGGATCACTGAGCCACTCAAACTCCTCCACCACGTTAAGGTGGCGATTCGCGGAGGAGCCCTAGGTAAAACTTTTAACCTAGGGCAGGGGTCGGCAACCTTTACTATCCAAAGAGCCATTTTGCCTTATTTTCCACCAAATAAAATGTGTCTGGAGCCACAAAAGCTATTTGATATCGTAGCTTATAAAGTTGTATATATAGTTATATTATATATACAAAAACTGTAGTTTGTTGAATTTATGAAAAAGAATAATGAGAATTCTTGACATTTTATTGCTTTTTTACCTGTAATAACAATATCAAACTCTTATGAAGAGGAAAAAGAAATCGCTCTTAACTGCAACTCTTTATTAGCACAACTTCCTCATGCAGGTTACTGCCGTGGTGCAGACCCCCTTCAGGTTCCCTTGCTTCACCTACATTCCCCTGGGTCCTCAGTTCCTCCAGGTACAGCTTCTTATCACCCTCTATGGACCAATGCACATTTATAACAAATACCACACATATTAGAGTTTTTAAAGTTGTTTTGTTTGTAATATGTATCATAAGCACATCATTTAGTTATCGCTACTGAGAATTTAACAAACATAAAAATATGACATAGATAGGTTTGCAGTGTATTCAAGGTGTATATTTCAGATTGCATCTCTTACACACGTGAAGATAAAGTTGTGAACACCGGCTGAATATCTATTATCAGAATCATTATAACTGTATTATAACTGCTACTGTGTAAAGGGAATACTGCTGTTAAAAATAACCTGATTTGTTTAAAGTGTTTGCAAACCAAATGTTATTGCACTTTTGTTCATATAGCAGTACTTTTAAAATAAAAGTGCGCAATACACTACTTTTGAATTTATTATTGAATTTTGCGCATAACAATGCGATTAATCGCAAAGAAATCATGCCATTAATCGCGATTAAAATTTGTAATTGTAAATCCTAGAAGATGGATCATAACATACAATGCTGCTACCAGATAGAGACACTAGAGCAGGGGTCTCCAAATCCGGCCCGCCACGTCATTTTATGTGGTCCGCGAATCCGCCAGCAAAAAAAAAAAAAGATTTTAGAAGATAAAAAGTCATAATTCTGAGATAGAAAGTCAAAATTATGAGATACTTACGGTAAACACAGTCACAGAAGCAGCTCTTTGGCTGGTTACTGTACACTTGAAATGGAAATGTATTGTGAGTATATTGAAGACTACTTTAAACGTGGCGTTAAAACACATGAAATACTTCACGTGGGATTGTGCAAATGCACCCTTGAAAGGATTTTAAGCTTTGAACAAAGTTATTGTAATAACTTGTGTTTGATATTTGTCTTTGTTATTTTCTTTAATAGTTTGATCTTTGACAGAGTAATGTGGGTTTCTGAACCCTAAATTAAAAGGATTTAACTTATAATAACAGAAATGTGCTTAAATATATTTTTACATTTATATAACTGCATGTACAATATTTTACACTTGAATAAACAATAATCAAATGCAGAGACAGTTATTTACCAATATGTTATGAGTAGTTACATTTACACAGTATTACATTTACAACCGGCCCTTTGAGGGCGACCGCGATGCTGATGTGGCCCAGAGTGAAAATGAGTTTGAGACCCCTGCACTCGAGGGAAGAACTGTAAACTTCAAACTATATGGTTGCTTATTTCCCTGAAAGAGAATTTGCATTTGACAGCACTTTCACTTCTGACATGATTATGTTTGTTGAGCAGAGTTACCCTAACTCAAGCAAGGCTATCCACATTTACACTGTCTCCGACCAACAGTCCAGCTTAGTGTGTTTATTTTTTCAGTCGTCCATGTGTTGAAACTGCAATGGAATCGCAGATGGGATGGAGGAACCCTTTAGTTCCTTAAAAAGTAGTCCAGGGACTAAGATTATCAGGATATTTTTGTATTGCTGTCATTGGTTTGGACTAGAAGCTTTACATTAGCATTCACAGGGTTGGGCTGTAACAAACACATTAACAGCAGCTGGGAGGCTGATCTGTCAGACCTGGCATTAACACACGTCTTGTGTGATCACAAGTGGACAGCTCTTAGTTGGTCAGTTCACACCTATGTAGTTATCAGCTGCTCCAACAACAAACAGACTTTGGAAAAAAACGGTAAGCAAAAGCCCCATGAATTAAATTGTACCCTACGTAAGCAAAGGCCACATTCTTTTAAAAATCTCCATTCAATTTTCATACATTCGGAGCATCTTACTGTAGTACATTTTGTGGTCGTAAATCTACTTTTACAATATCATGTCTCGGAAATGTTTATTAAATGGTGCATTTTTTCTGATTACACAGAAAGGAATCATGGAGTTTAACAACTTAGTCTGAACAACTAAGATTGTGCCCCGTAAATAGAAATACAATACCACAATGGGTAAAAGAGAAGTTAGCCAGAAAATAATGTGTTTTCTTTGGGTAATATTTTTTAAGCCTTTCCATTAGTATTACTTACCACAGCAACAGCTTCTGAGGCCAGGAGCTCGTCTGCTGACATCACAGTGTAGTATGCCACATTGGTCAGCACATAGCAGGAAGTCACAATCGCCATGGAGATACCGATAGCTAATGGTATAGTCCTGATGGCATGAGGGATATTAACAGAAGCAGTACTGTAAGTGCTGTAATTCACTTATGCATCTCATTCACATTTATTTCACCCCTGTTATGACCTCCGACTTTCTCTTTATTTGTATGATATTCATCTAAATAAAACACTGTTGCTGGAGGAAATAAATGCACAGAGTTAACATATTTCAGGAGGATATAACATAAATTATCAAATAAAAGCTGCTATTCAAATGGTGGTCTATCCTACACTCTTTGTGTCTCTCAGCCCCAAGCCCATTGGTTCCTACTGAAGACATGAACGAAATATAGATTTATTTTTAAAACAGATGACCACTGCACTTTTTAAAAAACTAAACTCAAAAATTAGGATATTGAAATGCATTTGTTTTTTCATTCGAGGTCTAATTCACATTTGGTGCTCTAGTGAGTATTTGTTACAGCAGGATGGTGTGTGTGTGGGATTGAGTGAAACAAACTACAGTGTGTGTTCAAAGTAATGAAGATACATGTCACCCAGTACAGTGTGGCTAATTAATGTGTTTTTAGACAATAATGGAGCTCTATGGCACAAACGGATGAGATAGGCACACACAATACTTGTTAGTTTATTCACTGTGTGAAGTGTTCACAGTACAAAATAATCACTTTTTAGTTAGAATTTTGGTCTCTTTAGCTGCTAAATGCGCCCCTGTGTTCACCAGCAAGTCAAACACTTTTTCTTTTAGCTATTAGGCAGGTAGTGTACAACGGGTTTTCCCTGAAAACAGCTACCTGCTGGTGGAAAACCAGGTTGATGAGAACCACGAGAGTGAACCAATTCAACAAAGTCGCAGACTTAAAACCAAAATAACAAGCTAAATTAGAGCTAATTAATACTGCCGGGCTGGAGATAATTCTTTATGAGTTCATCACTATGAGCAACTCCTTTCACAAATCACGCGGTCTGTTGCTTGTATAAAAATATTGATTATCGCTGCATTCTAAATCTTTCCCATTAATATGGTGCAATTTAACCTTTGTGCAACTACTGCTGAATTTAAAATCTGATGGAAAATATTTTCTTGTTTTCCATTGGGTTTTAAATTCAGCAAATATAGATAAACTATGCTGATACAGCCAATACATAGATTCAACTTACCGCTCAGGGTTATCTACCTCCTCTGTCAGAAAGTTCAAATAGAACCTGCAAAAGGAAACAGTTATTTTATAACCTCCAAGGATTAATGAATGGTAAATCATGTGCAATGTATACAGAACTGAAGTGAAGACATTCAAAATGATATGCATCAAACTGAGACCACTTAAATATCTAGTGTGTAGGATTTGGTGGCATCAAGAGGTGAGGTTGCAGATTGCAACAACTGAAACCTCTCGTGAAAATGCCAACGGCCCTAACTAGTGTAAGGTTTGTCCGTTCTGGGCTACTGTAGAAACATGGCAGTCGGCTACATGAAGAGGACAAGCTCAGCCGCTGTGAAGCTGGAAGAAACTTTGGTGAGTTTGTTTTTTTGTTTCTTCAAGTTTGTATGGAATGTATTGTATGACGGCATTGAGCCAATTGCCTGAGTAGGTTCCTACATGAACACTTAACACTTAATACCCAAGAAGTTTTCGTTTCAAGTCGTGTTTACTCCCATGAGACGGAGCTGTGACGCTGATGTAGGCCCCTGCATTGATTAAAAGGACAGCTGTTGTGTGAGACGTGAGAGTGAAAAACACTATTGCGCTCTTGGTCTAGACGAGGGATAGCCAATTGTGGGTTGTCTTTGTTGAATAAAACATCCCAGCAGTGATCATTGCAGACACAGTAAAGGATCCTCTGTCAGTGCTTTAATGTGTGGTATGCCAGCTACACAGCAGAGAACAGGAGGTAGTGGATGTCCAGTACTGATGAATGGATGTAGAGGGGAGCGGTGCAGCTGGAAGAGGGATTTGATCTATATGACTCAGTATAGGGGTTCTGTTAAAGGCGTGTTTCAACCCGAGCTGAATAGAGGACCCCAAAATAATCAGATTTAAATTGAGCTGAGTTGAATGTGGGCTTGACAGAGATCGATAAGACTGTTGCAGATGTAGAACAAATATGCCTAAGATGACCAGCAGCAGAGGACCTGGATTTGGTCTAAGATGCTCTGGGACCTATCAGATGCAGAAAGACCAGGTACAGGGGAAAAGACAAACTGGCCCACACCAGGATGGGGGGGTGATGATGAGGGCTGTGGCCGCTAAGGCAGCAGAAAAGCCTGTAACGTCATGCATGACAACACTGACTGTGGTTGTTCTAGTGAATGGAATAATGTGACAATATTTTGGATGCGGGAGAGGGGAATATGTTTCCCTTTCAGAAATCGTTGGAGGCTGGTAACGTTCCAGCCTCTGATGCCACACTCCATTTGTGGACGTGGATACGGCCGAATCGATAAGGTGGTAGCAATGCAAGCGCTCCATGGGGGCCAGGCTGCAGGGTTGTGTACTGGCAGGAAGGAGGTTGCTGATAATGAGAGGTTGGTTGGCTATTACATTGGTGTATGCAGTTTTTGGCCATCGCTGATGGAGGGGTGGAGGCTTAAGATCTACCGGGAGTCGGAAAGATATCGTAAGGACACCTTGAGTCTGACTGTTGGCTGCAGGATAATCAGTTTTGAATAGATTGTAAGTTTAGATGGTTTAGTTTAGATAAGATTAGGTATGAATCACGGTCTCTCTGTTATTCAAAAAGACAAAAAGGTCAGGATGGGTTGCCCAGGTATTAAAAAGCTTGACACGGGATGAGAGTGTATGGTGTGTCTCTGTGTGTGAGGACCATACCTACCACCCAGCGTATGCATACATCCCAGAGTAGAAGGCTAGTGGCATTCCAGACAGCTTCACATTGCTCAGCTCAAAGGCATTCTCAAAGTTCTTGGTCTCTCCTACAAACACAAAAATGCATGCGCGCACACACACACACACACATTTCTATTCGTTGGCATTTTGAAGCACCATAATTGCTCCTAAATGAAAAGGGATTGTTGCAGCAATTGAATGATTTGTGCAAATAGTTCTTACACCAGTAGTGGTCATAACCATAACAATAATAATAGTAACCGTAAAATCAATTTCAACAACAAAACAGATGAATGCAGCAGTACTCTGCCTTATTAGCTTGGAGAAGTAGATTCTTCTGTACAACAAAGGCTCTTCAGGCAGATTTAATCATTGCCAATGTAATCAGTGTTTTATATAGGAGCTCACATTTACAGACAAAAACTGCTCATACAAACACATAAAACAATCTAATAGGACAATCATTTCGCACTAAAATGTTGAGAGGCATGAATTGTTTGTAATGAGCGCTGTGTGAAGACATGCAGAGGTGAATACACTACCCCCCCCCCCCCCCATTTGTGGTAATGTATTTAAAACAATAACATACAAGATGTATGATTACAGAAATTAGCATTATTCCCTGTCAGTTTTGTGAGTGCAGTTTTATTAAATTGTGTTAAAAATAGTTGGCTGTTTCTGAAGTGAAATGTAACTCTATCAGGAGTACAGTTTTTGATAACTCCAACTCCCAAATGAATAATTCATACACACTAGTTCAAGCAATATTAAATAGTAAATATATACAGTTTATTCAGCAGTTGGTTTGAATATCTGCATGTTGGAGATATCCAACTATGCTATGCCAAGGAACCGTGTTCCCAACAGGCCTGATCCACGTAGAATCATGTATGGGCATAAAATCTAAATAAACACCAATAAACCTCCAAAAACAGAGGCAGAAGCCTGGTCATCTGTGCAGAGGCCTTTGTTTACCTTTAAATACAGATTTTAAATTTTTCATTATAATCCTTTTTATGATGGAGGGACATAGGATGAATACAGATGCTGTAGTCATCAGGCTCTGTTCATGTTATTGGCTTTAGCTGGTCTGCAGAAATGTGTATGATAATTAACTGAAGTCATTTTGAGTAATTGTATATATGATATGTAATATCAATTCCAGTTGAGGTGAACATTCACCAAAATTGCATGTGTACTAGTACTTTATACACACACATAAGCAGATTTAAAAGTGAGGTCCATAGCTGAAGACGGTGTCCATGCACTGTGATGTAGGGCCTCTTCTAACACCAGCAGTGAAGACATTGGGAAATGGCTGAGCTCTTGCTGTGAGCAGCTGTGTATCACGGACTGCAAGGCTTCAAGGTTATATTTGTAGTACATGTTGCTGTTGTTTGAGACAAAGAAAGCTATGTTAATTTGTACAGCTGAAAATTCAGTGTGAAGTCTGAGAATGTTCCTGAACAACAGTAACATGGTTGAAACATTAACATTAACATGTAGTTCATTACTATACTCCTTATATAAATCTTGCACAGAGCTTCTGCAAAGCTGCAGTGATGATTTTCGTAGCTAACAGAGCTTGCAGAGCTGTAGAGACGCGCTGCGCACCTCCATAAAAATGTGACTATGCGTCAGGCATAGTGATAAAGAATACACATTGGGGCCAGACTTCCTAACCAGATGAAGCCTAGGTGATACTTCAGGCCACTGCTGTGTCGACCCCTTGATTTACCAAATGCCAACTGTGTGTCCTTCCTGCAGGTCTGAATGTGAATGCCCCCCTTCCTGCCCTTTGTCATAGTCCCCCCTTTCCTCTGTCTTCTAGTGTTTACATACAGTCTAACCACTGATCTGGCTCCCTGTATAAAATGCTTCTTCCTTCATTTTGTTCGGGGTCAACTCAGCGGCTCAGATCTGCTCTGTGTCTGTTGCTTTATTAAACTCACAACACCACAGCAACTTCTGAACTGGACTTGAATGATTTCTTCAACAATTGTCATATGTCAGACACCGCTGACATCTGATTGGACATAAGAGCCAGAAGGCAGTATTTCAGCAGTTACTTACATCTATTGCAACAACAACAACCTAACTCGAAAATTCCTAAAGACATTTTGACAGTGTGGCTTCTACTGCCCGAAGAAATCGCAATATATACACACACCAATGTTACCGGTAGTGTCATTCAGGTTCAATTGAGATAGCGCCACTCTTTTTCTGCATTTTAGATTCATACTCTTGGATTGAATCTTGTATTTGACGGGCTTTTATTTTGAAAGGGTGGGACTGGGTGGGTGCGAGAGGAGACAGAATCATAATGTTTGACACTAAAAGGAGAGGCTTCATCACAAGCATTCCAGTTATAATTGTTGGAATGCTGTTAAGCAACAACTATTGTTCTTCGAATCTTTATTGTTGGAATGCTGTTAAGCATTCCAACTATTGTTATCCTGTTTTCTTTATTCCACTATTTCTTCCGTCCCCCCCCTGTTTCGTCGCAACGCTTCTTCTTCTTCTTCTTCTTCATTTTTTTAAGCTACAGAAACCGTTCAACTATCAAAATGTTCAGCTCCTTCAGCTCATCCCTGCTATATCTCTTCATATTTCTAACCTTTAAACTTTTTGAATTATTAAGCTTTTAGCAACTTTTTTTTGAATGGGTTTCTATGGAGAATATTTTCAAATCCTCTGTTGGGCTCTGGCACCATCATCAGGCTGGCTCAGCCCCCTCACAGGCTCCGTCCTGTACACATCTGACCCGAACTCTGATCCCTGCCCCTTTAAGCTGACCCCGCCTCGGTCACCGCTCAGCCGGAGCCTCCATTGGCCGACAAACAGCCTCCCGCTGTGCAGACTGAGCCGCTTATAAGCCAGAACACAGCCAAAACTCTTCCTCTTCATTCTGGACCCCGTCCGGTACCTCATGGAGAGGCCCCCGAGGACCGATCACCCTCAACTCAGCGACCACGTGCCATTTCGCCGGCCGAAATAGACCACGCATATTCTGAGTTACGGCCCTGAGCCCGCGAGAACCGCATCCACTCCGCCGCTTTTTCTTTCGTGCACGACCCAACGGTACCAGATCGACTAAATCTCTTTCTTCACCAATTCATTACCGGCAGATACGAATCGACCACGTATCTCGGCCCGACGTTGAGACCCGGCCCTCTCTCTGCAGGAGTGGGACCCAACAGCACCGCAAAGCCGTGCAAAAGCTTCCAGCAACAGCAACGCTGCCCCGCTGTGCTCAAAACAGTCAGCGCCTCAAGACCTTTTTTTTCTCCTTCAGGAAGAATCACAAATCCTGCACGAACTCTCATCGTCGCAAAGAAGCTTCTAACCGTGAGCATTCAAGGTGTCTGGGCTAGCTTAGCTTAAAATAACATACGTTCCATTCATGTTATTTGATTTATATGTTATTATTCCCGTGTTTAAGTCATTGTTTTGTGTTGCTGAGTATTGCGCAATCGCTGACGGACTACCGAGCCCGCAGCGTTTGTCCGCTTCCTGTTTGTTCTCTTTGCCCCTGGGATTGTTTATTTCATTTGTACTGCCCTCTTTCCTTGAATCAATTCTGTGAGTGAAGTGCAGAACCGTGGTTATCAGCATAAGTGTCGTGAGTTCGCGAGGCGACATACGACCACTTATGTGAGGCCAGCGATAAACACTTCCACTGCGACGCGATCCCGCACACAGAAGCTCTGATTCCTCTCTCTCTGCCCTTTTATGTTCCTCTTGTTTTTCGATAACTTGCATACACATAAAGCTCCGGCTGAGGGCGGTTGAAACACTCGCCTATTGTCTCGATGCACGTGGCCACACGTGCTCACACACAGCTACACCCCCCTTCCTCCGCCAGTGTTTTAAGACCCATCCCCCAGTTTGTCTAAGTCCCTCGATTACGCCATCTGGTGGTGTTCAGCGGTAGTACTCTAAGCCCTCCCCCTTCACACACAGTCTCACCCCCCTTCTGCTAGTTTGGCTAGCGGCCATCTTTGTAGTCTTTGACTGTGAGTGTTAAGGGCCCCCACCCCCCTTCCTTTTATACACAGACATACACACACACACACACACACACACACGCACATACACACATACTTATATACACACCCTCCGCCCCATTTTATTCATTTCTTTAGATATTAGGCACATAAAATTGTATGATGGCGTTTGTTGATTGTGATGGTAATTAATCTGATCTTTTATTATTTTAATTTAATAAACTCTATTATACTTTAAAGAGCAGTCGTCTGTGATTACTTGTGCATATGTATGTAATAAGTGTATGTAGTAGCCCGTGTACGGACTCAATCCTTCACTGTCACTGATGAGTGACTACTAATTATGAGACTTAGTTTTATCGTTTGGTTATCGGTCCCTGTCCGCAGGGTGGTGCCCCGTTATTATTAATAATCATTAATAATTGTTATTCACATTAATAATTCTATTGATGTCAAGAATTCAGTTTCTTAAAAGCTGATAACTCAAACACGCCCCCTATTGATCCCAACACCTCTTAAGCTTCTTCAACTTTCAAATCCTTCAACTTCCTCATACTTTCAGCTAAAGACACCATTTCAACTTTCAAATGTTGAGAAAACCCTGAACTATTGCCGGAACATACAGCTTTCTGATATCTTTTAAACTTTTTGAACTGCAGCAATTTAACTTTTATGATTTTTCAGCCCTTTTCTGACTTTATAATGGGTGTGTATTGCGCAGCTTAGAGTGCGTGAATTTCCGAGTACCCTTAAACGCCTCATCTTAACTTCACTACGGAACAAACCAGGCCTCCCACATTGTTATCTGAGTCATTGACCGGTAAGTAGCACAGTGTGCTTCTATACTCAACTTTAAAAATGAAGCTTCCACATTTTACAATGGCATTACAAGTGGTTTCTAACTCAAACAGGGTTCAAAATAAGCAAAAAGAGTAAACATTTTCCCGGTGAACCAAAGAAAAACTGTATTGTTGTTAGCATAGCTGCTAACGTTCGTCATACGGCTCCTCCCGGTTTACTACGGGACTATAAACTGTTCATAGTCTCGCTTCGTGTTGTAGTACGAGCTCGAAGCATGAACGGAACCAATTATACTCCGTGCTGTGCGCGCATTATTCTCAGAAACGCCAGAGGGCGAAAAAACTAAATGAACTGTGAAGAATTAAAAAGACGAGTGAAGAATGAAGTCATGTATTACATGACTTACTGAACTGCTAGCGTCCGTGATTACGGAATTTTCTGAATGAATTACACATATGTTTGTCAATTTAAAATATTAATTCGTAAGTCAAGAAAGGAATATTTTGTTGTCAAACTGTTGAAGTCTAATACTTAAAAAAGACTGTACTTGCATGAACAACAGGCCTTGCCTGTTCTCTACTTCCCGGCTGATAAGAACAGTAGCAGAATAAAACACATCATGTATGATAAGGTACATGTGTGGATGGATATAGCTAAGTTACCTAGCGAGCTAGCTAGCAAGCCAAGGTAACGGCCGTGCGGCTGACGTGCATGATGCTAGACCAGAGATTAGTTCACTGATCGGTTTCACACAAAGCTAAACGATACGACAAATGTCTGACAATCTGAGACTTTCTTGACTTGCAAAATAAATATTAAATTCACAAACATATGTGTAATTCATAGCACAATTCAAACTGGATGAAATAAACATTTATCTCTCGCCGTTAGCTGCTATACATAGTCGTTCTTATTTATTTATTTATTATACTATATTGATCCCGGTAAGGGGGAAATTTGTATTTGACCCATCCCTGTATATAGGGAGCAGTGGGCTGACTATGACAGGCGCCCGGGGAGCTGTTAGGGGTTCAGTGTATTGCTCAGGGACACTTTGACACATGACACATCCCAGCCAAGGATCGAACTGTTGAGTTATAAAGTAAAGTCCCACAGGACACTGTAAAGGGCGTGACTTCATCTCTCTATTAAACTGACAATAAACCACTAAGCTAATTAACAGGTTATTTCTAATGTAAAACTAGTCTTTTTCATCAAACTATCCTGACAACAATATGTTTGCTGTGGTAACATTACAGTCAGAGTGTTTTATAACGGTTTGTTAGTTTTACCAGCAGCTAAAGCTGTTCAATTATTATTCTGGCCACTTTATGTGTCAATGTGTAAATCTGTAACAGAAAGTGACCAATAGACACGATTATACACAAGCTTTGTGATCTTGAATTAGACCTTAATGTACAAATAACCTTTGTTCATATAATGCTGATAGTATCGTTCTGTAGTAATCCACTAATATAATGCAGGCCCTATAGGAACATGACTTTATATATTCAGTATACAGAGACATTAGATAATCCATTATTAGTCCACAGTGAGCCCTCACATACCAGCTTGCTTAAATCTGTGATTGTTCTGCGTTGGCATTAAATAGAAAACCTGATGGGCCCTGTTCATCTCCCTTCTACATGGATTGAATGTCATGAATGTCCTGTAGATCGTCAAGCATTTACCTTCATCCTCCTCAGCTTTGCATATGAACGACTATCATCCATCGGTTATTATGCCATATAGAATACACCTGATTTCAGCGCGCTATTGTAATACAAACGGCACGGTCCGGGCCATAGATTTGGGCAACGTGTATGACAATACACATTGTTGGATCATAGCGATTTGTGGCATTATTATATTGTTTCCAGCAAGGTGGCAATACCGTTGCTTGTCATGGAGAGTGCTGCTCAAGCTGAGGAAACAGTTGGATGATGTCACGATGACATTGATAATACTTCTACTACAACTACAACGTCTAGTACTACTACAACAAATATCACTACCGATGGAATTATTTTAAGCTACAGAAACAGTTTGAATATCAAAATGTTCAGCTCTTTCAGGAGAGGGGTGATATAACTTCATATTTGTAATCTTTAAACTTTTAACTTATTAAGCTTTTTGCAATTGTTTTTGAATTGGATATCTATTTTCAGCAATGTTTTTGCAATTAATTTCAGTTTTCAGCATTCCAACGCATTTTCAGCAGGAAATGCTTTTTCTAGTTCATTCTGTGGGGCTTTTAATTTGAAATGGGGGGTTGGGGGTGAGAGGGGAAAAGTCCTCTAAAAATATCTAAGGCCTGAATGACTGTATGATAGAGAGAGACACAGAGAGGGAGAGAGAGAGACAGACAGAAAGATAGACAGAGAGACAGACTGACTGCTCTCCAAGCACCAATCAGAGTAAAACACATCATAAGGAGATGTAAAGAAGCCTACCTGGAGCACTGGAGAGAGGAAACTGGGGGCCAAAGCAAACTCGAATGTTATCTGGCCCTAGAAAGAGACTATGAATTGGCAGAGTATCTCTCTACTGTCAGAGATATAAAGCAGACAGATCCTCACCAAGTACAGGCTCAGTGACCACAATCTGACGATTGAAACAGGAAGACACAAAAAGTCATGGCAACCAAGAGAGAATAGAACATGTCTGTCTGTCTGTCTGTCTGTCTCTCTGTCTGTGCAACACTGTGGGACCAGTGAGGTTGAGACGGAGATGCACTCCCTCCTAAAATGCAAAACATTCCATAAAATTAGGAACATTTACCGAAAAAAAATGTACTCTGTGATTTCAGATTTTAAAAAATCTAGTGATATCTCAAAATTAAAACTCCTCCTAGCAGAAGGAGATGGGGCATACCTTGCTGCCCAGTGCGTATTGGCATGCCACAACCTGAGGGACAGTAGGTAGTTTGGGTTGAATTGGGAGAGAGACGGAGAGGGAGAGAGATCTCTCTATCCATGGATCTCTCTCTCTCACTTCGCTCCTCCCTTTGCTTCGGTGTCGGAGAGCTGCGGTGGCCTACAGGTAACGTGGGTGCAATGGGGGCTCTGTCTCAGACCACTTTTGAGATGTTGTATTAATATTATTGTTATTTTGATATTGTTGTGTATTGATGTTATTGTATATTTAATTTTCTGATACTTTGGCAATATTGTTTTTTAAACTTTAATGCCAAAAAAGCAAAATTTGAATTGAATTGTGAGTGAGTGAGACAGGCAGACAGACAGTTAGATGGACTGAGTGAGTGGAAGAGTGAGACAGGCAGACAGACAGATGGACTGAGTGAGTGGGAGAGAGAGACAGGCAGACAGACAGATGGACTGAGTGAGTGAGTGAGTGAGACAGGCAGACAGGAGGTCTAATGATCTTTCCTTGAATATCATGTGTGGATGTGTGTAGAGAGAGACAGACAGACAGACAGGCAGGCAGACAGACAGAGAGACAGACAGACAGACAGACAGGAGGTCTAACAATGCCTTTGACTGAATATCTCCAAGTCGTGTGTGTGTGTGTGTGTGTGTAGAGACAGAGAGAGAGAGAGAGAGCCTGCGTGCATGTGTGGAACTGGTTGCCATGGTGAGGTGGTGTTAGAGGCAGCCTGATTAAGAAACGTGACAGTAAACACTGATTTTGAACAAAACCCCTAACTCCTTTTAACAAATTAGCAGGAGTCTGAATGCCAAATGGGTACCGTGAGAAAGATAAGACTCTGGCAAACGCGGTAATGTGTTTTTTATGTTTGTGGTGTTAAAAATGTGAGCTGCAGAGCAATAGACAAAACTGGTATCGTCTGCTTTCTTTGAGAAATGAGTGGTGAGATTTAACATGGAGTCTAATGGAGCAGTTGGTTGGAGTTCATGTCGCTCTGCTTTGAGCCAAATGTGTAAATCCGTTGGATGCCATAGACATCTGTGCGACAGCACAACATTTCCAAGCTTTTGGGCCATAAATGGTGTATAAAGAGTAAAAATTGTGGGCGCTGGAGCAATTTGTTTGGAAAAATCACAGAATATTTTCCTGCTCCGCTCCACTCTGACAGTTATGCTCTCACTCTAGCTCTTAACGAGCTGCGCAATACACACCCATTATAAAATCTGAAACAGACCCAAAATTTTCCTGAAACTTAATCTGTGACTTCATGAAAACTGTGCTAGCTATCAAAATGTCCATTTGGCTCAATACAGTCCAGCGTTTTGTCTACGTTTTAAACTTTGAATCATGTTTCTACGTTAAAGTATGGCTAGTCAATAAGGGCCCAAAATGTAGTGGTTTTTTTGCTCTCTTCACGCCGAAACCCCATTCAAGTGAATGGGGAAATTTTGCTTCGTTTTTTGGGATTTTCGGGAAAACCGCTGGGGGAATCTCTCTGAAAAACAGATATCACACTATTCCTGATCAGGCCGCACGTTTTGATGTATTTTTCACGCCGCTGTTGGCAACGCTGTGTGAGGAGAAGCGCGCCAAACTTTTGGATTAAGATTATTATTATTAAGGCCGCAGGATTACAATCAGTGTGCTTTGGCACAGGCAGTTTTACTGCCTTTGTGCCACAAAGCCACACTGAATTACTTCTTGGTACAGCAAGAAGTACCAATTTCCCCCTGGGGATGAATAAAGTTTATATCTATCTATCTATCTATCTATCTAAATCAGGGGTCTCTAACTGGCGGACCGCGGTCCGGATCCGGACCCAGACGCAGTTGCATCCGGACCCAGGACCTAAAATCGATATTTCGGAATCACACATATATTAGGCAGCGAGTTTGTACTTTAACAGGTAGGGTTGCACGGTGTATCGATACTAAAAAGGTACCGCAGTACCTGTACGTTAAAAACGATCCGATTTTGCATATTTTTAGTGTCTATATTTTATTAAAATAGCGCGCGATCAGAGCGCACTGGCTGCTCCGCTCCCTGTCACGCTGCCTGAGGCATGCAAGGGGGCGGGGCTACCCAGCGCGCTCACAGCAACAGGCAGCGCGCGCACTCACAGAGAGTGATCACAGGGGAGACATGCCGGAGCTTTTACCGACTGTCCTCGGCTTCTTGGAAAACAAGATGCCAGAAGTATCATGTGGAAGTACTTTGGCTATATTGCAGACAATGAAGGAAAGCCCACTGACCTACAGAGACCCGTCTGCAAAACGTGTTTCAAAGTCACAGACCAAGAGAGGCAACACGTCTAACACGGCAAAGCACCTTTCAGACAGACACCCGCAACCTTTCAAAGAGTTCAAAGAACAACGGTAAGCAAATGTGATTATAAACATGAACACCCCCAAGCTCAATTAATCAATTTAAAGCTGCAGGACAATTCAGTGAAATAAATTTTTCTAAAATTAATTACTTTATTTTAAGATGCACATTCTTCAAAAGCTTTCTGTCAGTTATTCTTTAATCCAGCCATTATTTTACTTGAAATGAGAAGAACATTTATTTATGTATTATTTATAATCCATCCAGTTAAATTTGAAAACTGAGAATAATAGTTTGTTAAAATATAAATTGATGTGTACTTTCTTTATTTGATTTGACAGTTGTTGACTACACAGAGACGTTGTTGCTACTACTAGGCTTCTTGAATTTATATATATATATATATATATATATATATATATATAATATGGCACTAAATAGTGCGGGTTAAATATTATTGTAATGTTTCGGACCTTTGCCCGAGGAGATTTTCCTCAATCTGGACCTTTTGGAATTTTAGTTGAAGACCCCTGATCTAAATCAAAGACTGTCTCACAAAGGATTGAAAAAACGCAGGTGCAAATCTAAGAGAAATTACATGCTATGTGTAAACCACTGCAGTACTATGTATGCCTGGAGTGCACAAGACATGCAAGTGCCAGCCTGCACTGTGGCTCAGAGGAAGCATGAGTCATCCTCAAAGGCTGTGCCGACTGTGTATGTGTGGGGATATGAATGAGGTAGTTAGTCCTAATGGCTGGTGGCACCTTGCATGGTAGCCCCTGCCATGTATAAATGGGTGTGAAAGCGCTTTGAGTGGTCAAAAGACTAGAAAGGACTCTATACAAGTTTCAGTCCATTTACCATTTGCAAACCGTAGGATCATAAACTAGGCATAACACCTCATTTCCACTGCATGGTTCGGCTTGGTTCGGCTCAACTCAACTCACTTTTTTGTATCAGGTCCTATTCCCTATTTCCTTTTCCACTGCGATAGTACCCCCTCAGTGTATTCGGGATCCCAGCTGAAGGCAGCATGAAACTGCCGTGACATCACATACAATACGACACTGGCTGAATCTTTTCATCAGCAACTAAACAGAGGACAATCTTTGTCAGTTGTACGGCAAACTTTTGCAGGCTTTTTTAAAATTTAGGTTGAGTTTAGAAAAACAACTGAGGTTATTAATTGACGTTAGCTTAGCTATTTTAAAATGGCCAGTTTGTGCAGAATGTTCCGTGTCGCAATCGTGACAAGTCTTTCTGAACAATCAGTGGTCTGCAGTGATTTGATTCCACCTTCTAGTATCGGTGAAGTATACCACCGACATAGGGACAAAAATGACCAGCTACTATCCACACATTTTGCAAATGGAAAACCAAAAAAGAGCGAGTCGAGTTGAGTACAGCCGGTATATATCTTGGAGTATATGGGCTCTAGAATAATACTAATAGATTCTACTAGAGGTGGTGATGATAGTGATGATGATGGTGTCTTACCCTTAAAGAGCTGGTACATTCCAGGTACTATGATGATGCTGATGGCCAGCAGCTTGCTGAAGGTGAGGAGGATTTGAATCCTCGCTGTCCATGTCACACTCATACTGTTCAGGTACACAACAGAAGCTACAGGGACAGAGAAAGACAGACAAGACTTAGGTTGCTATTGGGGAATTTTATAGCACACAATTTATGGTCAGTGACAACATTCAGTACCAATGCAGCAAGTAGTGTGTCCTTCAATAAGCAAATCAGAGAGTTAGGTAGGTGAAGATGGTGAATGGGCATGGGCATGTTTGGCTTAAACACATGTTTTAACACAGTTTAACAGTTCATGTTTGCATCTTTTTAACCGTAAATCTAATCTTTGCCTCAATTTAACCAAGTGGTTTAGTTGTCCAACCTTACCCATAGATCATAGAGCAAATAGAACTTTTGAAAACCTAAAGATCTGATCAAACCACAACTACTTTGGTCCACATGATATTGCTTTCTTGTGTTGAGTTGTCTTGTTTCTTGTGCCTACACTTGCACTGAAATAGTATGGACATGGCATGGACTGGGGCGACTGTGGTAGAGCAGGGTCGTCCTTCAATCAGAGGATCGGCGGATCAATCCCAGCTCTGCTAGTACCATGTCGATGTGCCTATACGGAGTGTGAATGTAGTATACTGTAAATGTTAGATAGTCCTGATGGGCAGGTGGCATACGTCAGTGTATGAATGGGTGTGAATGGATGAATGATGACATGTAGTGTTAAAGAGCTTTGAGTGGTCGGAAGACTAGAAAAGAGAAATACAAGTACGTCCATGTACCATTTTTCCGTTGATCCGATCAACAATTCTATTGGATTCTGAGAAAGGAGCTGAGAAGATGTGACATTGAAGGAAAGAAATGTATCCATGCACTGGATCAAAGCTGCCAAAACCAGTGGATTTGTCACTGTATAATCTGTCACTCTTTTGAAAATATCTGGAATCAGAGATTTTGTATAATCTTTGTGATTTCTGTGACATATTTGCAATTAATTCCGTTTTTGATAATGTCAGAAAGTCAGAATACTCATTCTTACCTGCATCTGGCTTAACTATAGGAGTGTGCACATAACAACCTATGATACATACTACATCATTATTCAGCCAATTAAAAATTAAAAAACGCATGCATGAATGTGGCTTTATTGTTCTCGAAAGTACCATGGGAAGATTTGATTTTGAGGCAGCAATGTTAGGCGTTTTCTTCGCTGAGCTATCCAACAACAGCAAATTCCACTCTAGGTTGTATTTTACTTAACAGCTGCAGTACTGTTTATGTATTGGTTTAATGCACAGGTTACCTAAGAAAATATAGTCCTGGGTTTGTTTTCATGTGGACAGCTGACATCATCCTCTCTTTACTCCAGTGGCAGAATGTAACTAAGTTAATTTACTCAAGTACAGTACGATTCTGAGATACATTTATGTTGTTATAGAATGAACTACCAAACTATATATTTAATAGTTCAAATAAGTCCCAACTCAACCACATACACCAGCAAAATGCTAAAGAGTCAGGGATATAATAATAAAATGAAATACATTTGAATTAGTGGCTGTACGTGGTTGATGGTTGTAATGAGTGAATGCATTTTCTTGTTGTGATCTTGTGTGTATATCATTTGTTCTCAGGTCTCTTTTGTAATAGACATCTTGATCTTACCAAGAGTTCCATAATAAATAAAGCTTAACTTACTGACTATAATACTCATGGGGGTCATTATTTTTCATACTATGTACTTTTCTTTCTTTTTTTACATTTTGTTTATGATACTTCTGTCCTTTCAAATAAGATAAAATGAAATAACATGTTTTTAATCGGTAGGCAAATTGCAGAAAACAGAAAAAGACAGAGAGCAGCTGCTGCTGCTGGCTGCTGCTCATTTATCGCTGGAGTCAGAATTGTATGACGTAAAACTTTGAATGCACGACTTTTACTTGTGGAGTTTTTTCACTAAGATAATTATTTTCAGCATTTCTGCTTCATGTGATAGAGAAATGCTGGAGAGAGAGAGAGGGGTTGATTTGCAGGAAAAGGCCCTGGTCCATTTCGGCCAGGACTAAGCCTTAATGGTTCGAGCTTTACCCAGTGAGCTACCAGGCTGCCCCTTGATGGAGTATTTTTTACATTGTAGCATTGCTACTGTTAATTAAGTAAAGGACCCCAGTATCTCTTCCACCACTGTCTTCCTCCTCCTTTAGAGACGTGCACATCTCCTGTCATTTACAGATAGCATTCAACAGATCAAAAGGATAATATCCTGACATATTGCCACACCGATGTATTAATGGTATACATACTTATGCCGATGGCGGTGGCCAGTTTGACAGCCATAGGGGGGATAGCACAGGGCATGAACAGAGGCTCCAGGATGTACTGACCAAAGGCTAGAGAGATGACTGCCATCGCTGCAGGCCTGGATGAAACATACACACACAGAGATGGACGAAGAACATTAGTCAATACTCAGCTCTATGGAGCGTCTTAGCACATGGTTTTGGTTGTACAGCCCCCAACTTCAGTGAAAAAGCGCTGATAAATCCAAAGTACTCTGTTAGAGACTAGCTGGTAAACATAGTGGAGCATTTAGCATCTACAGAGCTGGGATGTTATTTTCTCAGGAGTTGGTAGCGACCAAATGCAGAGCTACAAGATAGAGAATATTGGACTTATATTCATTAGGTGGACACACAAGGACTCCAAATGTATTTATTTATTCCGTTATTTAACCAGATAAGTCAATTAAGAACCAGTTTACTTTTCCAATGACAACCTGGCCAAAAAGGCAGGTGGCAAGTCGTTATAAGACAAGATAAAACATAGATACATCTCAAACAATGTCATACAAAAAATGAATAATAATGTTGCAGTCTTGTGGATTTGTAAAGAGACAGCTGTGTGCAGACAGACAGCTTGATTCGCGGTTCTATTGTTGTAGCTTTCATGTACACACGTGTGTAATGTAAATATAAAGTTTAGTGTAAATGTCTTTTCCATACATGTTTAGTTAAACGTTTAAATTCTACATGTGTACAATATACATGGATATAGGAAATACTTGACCTGACCAAGTTACGCTATCCATGATACTGAAAGAGGGATTTAATTCTGGGATGTTAAATGAGCATTTCACCTTTGGTTTTGTTGTCTATGATCACATTCCATTTGTGTCTACATGAGGGGAGAGTAAAAAAAGCATGCTACTGGAAGGATTAAAAAAATGTAAATTAAAATAGACCTTCAAATGCAGTGGTTAAGTTCAAGTTCCCAAGGTGTTTTATTAAAGTCCACAAGTTAACTTTACGAGCTGAAAGAAACAGCCCAACAGGCTTCATTGTCTATGATCCCTTCAAAAACACGTACATCTGCGTGGCTGAGTTTTACTAATCACGCACAGACTGTGGAAATAATCAGACACCCGTGTGTCCGTGCATCTTGTCCTCTATGATCTTTTCTAACCCCATGGTATGTGTGTGTGTGTGTGTTTGTGTGTAGGTGTGTGTGTGTGTGTAGTATCCGATGGTCAGTGTGTCCCTCATTTCCCACAGCAGCCACTGAGCTGCTAAAGCCATGGACATCTCTCTTTGTCTCCCTCATTCTTATTTTCCTTCTCTGCCTCTGTCTCTGTTCATTTCCCATGGCTTCCATTGAGTCCCACTAGCCCGAGGGCAGCATAAAATTGGACAGCTTAGGATAGCCACTGGACTGTTTATACTATTCGCCTTGGCTGTGTACATAGACAGCTGCACACATGGCCTTTTCTCACCTCACCAGCCTAAACTAAACTCAGTAGCTCACCTCACGAGGTCGCAGCCAGATAGGGCTTTTGTTTGGCTGGTGTGCTGGGCTCTGTCACCCAACACAGTATAATAGATTTGCACCTGAGGTTTTCAATCCTTTGTCAGACATTCTTTGATTTATTTGATTGCTGTACCAAGAAGTAATACGGTTGTTGTCTGCTCTGGTGTAAAGAAAGTGTGTTTGGAACACATCTGGAAAGGAATTATGCTGCAGTGTTTTGAAACATATTGTGGTTGCGGGCGTGGGTGGCTCAGCTGTGGAGGGGGCGGAGTGTGGGAGTGGTTCGGGGAACGGTGCCGGGAAGGGACTTAATTAGGCGCAGCTGAGACTGATCCTGATTGTCTTACTCTCAGCTGTATTTAATCCCACAGTAGCGACGGAGGCGAGAGGGGCAGCTCGGGACGAGCGACAGTGTGAGGCTGAGACGGACAGGACGGGAGAGGACAGAAAACTCCCACGGCGTGTGCTCGGAGGCAAGGCAGGAGAGCACACGGCCGAGCCCTGTCAGAGTGTCCGACAATAAAAAACATTTGAACTGTCATTCCACCGTGTGCTGGCGTCATTGTGCTCCCCCGACCCACCGGGTAGCAGAGAACCTGCTACACATATCTACTCAATTAAGGCCATTAGAATCCATTATAAGTGCCGCAAATCCCAACTGCTAGCTGTTGTTCATGAATCTGTTATTCCAACTTCCTGAGGTACCTTTCTAAGCCTACAGGCAGTGTTTGAAACTTAAATAATACATTATTTGTGGAGTATTCCTACAACCAGTGTTAGGCTGTGTTCACACCAAACACGGAGCACATTTTCCCGTGCCAAGATTACAATGCAAAGACAGAAATGGACGCAAGAAGGCGCGAATGATTTGCATGACGCTGTTTTCACAAAGGCCTATCTGCGTCAAGATTTTCCTATTGCCATCACTGACGTCCTGACGTTGTTGCATCAGAAACGGATGTAGCCGTAGGTGTTCCCCGTTCCTCCTTTTTATCCGTTTATTGCAATCAAAGTATAAGTGTCGAGTTGGATCAGAAAGTGGCACAGTGAAATACTTCCGCTCGCATTCAAGGGAATGTATGCGTACCACTGACTCCTGTACTGACAAGACTATTTGCAATTTGGCAAATTTATATGATTTGTGTGAGTTTACCAAAGTTGAACAGTACAGGGAAGCTTTGTATCGATGCACTTCATCCACTGTTTATGCAAAAGTTGTGACAGTGAACATAATAACAGCTGTAAAAATCATTAGCATTCATTTACATTGGTGCTACCGGTCAATTCACCCTCTTTTAGCTCTGATTTGGTGTTCATCAATTCCTGAGGAAAAATATCTGTCCGTCCAGGCTGAAAAGATCCCTGAGAATGAACAAAAACAGTAAAGTTCTGGGCCGTCAAACCAAAGCGACGAGCTGATAAATATGAAAAGGCTCAGTAGAACTGAGGGGACCTGCAGAATAGGATGATAATTATCTTTACAATGTACTGCTTTAACATGACACATTGAGTCTCCACGTACCCCTCTGATGTCAAGTCCTTTGCACACCAAGACAGAATTTTCCGTATGCTTTCTTTAAAATCCGTCATCCGATAAAAATCATCACGTACAGAGACCTTGCACACTGAGTCTGATCGATTTTATTGTTCTATTTGTGGCGCAGAATTCACAATACAAAACTAAACTAAATTAATAAGGTGGGTGCAATGGATAGTGCTAGTCCCAAATGGGGCTAATGAATCAATGACATAGCAGGAAGCTTTTGTTTAGTGGCCAAGAGATTACTAATGTCTTTGGGCCATCCTTTTTTTTCCGTGACCATTCAACACAATTTTGGATAAAGAATTCAGATTTCAGTTTTGCACGTGAAGGACAGCCTCTAGTTATGAAAGGAGTAAAGAAGGTAGGCAGGTATGTATGTAGTATAAAGAGCAACAAAGTAAGCATAGGGACACAGGACTTTCACCCAGGAGGACGGTGACTTATTTTAAATTACATAAGTTACTTATGTAACAAACTTAAGTTACCTATGAAAGTAAAAAAACATAGACAGGATTTACACCCACAAGACAAAACAAAACGTTAAGGCTTACTTATTTTAACGTCATGCAAACTTACGTAACTTACAAAAACAAATGTAGTTATTTTAAAACAAACCATGATCTTTTAAACCTGACCATGTCGTTTTGTTCAAATTCACAACGGTACACACAATGAGGTCTATCGGACAACCCTGCACATTAGAAAGATTACGCTAAAGGCTACTCAGGGTGTTAAAATTGACGCCAAGGGGTCCTGGCCAAGCATCCGTATGTGACGAGTTGGGAAGAGAACATATTGATTTGATCATTGTTAGTATAAAAAATATTTATGCACTTTTTAAATTAGGCTCAGCAAACTTGAGGTAAGGAGGCAGACATTACCTTATAGCTATGAGATCAGCCCATAGTCTTATGAACGCCATCTGAGGTCCAAAGGCTTCCAATATATATGTGTAGTGTCCACCAGACTTCTTAATACAAGTCCCCAGTTCAGCGTAGCACAGGGCTCCTGCAGGGACAGAGGTGACTGATTAGCTCTGGCTCTGAAGCAAGAAGGCCGGCACACAACAGTCCCATGGCTGTTTAACTGTGTCAGCCACATCTAGAGAAATGTACAGTCCCTCCCTGGCCCCCACAATCACCCAGATATATGACTGTGGGAGCCTTTCAGGATCTCAACCCATAACTTAAGAGAAACAGGTTTAGGTCGACACATTTTAATTACAAGTTCAGGGAATACAAATTAAGGGAAGCTGAAAAGGGCTTAAGGAAGGGTATTTAGGGGTAATGTGCTTGGACTTTTCATTACTGTGCAAAAACTGAAAGATTTAGGGATACTGCAACAATATATGCTAGAATACACAGATGTGCACAGCAACACTTCAGCACTGCCTCCTCCAGTACCAGTATTTCAACTCTATCTCCACGAAATTACTTTTATATTGTTCTATAATGTTTTCCCAATTACACTGTGGTGCCAAACCTAATCGCTGCTTGTCTTATGTTTTATTGTTTGGAGTGAACAGAAGTAGGTTTGGGTGGATGGAGGCTGTAGAAAGACACCACAGATCAGTTCAGATCAGATCTTAAAAGGTATAAAAATATTCTTAAACTACCAGAAGCCAAGTTCAAGTTCAGTGTTTTTTGTGCGTACTTATTTAACAATAGTTTGTGTTACTATTTGCATCCTTATTAAATGTAGTCAGTGTGTAGTTACAAATATTAAGTTAAAGACATTACCTCCTGCTTGGTTGAACATATTTATGTTTTTTTTTATTTATTATCCATTCCCCCTTTTTAAAATATTTTTACAAAAGCTGTACACTAGCGGCAATCAACTACATTAATCCAAGCCCCAGGACTTTCCAAGCAGACACTGTAAACTCACAGTAACGCTGAACCTATATGCCTGATTATCAATGAAGCAATTGCTATTGCAAAATAATACAGTCTTGGTCATCATTGATGACTATTCACACACAACCAACAAAGCAAGCACAGCTTTGTGAGTGAGGTAGGCCTGACTCCTGCATCACATTGTGTAGGCTACTCAGATTTATGACGTAAAGCATTCATAATAAAGTCAACTGTTTTAGGGGCTGATTCAATACATGGAAATGGACTTCTGTTTATTTAGTTATTTATTTAGTAATCGGTGCACACAGTTAACATGTTTTCTGACTTTCACCTCCACCAACACTTTTCCCATTCAATGTTGCTACTCTCAAAGTAGAAAAGACATATTTTTCATCTACTGGTCCACCTGTCAACCAACTCACCGAACAGGGACAGCACACCGCAGGCGATCCACACAATGAGGGACATTCCTACACTGCCTGAGTGCTTCAGGATGCCTTTTGGAGAGATGAAGATCCCGGCTCCGATGATGGTGCCGACGATGATGGATATCCCTCGGAGCATGGTCACCTTTTTCCCCAGTCCCACCTTCCTGTCGTCCTGGTCCTGCATTTTCCCGCCGGGATCTGAATGGCTCTCATTTTTGGAAACTTTGTGTCCACTTGCTGTGACTTTTCCATCATTTTGAGTAGATTCTGACCTTTTGGTCATTTTTTTAACACTTCCTAACACTGAAAACCACACACAGTCTCCCTTGGAATAGAGTCAAAGTGTGTATTTCACCTGGAATTTGTCCCTCTAGTGTAGCCTGGAACCACTCAGACTGTGTGACTAGTGCAGGCAAAGTTACAAAATACTCTCTCTCTCTCTCTCTCTCTCTCTCTCTCTCTCTCTCTCTCTCTCTCTCTCTCTCTCTCTCTCTCTCTCTCTCTCTCTCTCTCTCTCTCTCTCTCTCTCTCTCTCTCTCTAATAAACCGCTGTAAAGCCTTGGAGGCTTGCTCTTCCCCTTTTCCTCTTGTACCTCTTTCTCTATAATTTGCTCAAGGCAGGCGACAGGTTTTTTTGGGTGTATGGTAATCATGACTCACCAAACAGGATTTCACTCTGTTTTCTCACAGATTACTGTGCATTGTGTTGGGGTGTGGTGTAGTATGTTAGAAGCAATAGAATCTGGGCAAGTGGCAAACCCTCCATAATCGATTTACTTGGAACGTGAAAGAGATCCACTCCAGCAACACACAAATCACACCAGTTCAATGCTTTAAGTACTGCCCCTATTCACATGTTGGCATGTGTATCGGCCGGTATCAGCAATATATACTGTATAGCAATATGTGTGTAGGGGGTGGGAGGTGTTATTCGTGATTGCCAGCAGTTTTGCCAATATTCTGTCCTCTGCCAACTCCCCCAGCTTGTAGCCAATGACAGACCCAGCCTCAGCTCCAAGTGGTTTGCCCCACACCACTGAACAAAGTGGTCCACCTGCCTCTATACTCCTCCCCCTGGCCAACTTCCACACCCCCCACATTGGCAGTGTCAACAGTAAATGTCTGAAGGTGACACAAGTCAGAGTTGTCTTTAAAGTATCATGTGTAGATGTTAAACAGGAAGAGGGATGATACAGTTCCCTGGGGGGCTCTGATGTTACTCACCAGAGGGGCAGACAGAAAGTTCTGTAGCCTCACAAACTGCAGTCTGCCAGTCAGGTAGTACCGGGGCCATGAGTCTACGTGGCTGATACACAAACTGCAGGAGATGGCCCCACCACTGGTCTGAGGTATGCTAGGACGAGACGTTTATGATGTGACAGGTTAGTGCTATTGACCTGTAGTAATTTAGTTCTGTGAGACGCCCCTTTTCAGGCACTAGAGCCAGGCATGATGTTGTCCATAGCACAGGGACTTTCTTGAGTTACAGGTTTATGTTGAAAAGGTCCTGGACGACTCCACATAAATGGTCAGCACCCACCAACAGCACCCTGGGTCTGATGCCATCCGGTCCAGCAGCCTTACCCAGGTAAAATCTCTCCAGCTGTCCTCACCTGGGTGATGTAGAGTCCAGCCTGAGAGGTGTGGGATGTGGCAGTGGCAGCAGTGGGTGGCAGTGGAGTGGTGAGGGGGGTGGACGGGAAGAGTCTGCTATAAGTTTCAGCTATAAGTCACAACAGGCCACAACAGGCTGACATGTTACTATTATGTGGGGGCTGCTAGAAGTGGGGGTAAAAAAGGACAAGCCTGTTGATAAACTGAGTCCCCTGACCTCATGCCTTCTTCTATTGATTGAGTAGGGCCTTCAGAGCGTAGGGTTTGTTGTTCTAGTGAGTGAACGAAGTGAATGATCTTGTTATTATGTGTGGTTCTTGGATTATGTCAACATCCAGAAACCAGACAGGCAACTGATTACATGCAAAGTGTAACTAGATCATTTCACTAGTGGACTGCTTTCAATTCATTCATCTTCAGACATTATCTGACAAAAAGCTTCTGTGTGGTCGCACTACCTCAAACAGTGGCCATTCATCATGATCTTTCACCACATATTTTTATTTTCTATTCTGTAAATAGTTTTCTAATCTAACTGTGGTGGCCATTTGTCGAATAACTCAAAATAAAGCAAACAATAATCAAATGCCACTGATGCACCGTGGTTGGTTTTCTACGCAGGCAGAAGAGAGTAGATTGTCCATGCAGGATTCCGATTTTTCTTCTTTATTTAGGTAAGTCAAACAAAACAAGCAAACAAACAAAAAGAACAAAGAAAACTCCTGTCTTACGCTGTCTCTCCTGTGCTGGTAAAAACTATAAGCCCACCCCAGTGCATGCTGGTCCTATCTATCTACTCCTATATATAGCCACAGGTACCCACAGTTTTTACCCAAACAACAAAAAATAATACAACTAATCAAATGACCATTAAAGAGAAAAAGCAATCTTAATATATCAAACAATCAATCGAATGAAATAATTAAACAATACTACTTATTAATTCAATAACAAAATACTAATATCAAATAAATCGCTCCAACATTCCGGCCCCTAATTGTGCATACGATCACATTTATTCTCATTCTCAAACGAGCTATTCCTACAACATAAACATGACATGAAATATGATATATCTATGTGCCATGCATTAACCTTAAGTGAATCTTCTTCTTGATACACCTACGACAAAAAATAATAGAGAGAGAAATAGAGGTAGGGAAAGATAGAGGTGGAGAAAACATCAGTCCATGATGCGAGACTGCCGCTTCCAATAGCAGACAGAGCTTCATCACCGGCCTCTCCAGAATGCTGGTCCTGGTTTGAAGTGGCACAGAGCGCAGCAGTCCCTTTGCATCTGGTCTTGCATCCAAAACTTTCCACATCATCCAAGATCCTCTTCCGGAACAAGGACAATGTCTTGTGAGGCTTCTTCTTGGCCTTGTCCATTTTTGTCTCTCTTGCATCATAGGTAGGTACTTAGAGATCCATCTCTTCCAGAAGAGTTCAGCCATGTACTGTATTTGCTTCCACCTTTTCCTGATGTATAGATCACTTTGATCAAATAGTCCTGGTGGCATGATTGTTTTGCCCTTTAACATTAGAATGTGGTTTGGTGTGAGAGCTTCGAGGTCATCTGGGTCATCTGAGACTTTTGTGATGGGTCTGTCATGTAGAATTGCTTCAACCTCACAGAAAATGGTCTGGAGCCCTTCATCGTCCAGAATTTGCTGTTGAAGAGCTGAGGTGAGAACACCTTTCACTGAACCAATCAGGCGCTCCCAGATGCCGCCTTGATGTGAAGCTGCTGGTGTGTTAAAGTTCCATTTTATGCCATCCTGGACCAAAGCCCTTTGAATTTTGCCATGATTCAGAACAGCCAGACTTTCCTTCAGACTTGGCTCCAACAAAGTTTGTGCCATTATCAGACCTGATAGTGGAGACTGCACCTCTTCTACAGCTGAACCTCTGTACTGCATTTATATAGGAGTCTGTGTCCAGTGTATTTGACACTTCCAAGTGCACAGCACTACTGGTAAGACAGGTGAAAAGCACTCCATATATCTTAAGACTTCTTCCTCTTTTGACATTCATGGGACCGAAATAGTAAACTCCAACATTTGTAAAAGGAGCTTTATCAGGCAACACTCTCTCCTCCGGCAAGTCTGCCATCTTCAGTTCACCAAGCTTTCCTCTGTTGCGTTTGTAGAAGCAACACAGTCAGATATGACTTTCCTGGCAGCAGAGTTTGCATTTATGATCCAATACTTTTGCCGTGACCTTGACAGCATGTGATTTATTCCTGCATGTCCCAGCTGATGATAAGGATAAGTATAAGGGTGTTTATTGTCATTGTAAAAACATACAACAAAATTGAGTTGGCGACTCATCAGTCAGTACAGCAGCAACAGGTAAAAAGTGTATAAAAACATTAAGACAAGACGATTTAAAACAAGACATTAAATAAATATATATATAAGATAAAACACAGGCATCAATGGCTTCAAAGTGAAAAAGGTGCTTTGTTAAAGTGGGGTGGTGGGTGGGGGTGATGGAGGAAACCGCTCTGGGGAAAAAGCTGTTCCTCAGCCTGTTAGCCGTTGTTTTGATAGTCCTGTATCTCCTTAGGTAGTGGAACAAACAGAGAGTGACCCGGGTGTGTGATGCCTTTGCAGATGTTGCTGGCCTTCTTCTGGAGGCGGCCAGCATACACAAACCACATGGGCCAGGTCCCTCCTGTTCTCTGCTGTGCAGCTGGCATACCACACAGTAAAGCACTGATACAGGATGCTTTCGATCACGCTTCTGTAGAAGTTAACCAGAAGTCCGGGGGGTAGGCCAGCTTGTTTTAGCTTCCTCAGAAAGAAGAGCTTCTGCTGGGCTTTCTTCACCAGGTGTGATGTGTTCAGGGACCAAGTGAGGTCTTTAGTAATGTGGAGCCCCAGGAATTTGATACTGTCCACCCTCTCCACCTCCTCCCCACTTATGTAGAGTGGAGAGGGTGTGGTCTTCCTGGATCTCCTGAAGTCCACTATGACTTCTTTGGTCTTGGTGGTGTTCAGGACCAGTTTGTTGTCCGAGCACCACTCAGCCAGATGTTGGACCTCCTGTCTGTAGTGTGTCTCATCGTTGTTGGAGATGAGTCCCACCACAGTGGTGTCGTCAGCAAACTTCACTATTGTGTTGGAGGAATGGGTGGGGGAACAGTCCCAGGTGAAGAGGGTGAAGAGGGCCGGGCTGAGCACACAGTCCTGCGGTGCACCAGTGTTCAGGATGGTGGTTGTTGATGTCAGGTTCCCTATCCTGACATTCTGTGGTCTGTTTGAGAGAAAGTCCAGAATCCATAAGAGTGATGTAGAAAGTCCAAGGTTTTTGAGTTTATGCACCAGTTTATGGGAGATGATGGTGTTGAAGGCAGAGCTGAAGTCAATGAAGAGCATCCTGACGTATGTGTTAGGGTGCTCCAGGTGAGACAGGGCCGTGTGATGGAGATCGCGTCCTCCGTAGACCTGTTTGCTCGGGACGCAAACTGGTGGCTGTCCAGATCTGCTGGGAGGACGTCCTTGATGTGCGATAGTATCATCCTCTCGAAGCACTTCATGATGACTGAGGTCAGGGCGACTGGGCAGTAGTCGTTGAGGCAGTTGACTGCAGTCTTTTTCGGGAGCAGGGACAATGGTGGTGGCTTTGAGGCAGGTGGGGACTGCAGCTTGTTGCAGGGAGAGGTTGAAAATGTTAGTGAACACCTCTGCTAGCTGGTCGGCACAGGTCTTCAGTGTGCGGTCCGACACTTTGTCTGGTCCCGCTGCCTTGGTGATGTCGATCCTCCTCAGAGCGGACCTCACCTGGTGGTGCTGGAGGAAGAGTGTCTGCTCCTCCTTGGGCTGGATCTTCTCAGCTGTTGCGCCACTGTGCTGTCTATCCAAGTGGGCAAAGAAGCAGTTCAGGTTGTCGGGGAGTTCACTGTCCTGACTGATCTGTGTGGTGCTGCTCTTGTAGTCAGTCAGGGTTGTAATACCTCTCCACATGCGCCGGAGGTCGTTGTTCTCGAAGTGTCTCTCAATGCGCCGTTTGTATCTGCGCTTGGCCTCTCTGATGCCCTTCTTCAGGTCCGTCCGGGCACTTTTGTCGGCCGGTATGTCACCAGACCTGAAGGCGGCGTCTCTTGCTCCAAGCAGTAACCGCACGTTTCTGTCCAGCCAGGGTTTTTGATTTGGGAACACTTTGATGGTTTTGGTGGTCGTTACTGTCTCAGTGCAGAAGTGTAGGTAGGCCAGGACAGCCGAGCTGTACTCCTCCAGGTCAGCTCCCTGTGCAAACACTTCCCAGTCCGTGCTTTCAAAGCAGTCCTGCAGAAGGGAAGCAGCGCTGTTGCTCCATACTTGAATGGTTTTGACAGCTGGTCTTGTTTTGCAAATTACTGGTTTATATGATGGAGTCATTATCAGAGAGAGGTGGTCTGATAAGCCGAGGTGTGGAGATGGTGCAGCTTTGTATGCTCCTGAGATGTTGGTGTACACCTGGTCCAAAGTATTCTTGTCTCTGGTGGGGAAGCTTACATTTCTGTGGAACTTGGGCAGCTCTGTCTTTAGTTCTGCGTGGTTGAAGTCTCCCGCCACAATCACAGCTCCCTCCGGATGAGCATTTAGCTGGTTGCTAACAGTGCTGTGTAGCTCCTCCAGAGCTAGCATCGCATTAGCATGTGGTGGGATGTAAACAGCTGTAATCAGGATGGCAGAAAATTCCCTCGGAAAGAACGGTCTGCATTTCACAGCCAGGTATTTTAAGTCCGGGGAGCAGTGTTTCCCAATGATGTCCGTAGCTGTACACCAGTCATTGTTCACGTAGATGCACACTCCTCCACCTCTGCTCTTACCGGAGTCTGCAGTCCCATCTCCTCCTGTGACTCCTGTGACAAGTGACCGGGAATTTGCCAGAAAAAGACTAGGAAGAGCTGGTCGGTTGGGGTTAGCTCGTAGCCTAGCCCGCAGGACGCTCCTCTTGCCCCACTTCTGCCTTCTTTCCCTCCGCCGGCAAAAGCCCGGTATCAGCCCGGTATCTCCTACGTGAGCGCAGTCCACCGAAAACATTATATTTCCCACAATTTAAGCTTCTGCATTTTCCAAACGCACTAGTATTATTCAAATGTATTGTTCGGTTTGTAAGCCTCGCACCGAATGGTTTAATACTAATATGTGTATTATTAAACTCCGAGAAACAAATAACCGTAGCTGTGGCACCATCATGAGGTTATTAGGTGGTGTTTCAATTACAAGACAGCACTGAAGGCCCAGGTATAAAATGCACGGCCCGCCACTGTGAATGACTGAGTGCTCTGCCTTAGCAAGATCTTCAGGTGTTAAGCTTTGTCCTTTGAGTGTGGCTTTAAAGCTTTCAACTTTTCTTTCCACTTCATTCTCCTGAATCTTCAGATCGTCCTTTCTGAGGCCTGCAGAAGCACAAAACTCCTTTCTCTTCTGTCCCAATGACAGGAAACGTTCCTTGACCTTCAGAAACTAAGTCACAGATGTTTTTAGTGTAATCAAAGATGAAAAATAATAGATCAGGTGGTTGGTGTTTTACAAATCCTTGATGATAGCATTCACCATTAAGTCCCTTTTGACCTCTGGGTCATCTGCAGAAATTACATCAAGATCCACATCCAGTTTAGGCCACTCCTTCTTTGACTTATAGAGAAACTCAGGTCCATTTATCCATCTCCTGCCTTTCAGGAAATCCTCAGCTCTCATTCCTCTTGCTGCTTCATCTGCTGGATTCTCCTTGGAACCCACATATCTCCACTGATCCACATCTGCTGCTTCTCTGATGAAAGAGGTTCTGTTTGTCACAAAAGTGTGGAATAGTCTAGTTTCACTTGAGATATATTTAAGGACTGTTGTGCTGTCCGTCCAGAAGACTGGCCTCTCCAGCTTGAGGTGCACCTCCTTCCGAAGCATTTCATCCACACAAACCGCAAGAACTACGGCTGTGAGTTCCAGTCGAAGAATTGTAGTCTGCTTTAGAGGAGCAACTCTATAGCCTTTCCCAAGAGAAATGCAACATGTACTTTATGATCTGTTTCCAATCTCACATAAGACACAGTTCCATATCCAACTTGACTGGCATCGGAAAAGTGGTGAAGTTGTAGCAGGGTCTCCAAAGTCTCTGGGTTTAATACAGCGGTCCACTCTGAACTCAGACATCCTTTGCAGGTCCTCAAGCCAATTAGACCATTGCTCGGAGAAAGAGTGGGGAATAGCGTCATTCCGCCCCAGGTTTCTCCTACAAAGCTCCTGCAGTAACAGCTTGGCTGACATACTGAATGGGGCTAGAAATCCCAAAGGGTCATAAAGTGAGCTGACCACTGACAAAATGCCTCTTCTGGTGTTTGGCTGTTCTCGTAATGATGTCCTGAACTTGAACTTGTCCATTTCAATGCAGCACTGTAGTCCTAGTGCTTGCTCCATTGGAAGTTGGTCTGTATCCAAATCCAGTTCCACCATTTCTTTTGGTCTTTTGTCCTCAGTGATTTACAGCAGCACTGTGCGGCTGTTGCTTATCCATCTTGAAAGATTGAATCCTCCTTTATGACAGAGAGCATTCAAATCTTTGATCATTTGCAGTGCCTCCTCCTCTGATGCCATGGATTTCAGGCAGTCATCCATGGACAATATCATCTGCAGTTCTCCTCAAAGCATAATTTGCACAACTTGGTGAGGATACAGCTCCAAACAGATGTACTTTCATCCGATACTCTAGTGGAGACTGTGCAGTGTCACCATCAGACCACCAGAGGAAGCGGAGAAAGTTGATGTGCTTTTCTGAGACATGAACTTGATGAAACATGGCTTGGATGTCGGCCATTACTGCAACGGGCTCTTGCCTAAATCTGATGAGGACTCCAATAAGAGTGTTATTAAGATCAGGACCTGGCAGTTCAGTGATGTCCCTTTAAACTCTCAGTTTGCCTTTTCTGGGATCATAGACTCCATGATGAGGGATATACCACAAAACAGGTTAATTGCAGCCAATTGCAATTTTTTGCCAAATTGTAGTTCTTTTTTGCACAGATATAACTTTATTTGCATTGTTCTAACAAAGTGATTGCACATTTTATTTGTTTGTCTGATGGAGCGATCTGGTTTACTTAAAAGTGATTGCAATTTTCTTTATTCTATTATTTGAAAAAGCACAGACGGAGGAGTCACAAAATGTTTCAATAAAAATTCAACATAGACCATTTTGTTACAATTTTGTTGGGGCGGTGGGGCATGAACATTTTTCTTCCTCCAATGTGGGGCGCGAGAGAAAAAGTTTGAGAACCACTGGTCTAGGCCATGCCTGTGTCATAGCTCCCTTGCCACCTGGAGCATTGTGAATATGTTTTACCCTGGTTGCTTAGATAGTAAAAAGTGGAAGTGCTGTCTATTCTCACCAGCACAGGCGGTGTGACATATGAATGGCAAAAGAACGTTGAGGGTAAGATGAACGGCCATCAGTTAGAACACATTTATATGTTCTGATAAACAAAGGGGTTCCCACAGAATCTCGCTGTCCTACCCACCACGCCGGCTCCCCAGCCCCTCAGAGATGGATCTGTTGTGATCACTGATCTTTTGTAAGGAAGGTTCCCTTGTGGGGTTTCTCAGAAAAGGAAAACCCTCTCCCTCCAGGGGAACAAGGCCCCATATGCAAGTCTGTGTCACAAGCAGGCTCATCTTCCTGTCCTTTTTTGGATGAATATGAAAGGCATTGAACCATCCCAAATGGGACACGAGCCAGCACCTTCTCTCAAAACTTGGCCTTGGACAGCAAAGCAAGGAAAGTGTCTGTGTTCTGAATGTGGAAATATGCATCTCTTAAATCAAGTGATGTAATCAACTCTCTAGGGGTGGGTAGTATTGACAGACATTTACTTACGTTGCATGTAATAGTCGTACCTTTTTTGAGTTTTGTACTTGTACAAATTAGTTACTTTTAACTTTTACATGAGTAGATTTTTATAGAAAAATAAATACATTTGGATGCATTCATCACGTTAGTTATTCATTTTTTGCATTCATATTTTTTTAAGATGTAGGTGGTCAGCTCGCCCCTTCAGTGCTGACACAGGTCTGGCTATGAGGCTAGCAGGTCCCAGGTATGTTGGCCTCTGTTAACCCACTGCACTGCACATGACTATCTGTTCTCTCTGCTGAAGCAGCAGTGGCAGAGGATGAAAGCTGTACGGCTGGAGTTTTCCACACATTTTGAGACACAACAAGTGATGGCCCCTAAAGTTAACGTTATGGACTTCAAATAGAACTAGCAGCAGCCAATATTTGCAAATTCACACCACAATGACGGTGGGTGGGTCTGTAGTGTTAATGTTGTAATGTAAAGTTTAATTACACAGTATTCAAAACCACTACTACTCCTGGTTTCCGCGTAATCTAAATATTCAAACTGTGTGTGTTTAACTATCATACTCATTGCAGCCTCATGCACACGAAAAGATGAACTGCATTTATTTCATGTGGACACGTGATATAATCCTTCAGCCACAGATGATCTGTTGAAGAAAATCGTCATATAATTTAGGATTGAACTGAACACATTTGGTTCATAAAAACATTCTTAGGAAGAGATTAAGGCACGCCAGACAAATTGTAATCTATCACTCCAATGTGTGTCCAAACATTTTCCGTACACAAATTGTGTGTTCTGCAAAAAGGTTGTGTTCCACCAAAAGGTTATCTCGACCTAAACGAGGACAGGAGAGCCTGACATAGTGAAGAGACCAGAGGTGCTCTGTTTGTGGTTCAACCCACTGGTTTGATTGGTGGGAAAGTGACTTAAGGGGGAGGAGGACCATAAGGGAGTTTTTCCTGTAATGCAACCTGCGGGTTTTTTCGCCCTTATATGAAAGTGGACCTTAATATTGAGTGATGTTATTTGTATTATCTTACTAACTCAAATGTTCTGTATTGGTATAATCAAGCACATATAATTGACATAATCACTTGGCAGGATCATTCCCTGAATCTGTATAATCCATTTAATCACTTGTGTTGTTGCAATGCTGTGAGGGATCAAACCTTTAGGTTACAGTTCCACCTATAGGTGGAACTAACGATTATTAATAATAACGGGGCACCACCCTGCAAATAGGGACCAATAACCAAACGATAAACTAAGTCTCATAATTAGTGTTCACTCACAATGTCAATTGTCTGAGTACTATTACACATTCAGAGTGAAAGTGAAGGTTTAAGTTCGAGCAACAGACCACATATACAGCTATAGTCACAATACATGCACAAAGTAATCACAGACAGTTGCTCTTTAGAGCAGGGGTCTTCAACGTTTTTCAGGCCAAGGACCCCCAAACTGATAGAGAGATGGAGCAGGGACCCCCGACTATATATATTGTATAAAATTGTGTTTTATGGGCCTAGTGTATACGTGTATACCTCTTTATTGTGCATTCATTACTAAGCTATTCAAATAATACACAGGTTCATATATTCATGTTTTTATTTTAAACATGTGCAAGGTACAGTGAGTAGGGTGGCCGTGCCACCCTACTACTGATACGTTGTCAGCTGATACCAATGCCAATATCAACATTGTCTGTCAATTGCATGATAATCATGCATACAAGCTATTTAAATTGATGTTTTCATTTTAAACGTGGAAACGAAAAATTAGTGATGGCCTATTATTACCACTGCCATGCATAAAGATACCTGTTATCTTTCATACAATACTGAACTATTAAAATAATGGACAGATTCATGTTTAGAGATTTCTTTCTTTTTTTTTTATTTTTTTTTTTAGAATCAACCAAAAAATTTTGCGGACCCCCTGTTGAAGACCTCTGCTTAAGAGTAGAACAGTTTATTAAGTTCCAATAATAATTATCTCGTCAACTAATATCTAAACCAGGGGTCTCAAACTCATCTTCACTCTGGGCCACATCAGCATCGCGGTCGCCCTCGAAGGGCCGGTTGTAAATGTAATACTGTGTAAATGTAACTACTCATAACATATTGGTAAATAACTCTCTGCATTTGATTGTTGTTTATTCAAGTGTAAAATATTGTACATGCAGTTATATAAATGTAAAAATATATTTAAGCACATTTCTGTTAGAACTTAAATCCTTTTAATTTAGGGTTCAGAAACCCACATTACTCTATCAAAGATCAAACTATTAAAGAAAATAACAAAGACAAATATCAAACACAAGTTACTACATTAACTTTGTTCAAAGCTTAAAATCCTTTCAAGGGTGCATTTGCACAATCCCACGTGAAGTATTTCATGTGTTTTTAAAGCAATGTGGTAATAGCTGTGGAGGTCTCAACTTGAACCGAGTGCTCGGTAGCGAGGATCCAGCATGGCGGCTCCAGAAAAGTAGTCTTCAATATACTCACAATACATTTCCATTTCAAGTGTACAGTAACCAGCCAAAGAGCTGCTTCTGTGACTGTGTTTACCATAAGTATCTCATAATTTTGACTTTCTATCTCAGAATTATGACTTTCTATCTCATAACTTCGACTTTCTATCTCATAATTTCGAGTGTGGGGATATTTTTATTATAAAAAAAAAAAAAAAAAATCTTTTTCTTTTTTTGCTGGCGGATTCGGCCACATAAAATGACGTGGTGGGCCGGATTTTGCGTTTGAGATCCCCTGGCACAACTGCTACAAGAGCTGGTGTTGCAGTTTCTCAGAGTACAGTCGTTTAGCGCCTCTCACCACCTTACTAAACCTGTATTTTGCCTCTTTATAGAAGTCCTTGTCCCCACTCCTAAAGGCCTGATCCTTAGCTATCTGAGTTCTGCTGTAAACCAGGGTTTGTTGTTGTTATAACTCACCCTGGTGCTTGTTGGAACACACCTGTTCTCACAGAAGCTGATGTATGAAGTCATAGCCTCTGTGTACTCATCCAGACTGTTGGTAGCAGTCCTGAAAACATCCCAGTCTGTACAGTCCTAACATGCCCGAAGATCCTCCAGAGCTTCACTGGTCCACTACTTGAATTTCCTCACCACAGGTTTACAGAGCTTTAATTTCTGCCTGCAAGCAGGAATCAGATGGACCATGACGTGGTCAGAGTGTCCCAGTGAAGCACGAGGGACGGCGTGACAGGCCCCGCTTATTGTGCTGTAACAGTGGTCTTGAATGTTCTCCTCTCTGGTTGGGCATTTAATAAACTATGTATTTGGGGAGTTCATGGCTGAGGTTTCCTTTGTTAAAGTCACCAAGGACAATAACTAAAGAGTCCGGGTTGGTCCGCTCCACACACAGTTGTTAATGATAGATGGTGTAACTCTGGGTTGTTAATGATAGATGGAGTAACTCTGGGCACATCACTGTTAAGGAGCAGACCTGCACAGCGGACATTGAACTGTTAGCGGTTAGCATGAGGCCACACTATCTGCCTAGGGATTTTTCGCACGTTATTGTGGTGGCTGCGTATATCCCCCCCTCTGCTGACGCTGAAGCGGCCTGTGACGTCATCCACTCGGCGACAAGCAGGCTGTTGACACAACACCCCAATGCCCTCCTCCTTCTCTCTGGAGACTTTAATCATGCCCCTCCGTCCTCCACTCTGCCCACATTCACCCAGTATGTCAAATGCCACACCAGAGACAAGAAAACACTGGACCTTCTTTATGCCAACACCAAGGAGGCATACATATCATCACCTCTCCCTCCCCTAGGCAGATCTGACCACAACCTGGTGCACCTCCTGCCTGTGTACACAACTCTTGCACAGAAGCAGCCAGCTGTGACCCGCACAGTTAGACGATGGACCGATGGAGCCGAGGAGGCTCTGAAGGACTGTTTTGAGACAACTGTGTGGGAGGTATTCAGTGATGCCCATGGGGAAGACATCGACGGTCTCACCGACTGCATCACGGACTATATTAACTTCTGTGTTGAGAACACCGTACCCACCAGGACTGTACGGTGTTTCTCAAATGGCAAACCCTGGATCTCTCCGGAGATAAAGGCCCTCCTCAAGGAGAAGAAGAGGGTTTTTAGATCTGGCAACAAAGAGGAGCTGAGGACTGTGCAGAGGGAGCTGAGGATGAAGATCAGGGAGGGGAAAGATGCCCCCCTCCACACCTCCCCAATCCAACACACAGCACCCCACCCCCCCGCGTGTCCCTCAACCAAGTGAGGAAGGAACTGAGGAAGATCAAGGCGAGGAAGGCCACGGGTCCGGACGGGATCAGCTCAAGGCTCCTCAAATCCTGCGCAGACCAGCTGTGCGGGATAGCGGAGCACATATTCAACTTGAGCTTGAGGCTGGGGAAAGTACCACAGCTATGGAAGACGTCCTGCGTGGTACCGGTACCAAAGAACCCGCGGCCCAAGGACCTCAACAGCTACAGGCCGGTGGCGTCGACATCCCACCTGATGAAGACCCTGGAGAGGCTGGTCCTTGCCCATCTCCGCCCTCTGGTGAGTTCATCCCTGGACCCTCTTCAGTTCGCCTACCAGTCCGGCATCGGGGTGGATGACGCCGTCATCTTCCTGCTGCAGAGATGCCTCTCTCACCTGGAAAAGACTGGAAGCACTGTGAGAGTCATGTTCTACGACTTCTCCAGTGCCTTCAACACCATCCAGCCTTTGCTTCTGAGGGACAAGCTGGAGCAGACCGGGGTGGACCACCACCTCACTGCATGGATCCTGGACTACCTCACCAACCGTCCACAGTATGTGCGGATACGGGAGTGTGAGTCAGATCGGGTGTCCTGCAGCACAGGGGCCCCACAGGGAACCGTTCTGGCTCCATTCCTCTTCTCCATTTAGACCTCAGACTTCAAACACAACTCTGCCAACTGCCACCTGCAAAAGTTCTCTGACGACTCTGCAATCGTCGGCCTCATCTCCGCAGATGATGACAGAGAATACAGGGAACTGAACCAGGACTTTTTAGGATGGTGCCAGCGGAACCGCCTCCACATCAACACCAGCAAGACCAAGGAGTTGGTGGTGGACTTCCGCCGGGGTAAACGCCCTCCTCCGACACCGGTGAGCATCCAGGGACTGGACATTGAGGTCGTGAACTCATATAAGTACCTGGGTGTTCACTTGAACAATAAACTGGACTGGACTGACCACGCTCACGCTCTTTATAAAAAAGGACAGAGCAGACTCTTTCTGCTGAGGAAACTGAGGTCTTTTGGGGTGCAGGGAGCACTCCTGAAGACCTTCTTCGACTCCGTGGTGGCATCAGCCATCTTCTATGGAGTGGTCTTCTGGAGCAGCAGCATCGCGGCAGCTGACAGGAGGAGACTGGACAAACTGGTGAGGAAGGCCAGCAGCGTGCTGGGGTGCCCACTGGATACTGTGGAGGTGGTGGGAGACAGGGGATGATGGCGAAGCTCTCATCCCTGATGAGCCACGCCTCCCACCCCATGCAGGACACTCTGGCAGCTCTGCACAGCTCCTTCAGTCACCGGCTGATCCATCCCCGGTGTCTGAGGGAGAGGTACCGCAAGTCCTTCCTCCCCGCTGCTGTCAGGCTGCACAACAAACTGCTCTCGGGAGACCACTAACTAACACTTTGAACACTTTGAACACGAACATTTGACTTGAACATGAACACTTGAACACTTCTGAACACGAACATTTGAACACTTCTGAACACTTTAATTCACTTTAACATGAATATGAACACTCTGAACACTTTAATTCATTCACCTGGTGCAATATCTAATCCGTGCAATCCTGTGCAATATCCAATACGTTTAAGTATTATCTTACATTTTACTCCGTCTGTATATACTGGTATATTTTGTATTCTTCTTTACTGTCATCCCGTGCAATATTTCGTGCAATATCCAATACGTTTAAGTATTATCTTACATTTTACATTTTTACCCCGCCTGTATATACTGGTATATATTTTGTATTCTTCTTACTGTCATAGTTTTAGTACTGTTTACTGTTTACTGTATTTATACTACTTGATTTTTTATCTTCATTCTATTACTTGTGAGCAATGCTGCTGTAATCCTGTAATTTCCCCACTGAGGGACTAATAAAGGATTATCTTATCTTATCTTATCTTATCTGGTCGGCGAGTGTGCGCTGTGCCTCCTGCACGTTGCTCTGCGGCGTAATGTAAACACAGACTAGAATGAATGAAGCAAACTCGCGGGGGGAGTGAAAGGATTTACAGTTTAGGATAAAATACTGTAAACCCTTTGTTGGGAACGTAAAGGAGCGTGTTTGGGTTATCAGCATCTAAGAAACTAAATTATTGACATCAATAGAATTATTGATGTAATTAACAATTATTAATGATTATTAATAATAACGGGGCACCACTCTGTCTTAAAGAATGCTGAGATTCAGAGCGTTTGGTAAGCTGCGCGGACTGGGAGTGCGTAATCGGTAAGCGTTGAAGGGTGGCAGCCCTGATGGGCCTGATCTGCGTATTCTCGGGTGTGGTGGACCAACACTGCTCGGTATAGGTAGGACCGGCGGAGTTAGACCGTCGGGGGTCGGGGATTCCTGCAGTAAAGGAGCCCGATGTCCGCGGACTACCTCGCCGGCTATGCCTAGAGTTTGAGTTTTGAATGGTGTGGTTCAAAACGGAATAAAGACACTGACAAGAAGGGTCTGGTGAGCCAGGACCTCTTCGGTAGCATTTGGGAGCAGCCAGGCACTGCTGCCGGGAATCGGGTCTGCATAGATAGGATTGCCGCGGGGTGCTTGGGGCTTTGAATGCGAGATATTAAAGCACGTTTGGGTGGGTAAATGATAAATAAGTCTGGTAGCAGTTGTGTCTTGTCATGTGCGTGGTTGCCGTGTTGGCGATAGCGTTGTGGGGAGATACGATTGTGAGAACACACTGGGTAAAAGGTTGTATATGGAAAATTGTTAATAATTGTGATAGGTTTGTTTTGTTAATGATTGTGTGATTCGGTTTGTAACTGTTTGTATCTGTTTTTATGCTTCTTGGATAATAAATCCATTTGATTTTTACTTTAACCTGCTGTTGTGTTTTGGAGGCGTTTGAGACAGCATGGCTGCAAGGGGGGGGGGGGCGATTTCTCCCTGTGTCCAGAAGTTGTGGCCTTAACACCTGCGAACAGGGACCAATAACCAAACGATAAAACTAAGTCTCATAATTAGTGTTCACTCACAATGTCTGAGTACTGTTACACATTCAGAGTGAAAGTGAAGGTTTAAGTTCGGGCACAGACCACATATACAGTTATTATCACAATACGCATGCACAAAGTAATCACAGACAGCTGCTCTTTAAAATATAACAGAGTTTATTACGTTCTAATACTAATGATCTAGTCAACTAATATCTAAACTATCAACAACTATACATTCATGAGCACGCTATCTAAAATCAACAGACTATTGAAAAGAGGGGGGGGTGTGTGTGTGTGGGTGTGTGTGAGCAAAAGGGGGGGGGGGAACGAGGGAACAGCTCAGTGACGTGTGACATAGTTGGGACGTGGTGACGTCTCTCATGCGCGAGACCCAAAATGGCGGAGAGCCAACAGGAGACCCGGTGTCTACATGTGGGTAGCTGTTCAGCACGTAGCTAGATTAGCTCAAAGCTATATGTGTGTGTGTGTGGGTTAGTAAAAGAGAAGGAAAAGGAACAAAACGAAATTAAATAAAACAAGCGATTACGATCCTCTGCGCCGTGCAGGAGTACGGGAGATTGCTCTCTCAGCCAGGGGAGCAAGAACAGCGACTATTTGTCTCAGCCGGCGGTTCTGACCTCCTGAACTGATGAGAAGCAACTTCGACCTCGCTGCGGCTGCTTCAACACAGATCACAGTAGCATGGAATACACGCTACTTCTACACAATCCCTACGATCTCAGCGATCGTTAGTGTCGGCGATTATTAAGCATACACCACGTTATAAAAATGAACAGTACTTTAAGCACATAAACAAGATAAAATAAACACAAATGAACTCTCTCTAACTCTGCCCAGAATCTATTCGCCTTACGGTACGATGCAATCGTGGTGATTGAGGGGAGTCTTCTGGGCTTCCGTGGGCTCGGGCAGCATGGCTGCGGGCCGCGGGAGGTATGCTCTCGGTGGGAGAGAATCGCTGTCTTCTGGGTAAGGGACATTCGCGTCCTTATGGCCGGAGCAGACGAGGCGCTTGGTGGAGAGTGAAGAGTGGAAGTTCTCTGTCTCTCTTTCTGAAGGAGTCTTGCTTCTTCACTTCTGCAGGATTAAACGGGTTCGCTTCGTGGATGCGAACAAAGATAAAATAGGCAGTGTGGTGAATTCGGCCAGCGAATATAACTGTGAAAACCTAGGATTTTGGTTAAAAAGAGAAACAACGTTGGTGTGCTCCCTAGCTCGACGGAGGTCGAAGGGAAAAAGCATTGAGGTGGGGGCTGCAGGTAGTTTTGTTGAACGGTGGCTGAACCACAGGGGTCCTGGGGTCTCTTGGCCCTTGGCCAATGAGATTGCAGCGGTGCTTTCAGGTGACTTCAGGAAAGCATAGTTTTTGGGGGGGAGGAAACTCACACCCAAATGTGAAATTCCTTCAGAGGGGGTTTGGTGCTCATCAAACCACAATCAGGATGAAACCTTTGCTTGCAAAAGGGAAGACCTGATTCTTTGTTCCACAGCACATGTAGAAGCCATATAGTCAGATACCAACACCTTTTTATCAGAAGTGGAAAACTTAAAAAATGTTTTTTTCCTTATTATAATCTCTCAGTCTAAGGTCCCAGCTCTTCTTTCAGGAATGCCCAAATCGTCTCATCCACCTGGACGGATGTGTGGAGAATTACAGTATTAAACACATTATAAGTAGGATTAAATAACACCCCTAGTGGTGAGTAGAAGTGTCACAATAATATATGTTAGTCACAATATGTTTACAATATTCTTACCTATAGAAGATATTCCATGTTACAGTATATTAACTCATTGAATGTATTAAATCATAAAAGTATAGTCACTAAAGGTATTAAAACACTGTAAGAATAGTTAGAGGGTCAGACAGGGATTCTGGATGAGACATGCAGCAAATGGAGGATGTGTTGGGTCAGATGCCAAGCTGACCAAGACGGAGGGGTGGAGCCAAGAAAGATGTTTTGCAAGGAGCCAAGATGTTTCGCTGAAGGATCGATAATGGGAGGGGACAGAATTCAAATGGAGCCAATCACTAATCGCCACGGAGGGTCATTCAGATGTTTTATGACTGTTTCGGACATTTCCAACTGTCGGGGCATATAAAAGACTTTTCTAGAGAGCATTCCTCAGACCACATCCGCTCTTGTTTTTCAGCACCTGAATTCAGACCTGTGAGTGAGATGCGTGCATGTGGTCTCTGCTCTCGAGAACATTACTATTATTAGTTAATTCAGCTTGTAAGTGAACTTTGTGTAGTACATTAAATATTGTTATTAATTGTGAACCGGATCCAGTCCATTTTTCTGATGCGCGTGTGCACTAAGAAGCTCGCAGAAGAAAAGTCCCTGCGGCCTGCAGGCTCTCATCCTTTTGGTTTTTAAACCCCAACAAATTATATTAAGCACATGATCTGATCATCCGCGTACCAGTTTACATCTTCTATTGGGGATGACCAGTAGAACTTATTCAGGTCATACCTGCTGGTCCTGTGCATGCACTTGATGTTGACATTATGTTCCACTACTTCCAGGATAATGTTACGGTAAGGCTGATCATTATACCGAATAATACACCACTGCCCTCCAATGATGGATCGCGAGCACGTCTGGTCGGTGTTGCTGAGATTGTGGCTCCGACTCCAACAACGACACCATGCAGACCGTAGCATGGGCAATCCCACACACCCTCTGCTGCCTGGCCAAAACAACTGATGTCTCTGTATTTGAAGATTCCTGGTGTGATGCTCAATTCTTAATGAATTTTCATAGTCCCCTTTATCGCTGAAAGAGGGGCCTCTTGCATCTTCTTTTCCATTAACATAGAATTGTTTCACATGTGTGCCTGTCTCTGTAAGCACCTGATAAAGAGTGTTAGCATCAGGGATGTCACCTCTGTGGTGGACTAAGGTTGTCCACATTTTTTGACTCTGAGAGACCATGTTTGTACAGTGTGTCAGCTAGGGCTGCACAATTAATCGAATTTTAATCGCGATCACGATTTTGGCTGCCACGATTAAATGAGCATGATCGTCTGCGATATTGACGTTTAAAATGCGTGCTCTGCTACATATCAAATCAAGCGCCTCCTCAACCAACAGTCAGCCGACCACCAGGGGGCGAACGAGATGGGAGGCGCCATGCACGCAGCCCGCAGACTCCGGCAGAAGTAGAGAGACAGTTACAGAGCAGACGGCCACGGGCGCCGTGCGAAAGTCAAATAAAACATGAGGAGCAGAAGGCGAGGAGCCAGCCCCTCGAAAAGGACCACCACCCGCCCCCCGGAAGTTCCCCGGACCCAGGGCAAGTGATGCCAACCAAGAACAAATCACATGCACAGAGTGTGCTCGAGCCGTGTCCGCGCCGCACTGCGACGCAGAGACGTACACCAGCTGGAATGCAGCACAACATGGAAGCGAAAGCAGTGCTCCTCCGATTCAACCCTGGGCAAAAAGTGCCGACACCATCTTATCTATATCTTCCCTCCACAAGATGCACCGTGATCAGGACCAGTCCGACGCAAAGAGCCGCACACTATCCTGAATGCAGCACAACAATGGAAGTGGAAGCAGTGCTCCTGCCCATCCAAATGTGAAAGTGCAACAAAAAGACGCCGCCCCTAAAATTAATGAATAATCATGATCGATTTTGGCCATAATCGTGCAGCCCTAGTGTCAGGCATGAATTGAAGCTTTTCATGAGTCTTACACTGGCATGTCTCGTTGTCCTGCTCATTTGGTTTGTCAACCCAAAATGGTCTGTTTCTGCAGAATAAGGCATAAGAGACAACCCATATATGCTCAGCTACAAACTTCACATGAAGGTTGTGCAATAAGTCACAAAGTAGCCTTCTCTGCTTCTTGACCTGTGCTGTGATTGTCTTTTTTCCCCCCGTTTTGTTGAAGCGTCTTCACACCTGCTCCTCAGTTCTTTCCCAGATTTGTACGAGAAGCCAAAGCTCTTCTGACACAGCGATTGGAATTTGTATCTTCCAATTTGCCTCTCTTTCTGAATTGAAGCCCTCTTTGCCTCAAGGCAAAGAGGGCTTTTGCCGACGAGAGTTTGCTCTCAAATAATCAACCAGAGCATAGTGGAAAGTCTGTGTTTTTTTTTTATTAGAGAGATGACAGACTGACCTTGAAGTATTCTTTCTACTCTTGTGGCTTGACTCCCAGGACTCTCAGAATTAGCTGATTGCTGTTTTGTGAAACGGAAGTATCTCCTCTTGTATTCGTTACATTGTTTTGTGACCAGTTTTAGTTTCTCCTCCAATTCCTGGATTTCTCTGTCTCCTTTGGCCATTGCTTCTACGGACATTTCTTCCCTGTTGTCATTGCCTGTCAAAAACATTGATGAAATACTGTATGTCAGAATATCAAAGGAGTAGTATTTTTCAAATCCTTACTTTTTCTTTCTTTTGTTCAGGAATGAAATGTGTCACCATTGCGAGAGGTCTGAAACCCCCTTGTGACCAAACAAAACACTAGAGCCCATATAAGGAAAGTGGGTGATTTAAGTTTTCCCAATGTCGCATCTTTTATGAATGAATGAATGAATGAATTTTATTTATATAGCGCTTTTCACAGACAGTAGTATCACAAAGTGCTTAACAGAGCAGACATTTAAAAGCATAAAAAACACAATGTGACCCTAGGGTCAATAAATTATCTACACAGAGAAAATAAAAAAATTAAATAAAACATAATAAAAAATAAAAATGTAAAACATATTTTAAGAGCAGGTCTAGGACATGGGTTTACTTTTACACAAACGCCAGCCTAAACAGGTGGGTTTTAAGCTGGCTTTTAAAAGTATCCACAGTATCTGCGAGGCGCAGAGTTGCAGGCAGAGCATTCCAGAGCCTCGGGGCCACTGCCTCAAAGGCTCGGTCACCACGGGTCTTAAATCGTGTGCGTGGGACTGACAGAAGACCTAGAGCGTTTGACCTGAGAGTGCGGGCGGGTGAATAGGGGCGAAGTAGATCAGCTACATAAGCCGGAGCCTGACCATGAAGTGCTCTGTAAGTGATGGTGAGAGTTTTAAAGTGTATCCTAGATGCTACAGGAAGCCAGTGGAGAGATCGGAGTACGGGGGTGATGTGAGACCGTCGATTTGTCCTGGTGAGTAATCTGGCGGCAGCATTTTGGATGACCTGCAGACGGTTAAGAGCAGATGCACTGAGTGATGTGAAAAGTGAGTTGCAGTAGTCAATGCGTGAAGAGATAAATGTGTGTATGATCATTGTGACCTTTTTTGTTGCCTTGGGATGCTGGGTGATCTTTCGGGTGAAGATTGGGGGGTGAAGACTGTCTGCGATGTCTGTCTTGCTTAACATACCACGCCTTTCTCTGAGCTCTCCTTTCCCTTTCAGTTAGATCTCTTACTTTGTTCCTCTTTTGGGTCAGGATATCATTGATATAACCTTGACGCCGGTTTGTCAAGTACTCTGCTCTACATGTAGGGTCTCCATCTCTCAGCTGCCTGTATAATCTTTGCTTTTCAGCAGCACTTTATTTTGCCATGCCTGGCAAAAGTACATAAGTCTAATTATAAACAGCACAAAAAGTAAGGCAATTTGTGTTGGTAGAGTATTTCTTTGTAGTAACAATGCTTCTTGGCAATAAATCCTATACCGTTAGAAAGCCTGTTTATTTCTCTTTTAAATGGTGCCAAATTTGTAAGGAAACTGCATTTGTAGGATGAGCAGCGGAGCTGAGTATGTGGGTTGCGCCCATGAAAAATTTGCCAAAATCTTTATTGTTACAACAAAGAAATGATCTACCAAACACAAAGCGGTTCTCCAGAAGGCTGCAACAAAGCCAAGTGTTCAACCACTCTGAACAGACATGTTTTCAGCTCTTCACCTCTTTCCACTAATTACTTTTCATACACCTCTAATGTATGCAGTCTAAAATGACTAATTGTACTTTGAGACAGCCTCCTCAAGACAACTTCTAGACAAATTAAGTTTGAGATGTAAACTTCTACCTCTCGTCTGTGTGGAAGGAAGAACGGAGTAATTATTTTATTACATCACAGCCTTCTAAGAACAGATAAATGCTCTTAACACCTTTTTTAAGGCCCGTCTATCACTCATCGCACACAGGATTAGCACTAACTGCGTTAGAAAAGATCAGAGATCTCTTAGTGAATGAGTCTTCCCCAGCTGAAAGCTATCAGTAGCACTGACAGAAGTCCACAGTCTAAAAAGCAATGGTGGCTGTTATTATGGGATGTCCATGATGTGATTAACATTAACAGGGCTGGGCTGAAACAATCACATTACCAGCTGCTGGGAAGCCGAGCTGTCGGAGACGCTTTGCTGATAATTACATTTTAAGTTCATGAAGGTAACTGTGGTGCCTATTTTAGGAATAAACATCGCTAACAGCAGAGGTGAGACCGCTACGTTTTCAGGGAGCACACACACTCGAAATGTGAATATCTCTGTTTACAGCTTTTTGGTGGTTAGTTTTAAAATATACAGTTGTACATTGTAGGTACCACTGGAACTCAACAGATGAACTTGTTAATTTGTGTAACTTTATTGAGAAGTACTCCTTTGCTCTGTAGACAAAGAACAGATATTTCAGTGTTCACACCTGTGTGTTTCTAGAAGAGAGCTGAAGTTAGATGTGAGCCTGGTGTTGTCAAGGGGATGTGATCAGCACTATTGGGCAGAAATTGGCTGAAGAAAATAAGATCGAAGTGTAGGGAATATTCCAAGTCAAAGCAACAGAAGGTGCTGTTGAGCCAGATGTAAAGGGAGATGCTACAGAGCCACAGCGGGGAATTTGAGGAAGACCCAGAACCATCCTTTCGTTCAAGGCTTCTATCAAGCTGAGGCTGGTTGGCAAGCTTATATTCAAGAAAGCAAGCCCAGTGCTGTGTGCTTTAAACGAGGCCGTGGAAAAAGAGTTGGGCAGACTCGAAAAAATGGCCGTTATTTAAAAAAAGAATAGCAGTGAATGGGTTGCATCAATCGTGACAGTGCCAAAGGCTGACAAGACAATACGGATCTGTGGAAATACAAGGTCATTAAACTCAGTTTGTGGAATAAGAAACCTGTCCACTGCCGAACACTGAAGTCCTCCTTGCAACATGGGCTGGAGGCTAGTTGTTCACTTAGATGGTATTATCACATGCCTATCTGATAAAGTTAAAGTGCAGCAGCCATTAAGACGCTGAGCATTCAGTTCGTCAACCAGATTATATATGCTGTTTGCAGTGGCAGGCCGTCAGGGCCAGCAAGGCCTTCTCTGCTGGCCTAAACAGAATCACAAAGTTATAGCTATTTTATAATTTAAGAATTTTTCTTAAATACACTACATGTATTATAATTTATAAAGATATTTTTCCCATTATCTTATTTTCTCATGCACAGCTACTGTCTTCCTCAGTTGCTCTGCTTCCAGTGCAGCTTGTTTTAAGTAGAGCTTTCATCCAATCAGATCTCACCTCTGTGTCTCTAGGTAAGAAGAGAGCCAGAGGCCTGCAGACTCTCAAGTGCATCCCTTTGCAGTTTAAGTGAATGGGGACGATATTGTTGATATAGTCTTCAACCAATCAGATCTTTAGTTTGACATGTTGGGCGTATTCTTTGACGTGCCAGAGCCTGCTAGCTGGCCTACAACTACGTGGCCCGTGCCCTCAAGTGTGTAGCAGAATGCGTGTTGCTGTTGTTTTCCCATTAAGCTAGTTTAGCATAGCCTCTCAGAACACGTGCGGTGCCTCAGCTGTTTTTTTTTTTTGTTCCGGGTTCAGAGGTCACAGCCCGTTGTCTCTTACGTGAGCGCAGAAAACATTATATTTCCTACAATTTAAGCTTCTGCATTTTCCAAACGCACTAGTATTATTCAAGCGTATTTTTCGGTTCGTAAGCCTCGTACCGAACGGTTTAATACGAATACGTGTATTGTTACACCCCTCGAAACAAATAACAACCGTAGCTGTGGCGCCATCATGAGGTTATTAGGAGGTAGTTCAGTTGCAGGACTGCAGTGAAGGCCCAGGTATAAAATGCACGGCCCGCTACTGGCTGTTTGTCTGGTTTTGTACGTTAACCGTCTTGGAGCATGGCATGCGTCAAGATGCTTAGGGTCATGGTAGAATTTGATTTGGTAGGTGAGGAACCTCAAATGTGTCTCCAAATTGGCAGCTTGTTCAAGCAGCTTTGGTAAGAAGTCAAAGTTAATGCTTGGGTTTTTTGGTTTGTGAGCGCTTTGTTTATGTAGCTTTGTTTCCTCTTTGTGTTGTGCATCTTTGGACGAGGAACCTTTGGATATGTTACTTTGGTTTAAAGGGGGTGAACTGTACTGTTCTATATTCCTCACTTTTCTGTTTCTGCAAAAAAAAGATCTGCATTTTGAGGTGGGTAGCCTACTGTTTGGGTGGTTAGTTTGGCCTTTTGCCCTTCAAAAGATAATATGCCCCGTGTCCACAGTGGCTTTGTTGCCCCAGCTGCTGTACCCCAGAGGATCTTATCCTTTTCTCAGTTGCCTCTTGACTTCTTTGAATACGGATTTTAGACGCCAGAAAAACAGGGTATTTATCACGATTATCGTTGACTTTCGTAAGCTATGTCGCTGTTTTTAAATTATGTCGGGCACGTAAGAAGTTACGTTACAAATGTAGTGTTGTTAGCCAAAACTGATCTTTTTAATGTATGTAGTTGTGTAAGAAACGTAGTTCATTTAAACAAAACCATTATGATGTTTGAGTGCTGGCCCTGTAAGTGTGCATGTATGTGTGTGTGTAAATTGTAAATGGATGGCATATATAGCACTTCTTTAGTCTTAGTGACCACTCAAAATACTTTACAACACTAGCCAGCATTCACCCATTCACACACACATTCAAACACTGGTGCTATCTGCTCATCAGCAGAGATATACATTCACATGCAATTCACTTGCAACATTCACAGTGAGCAATTTGGTGTTCAGTGTCTTGCCCAAGGATACTGCAATGTGTGCAGGGGCCAGGGATCGAACCACCGACATTCTGATTATTGGATCACCGCTCTACCTCTCCACCTGCTGTCTCTGTGTGTGAGGACCAACCCTACCACCCAGCGTATGCATACATCCCAGAGTAGAAGGCTAGTGGCACACCAGACTGCTTCACATTGCTCAGCTCAAAGGCATTCTGAAAGTTCTTGGTCTCTCCTACAAACATACATACTGTATGTGCGCACACACACAAGGACATATATTTGTTCTTGTTGGCATTTTGAAGCACCAGAAGTAGATTCTTCTGTACAACAAAGGCTCTTCAGGCAGATTTAATCATTGCCAATGTAATCAGTGTTTTATATAGGAACTCACATTTACAGACAAAAACTGCTCATACAAACACATAAAACAATATAATAGGACAATCATTTCACACTAAAATGTTGAGAGGCATGAATTGTTTGTAATGAGCGCTGTGTGAAGACATGCAGAGGTGCATTTTGCCATGGTCAGATTAATCAGATAGATGGGACCCCCGCCCCATTTGTGGTAATTTGGTACCACAAAAAGGTACCCAAATACCGAAGTTAGCCTTTATGTTTATAGCTGAGGTGAAGGTTCACCAGTATTGCATGTGGAGTTCTGCTTTACACACATCTCCATGCGCTGTGATGTAAGGCCACTTCTAACACCAGCAGTGAAGACATTGGGAAATGCCTGAGCTGTTGCTTGCTGTGAGCAGCTGTGTATCAAGGACTGCAAGGCTTCAAGGTTATATTTGTAGTACATGTTGTTGTTTGAGACAAAGAAAGCTATGTTAATTTTTACAGCTGAAAATTCAGTGTGAAATCCGAGAATGTTCCTGAACAACAGTAACATGGATGAAACACGCCTTTTTTCCACTGCATGGTTTGACTGAAATACCATTAGCCTGTGGAAGCTCGCACCCATCTGATTGGTTGACTGGTGTAGCTGTCACCCGTTACTATAGTTGATATAGAACCAAAGTTGAGAACTTTATGGTCACGTTTCGTATACAAAGCACAGACACACACACACAGCACTGATATCCAAAGTGCAAAAATGTGGTTTGTTGGCAATGACAAGCATATGATTAGCATTACTGTTTAAAGCTAAGCTAGAAACAATATGGCTATTACTAACAGCAAATCCTGGATTTCACTCAACATACAGCTGCAATCATGACACACAAGTGACAAGAATTGAACACTGCTGCCGCTCATTTATCGCTGGAATCAGAATTGTATGAAGTAAAACTTTGAATGCATGACTTTTACTTGTGGACCTTTTTGACTAAGATCATTTTTTTCAGCATTTCTGCTTCATGTGATAGAGAAATGCTGGAGAAGAGAGAAGGGTTGACTTGCAGGAAAAGGCCCTGGTCCACTTCAGCCAGGACTAAGCCTTAATGGTTCGAGCTTTACCCAGTGAGCTACCAGGCTGCCCCTTGATGGAGTATGTTTTACATTGTAGCATTGCTACTGTTAATTAAGTAAAGGACCTAAATATATCTTCCACCACTGTCTTCCTCCCTCTTTATGCACATGTCCTGTCATTTACAGATGGGATTTAACAGGTTATAAAGTAATGTCATCCTGATATATCGGGTGTATTTGTAAATCCGATCACACACTCTTTAAAAGCTGTACATAGTGTAGCACCACAGAGACCTGGTTCACAACACCGTAAAGGCACATACACACAGGAAGCAGTGTTATAAAAATATAAATGCTTTATTGGTACAAAACTATGTGGAGTAACCAGTGACAGCTGGTTTAGCAGGCAGGAGGAGTTCACAGACCATGCGATAAGATAGGCATCACAAACTATTTAAAGCCAAATAAACAAAACAAAAGACCAAGGCAGCGTCCCACTAACTAGAAAAGAAATGAAAACAAAAACATAAGTAATCACAAATAACTTCCAACAACCAGAAAACCAACCCAAAAGATTATACTTCCACACACCTGTTCAGCAACCCAGCCACCCCCACTTGGATTCCCCCCCAGCTACCATTGGGTGCATTGCTCAGGAAGCTCTAAAATAACACAAATACACCATTACATACTCCTTAATTATACCGAATTTCCCCACCACATGAAATACATAAAATTATATATACCTGAAACAGCCATCCCCCAAACACACGCTGTCCCCTCCGTAACTGATGCCTCTCAGGCGCTACTGACGCAACGTATGCGGCCTCACGATACGTCTCCGCTTGTTGTGGGAGAGAAAGCAGGTGGACTCGCCCCCCCCCCGCTTGTGGCGCCGGAGACAGAGAGCAGCTTCAGCACAGCCGCTCGTGACGGCGGAGAGTAAGACACAGGACGCGAGTTGCCAGCAGGTGCCTCTTTTCACCTAATCAGGACCGTGGACCTCAGTACCGGTCCGGCGGACCCAATAGTTCCACCCAATCAGCTCCACTTGGTTACATCCACCCCCTTAATCAATCAGTGTCCCACTGATGGCATATGTCACCTCCAGATCCCACATCACCCTTCCCCAATCCTTCAGCTAACCCTGAAAGAACCTGTTTCAGCACCGCCTCGCAAGTCTGCTGCAACTGCATCACCCCCACCGGAGCTACTCCCTTCTCCCTTAGATGGCTTACCGCAGACCTCGGCAGCCAGTGCGGGTTAGAATGAACCCCCGCAGTAGCACGCTTGGACCTCCGAAGTGGAGGTGATGGCGAAGGCACATCTGTGGTGAATGCAGGACATATGTACTCTCGCCTGCACTCAGTTCCTCCTCGCCCACAGAGGGGGTGGCCCCCGTTGGACGGGGGGGAGACAGCCCTTCTAAACCAACCTCCCGCTCCCTTTCCTTTTTTCCCCTCCCAATGCTCCCCTGCGCCCCAGGCCCATCGGCCCAGACCATCGCAAGCAGAGAGTCGTCCGAATCGGATTCCACATCAGGAAGTGAGGACCCAGCCACTCCCCGGTCCCCCAGTTCCTGCTCTGCCATCTGTACGCCTGGCCCACAAACATGCAACTCATGTCGATGCAGATTGCGTTGGGGTTTCGAGAAATCAATCTGGACCACAGAATACACAGGCAGGTCACCACCCAGCTGAGCTATGACTCGGTGAGGGGTGGGAAGCCACACATCCTGAATCTTATGCCTACCCGAAAACTGACGATTCCTAACATACACAAATTGGCCTGGCTGTAAAGGATGGTCACCTACAGGCGTGCCTGCATACCTTTTACAAGCTTCCGCTGCCTGCTCCATGTTCTTTCTAGCCCGAGCGTAGGCACAGCCCAACCTCCTCTGATGTTCCTCAACCCACTCGTGCATATTACCGTCAAAATCCTCCCTATCCTGTCCCAGCCAGACATCCAGCGGAACCACTGGAGCCCTCCCGAACATGAGAAAATACGGCGAATAGCCAGTACTTTGATGTTCAGTGGTGTTATAAGCATCCTTTTCTGCTCCGGGCGCAGGGTACGCAACAGATCATGCAGTGTCCTATTAAAACGCTCACACTGTCCGTTCCCCTGGGCATGATAGGGGGTTGTGTGACTTTTTTTCATTCCATACAACCCACAGAGACACTGGACAACCCCAGCCTCAAAGCATTTCCCCTGGTCAGAGTGCAACCTTGAAGGGACCCCATAGGGCTGAATCCAATATTTCACCAGTGTCTTTGCGACCGTTATGGCACGCTGGTCTTTGGTTAGTACCGCAACCGTAAACTTGGAGAACACATCGGTAAAAACCAAGACATTCTCTCGTCCATCGGACGATGGTTCCAGCACGGTGAAGTCCATTGCAACTACTTCCAGCAGCCTAAAAGCCAACAAACTCCCCAACGCTGCAACCACCCTTGGCTGTGGTGCTTTAGCAACAATACAACGTTCACAAGTCTTACAAAAAGCCTCAATGTCTGCAAACATTCCCGGCCAATAGCACCGACTTCGAACCAACTTGAATGTTCTTTCCACTCCTTGGTGCCCATGGTCAGTGTGCATGCGAGCAAGCACCTCTCGGTGCAATACTGCTGGCAACAAAACCTGCTTAATCTCTCCCTCCTTCTGATCACACAGCGTCCGGTACAGCACACCCCCAAGCTCCACAATCCTTCCCCATTGTCTCAGAAGTCCAATTGTTTTGTCACATTCCTGCAACCTCTCGTCCCCTCACCCAGTATGTTCGAAAAGATGATATTACGGAATCTACCTGCTGCAGACTAGCCAAGGCCGACATGTCAAATGAGGGAAAGCTAGACATAGAAGTGTGAATAAAATATACATTCAATGTTACTTGTATGCTTATACGCGGATATGTGAGTTCCAGTAGAAGAAGGTCAAATACTCCATACGGGGCATTCATAGCGCTCGTTTGAACACAGTGAGAAATATTAGAACTCTGAAGGATAGCTTTTGCCCCAGATAAATGTCACATAGTCACACAGAGAACCAGATTCAGCTGCCTGTGCCGCCTTAGAGATAGAGAGGCGCCCCGCTTATCAAGTCGGCCGGACATAACAATATGGAGTTACATCAGCAGCCCTGAAGAAGCAGCGAAGAAGGATCCATCGTGAGCCAGCCAACGGGCCCTCTGACTGCTAAAAACAGAGCCGCCCCTACTTTATATTCCACCAATAGACTGCTGAAAGAAGAACCTATATTATGTTATGCGCAATGATGTTTACGCGCCTTTTCCTGCTTTTCCTGTCTTTTTGTACATTTTCCCTGCTCACTCAGAGTAGAGATTAGGCCACGTGCACGTAAAACTGCTGGGCATAATACTTCTGTTACAAATAAACCTTATTGCTTGAATTGAGCTAAATGCCTCGACCTCAGTCTGTCCACCGAGTTTTCTCCACAACAGAAGCTTGCTGGGGGCTGGCACTGGTTTCCTGACACAGAGCCATTCGATGGGGTTTGGACAGAACACTACGTGTGTCCTGAAAACTTTGTGCCACTCCTCCCCCCTCTGTCCCCTTCTGCTCTACATACTGCCTAGAGAGAGCATCCGCCCCTGCATTCTGGCTACCTGGCCGATACACCAACTGAAAGTCAAACTGAGCAAGTTCAGACACCCATCTCTGTTCTACAGCTCCAAGCTTTGGGGTGTTCAAATGGCTTAGCGGATTGTTATCAGTAAACACTGTAAACTTGTTCCCAATCAGATAATCCTTAAATGAATCCGTAACAGCCCACTTCAACCCCAACAGCTCCAGTTTCATGGCGCTATAGTTTTCCATATTCCGCTGTGACGACCGGAGGCCACGACTTGCGTATGCAACCGGCCGTCGCTGTCCCTCCCCCTCCCCCTCTTGCGACAAAACAGCCCCCAACCCTTGATGGCTAGCGTCAATCTCCAGGAAGAATGGCTTGCTAAAATCTGCATACCCCAACACGGGAGCGGAAATTAACTTTTGTTTTAATGTTTCAAAAGCATCTTCACAGGTTGCATCTCACAACTGGCCAAACACGGGGAGCGAAGAGGCTTTCCTCCCCCCTTTAGCTGACAGCAGTGTGGACTGAGCGTGGAGGGGGACTGCCAACTTAGCAAAGTTTCTCACAAACCTCCTGTAGAAACTAGCGAAACCCAGGAATGATTTCAACTCCGCCACACTCTGCGGTCGACGCCACTCTGCAACCGCCCGAATCTTCTCCGGATCAGTGGCCACTCCAGTAGCTGAAATGACATGTCCCAGGTAAACAACTTCGGACTGAAAGAATGAGCACTTACTCAACTTGACCTTGAGATTAAACTGCCCCAGCCGGGACAACACCAAATCTAGGCGCTCAAGGTGCTGCTCAATGGTAGACGAAAACACCACAATGTCATCCAGATACAGGAGGAGCGACTGGAACCTCTGATCCCCTAAAAATTCGTTCCATCAACTGCTGAAAGGTACCTGGTGCATTACAGAGCCCAAACGGCATCCGTGTAAATTCATACAAGCCAAAAGGAGTGCAGAATGCAGTCTTACTGCAATCTTTCTCAGCCACTCCCACTTGATGGTAACCACTCGCCAGGTCCAGGGTGGTAAACCACCATGCCCCGCTCAAAGCATCCAAGGACTCTTCGATACGTGGAAGAGGGAACGCATCTCGCCGTGTTCTCGCATTAAGCTGCCTGTAATCTACACAGAGCCTTAGCGACCCATCCTTCTTCCTCACTATCACCAAGGGGGAGGAGTAGGGACTACTGCTTTCCCTGATAATGCCCTGCTGCAATAGCTGTGCTATATGCGTTTTGACTTCCTCATACTGACTTGGGGGTATACGCCGGTAGCGCTGCCTAACCGGGGCTTCATCCAGGACTGGAATCTCATGCTCTATCACGTTTGTAAATCCCAAATCCATGTCTGACTTTGCGAAGACCCCAGAATGTTTACTCAGGAGCTGCCTCACTTTCTGTACCTGTTCAACAGTCAGCCCTGGAAATTCCTGTGCGGCTACCTCCGGGGACAGCTGCTGCCGCTCCGCTACCCCACCAGTCTGTTCGCACAAAAAGACTCTCGCTTCCTGCGGCCCTACTCGTTCAAATGCTACAGGGGCAGTACCACCTGACACCACTTCCACTGAATGTATCCACATGTCCTACATTCACGACCGGCACCGCAACCTGTCCATTCGCCACTGGAACCACTGCATTGGAAACGAGTAACTCCCCCGGGAGGCTCCCCTCCCCCGCCTCCAATGACTCCACACACACAAATGAGCCTAACAAAGTCTGCCCAGGTGGAACTGACACGGGTACAAAACACATGGATCCAGCCGGAACACAGAAAGGTACAGTGGAATAACCAAAGCCTATAGGTGAAACAGCCTGCTCCTGCTGGCAAACCGAGAATGCCAAACCCCACACTTCATCCGAATCAGACGCCGAATCCTGCTTGACATCTGATGCCAACTGCTCCATTTCATAAAACCGCCTGATCACGTTCATGCCCAATATGCAAGGAACAGCTATTTTCCGATGGAATGTCGCGGTGTCTGTAGGGTCCCGAACAACCAGAATGCCCCTCCCACTTTCAACCTTGCCCAAGGCACAGACATCCCTCTCGAAATACCCCAGGTAAGGAATGCCCAACCCATTTGCCGACGACAGGGAAAGCCACTCACAGGTTTTAAGAGTTGGCCTAAAATGCTGCTCAAAAAATGTCTCTGTAATAGTTGACACGTTAGACCCAGTGTCTAGGAGGCATTTAACCTTCACATCACCCAACAAAATTTCCACAGTTGGACATTTGCCGACCAAACATTCATATTCCTGCTTTGGAACTTCAAAGTGTGAGCCCGACTGAACCTCACCTGTAGCTGGACTCATTACCACAGGGGGGGAGAGTTTCCCTGCTGCTCAGCTACCTGGGCAAACCTGTCACGGGAGACCTCATGGCGCAACACCGGAGCTGCCCCTCTGTTTGGTGCCCGTACCCGACACTGTCGCGCCATGTGACCCGCAACCCGACATTTAAAACAAATAGGCTGACCATCAGCGTCAAACCACGGCTGATCCCCACGTACCCCCTGCCGGCTAATCCCTAGACCGGACAAATCAGACACTTACTGTGCCAAATCAAAAATCTGAGCCTGCTGTTTCTTAAGCGTGCTCTCAACCTGGACCTGCTGCTGCTTTAAAGTTTGCAGAATTTCCACCAGCAGTGGGTCCGGTTCGGGGAGGGCAGCCGCAACAATTGTATTGGACTCCACAGTTCCCATCTCACATGAGTTTGTCACCCGCCGACTCTGACCACCTGCTGGCTCTCCATCTTCCCACCTCAATGCCTCCTCGCGTAACCCAAAGAAAGTGATTTTATTATTCTGCCGAATCACCTTCTTTAGCTCTCTACGGAGCGCTAAATCCCAAACGTTCTCTGCAAATTGGTCACGTAAAGCAAAGTCACTACACCAGGCCTGCTTGATGTCACAATGATTAATATCATCAATAATAGCCATCAGCCCGTGTGAATACTCCCTGACGGATTCCCTTTCTCGCTGCCTCCGGTCGAAAAATAGTTTTTGCAATCTGGTCAGGGAATCAGGCTGCCCATATACTTCCTTCAGGATCTCCAGAATGCGCCTGGGGTCTCTCCTCTCGCTCTGAGACCGATAACGTACCTCCTGTCTGGCTTCCCCACCCAAATGGTCATGGATGTACATAGCCTTCTCAGTATCCTCAAAATGACGATAACCCAAAACTGCATTTATCTCATCCAACCACTCGTAAAACTCAGCACAGGACCCTTCATTGAAAACCGGACATTTTTTTTTCCTTTGGTGCATAAATGACACGCTCTCTACCCCTCGGACCAGCACCACCATCCCCCAGTACCCCTGATGTTTCCTCTGGTTGTGGGGAAGACGGGGCGCTGGATGTAACGGGAGACCCATGTTGTTGCAACTGTACATTCAAGGAGTCATTCATGTCTTTTAAGGCCGTTCGCACCGTCCTCACCAGCTGACGACCCCGGTTCTGAGACTACTCACTTGTCTCTCATGTCAAAGTGTATTAATGATTTACTGAAATTATATTCACCTTCTTTATTTTACCTGTGTTTGAATTGGCATCATTTTGGATTTGATTTATAGAAATGAGTCTCAAACAGTACAAAAATGTAAGCAAAATGTGTTATACAATATATGTATGCAATAATACTTTATTATTGCACTACAATTATGCTATGCGTTTCTGTTGCTGTTAAATTAATAATGATGATAATAACACCAACTTTATTCATATAGGACTCTTAAAAAACAAGCGCTTTACAAATACATAAGCAAGATACAATTACAGATATAAATACATTTAAAAAGAGCTGATACAGTAGTGCTGACAAGTGTGTTGTACGAATTACTAAAACACAGTAAAAACAAGTAGAGCAAAGATTGAGTGAAAGCAGTTGAGAAAAAGCATGTTTTATGAGGGAGTTGACAGCAGGTCGATCTAGAGTCTTGGGGGGGCTCTGACTCAAAAGGTTCAAACTCCGGTTTTTACCCTTGACCCATGAGTTATTGAAGCTATAATTAACAGTAACTTACTATGAATCTGCTGCTTCAGCAAACTGAAGGGAAGAGAAAATAAGCAAGACAATGAATCTGAGAATTTTGTTGAGTTTGCAGCTGGTCACTAAGACCAGGAGGGTGGATCACATCACCCCAGTTCTGATGTCTTTGCACTGGCTTCCTGTCCAACAAAGAATTGACTTTAAAATCCTGCTGTTGGTTTATAAAGCACTGAATGGTTTAGGGCCAAAATACATCTCTAATCTGCTGCTACCTTATGAACCATCCCGACCCCTCAGGTCGTCTGGGACCGGTCTACTTTCTGTTCCCAGAGTCAGAACTAAACATGGAGAAGCAGCGTTCAGTTGTTCTGCTCCACATATCTGGAACAAAGTCCCAGAAAGCTGCAGGTCTGCTGAGACCCTCAGCTCCTTTAAATCAAGATTGAAGATTTTTCTGTTTGCTGCTGCCTTTAATTGAACCACATTCAATTAATATATGAATCAATTTCCTGCATTTCTGCATTTTACTCCTGCATTTTATTTCTTACACTGTTTTTTAATGTTTTAATGAATGTTCTTAATTGTTTTTAAATCTCCTTTTCTTTTGCCTTATGTTTTGATGCTTTTAATTGTTTTATGTGAAGCACTTTGAATTACCTTGTTGTTGAAATGTGCTATACAAATAAACTTGCCTTGCCTTGCCTTGCCTTGTTGGCTGCCAGCTTCAGGCTTCTTTTTGTATTATTAGTTATTAATCCAACAATCTCTGCCAAGAGTGTGGTTAGTCCTGAGGTGGGGGGCTAGCTGGCACCACCAAAACGTTCACCTATTCATGGAGAGGGCCTACGAAATATAGATTACTGCTGTGGGCTTCACACAAAGGCCGGGCTTCTGTGGCTGCATTGCCAAGTAGGGAGGAAGGGAGGAAGACAATGGCTGTGATTTTGAATGAAGCAACACAGTGTTCAGCCAGCACAGTCTCACAGTTCACTTAATGGGTACAAACTCTGAAAGGCAAAGCACATATCAATGAATATGATAATGAGCATTACCTTCCTTTCAAAATGAAAGTGGGAGACATTTCCACACATTTTCTCAGTCAGTTAAATTTGGCCAAGAAAACAATGTTGATTTGTTTCTCCCTGCCATGTCTCTCACACAATGGACGTCTGTGGCTGCCAATGTGGAAATAAAATGATTAAATTCAACTGAAATTGTATTTTTCCATTTGTGTGTGTATGTGTGCCAAAATAAAAGTATTTGTTTTCAAAGAGTTGCTGTTTTGCTGCCCTCTATGGTTGAAAGTGTCAAGCCCATTTTATCTCTGACCACATCCAGCAGTGATGGCAGGAGAGCACTCTGTTACACATGTAACCACACCCAACAGTGATATCACGGGGTCTTGTTGGGTAACAAAGAAAACATGTATTTATATTTCTTTATGTTAATCTCTTTATTGTGGTGAACTTCCCCAAAATCCATTCCCACCTGTGAATAGCTTCCCATCATATTGGTTTTCTATTCCTTCCGTCGTTTCAGTATGCTCTCTCCCTAACTTGTTTTATGAGCACCATGCAACATTATATGGTGATGTACCTGTTGGTCTAGCCTACATTGTATTAAAAAACTATCATTTTGAATGATTTGCCCAGCTAATTAGCCATACTAGTTTCTATGAGCGCTAGTATGAGCACGCTAGGTTTATCGGCAGTTTTCTAGCTTTATCGTAACCCTTTGTTATGCTAACTTTATGGTCTAATTGTGTGCCGGGGTATTGTAGGTAATGTGATGTTTTATACCCTGTATTTCCTGTCGGTGTGTGATTCTTTGGATGAACGTGGAGGGGGATGGTGTACAGTGATGTTGCCCTGTGTGTGTTTTGTTTTTTTCTACTCCAAATGAACCCCACAATTCTGTTGTGAGCCTAACTCAGGGGTCGGCAACCTTTACTATCCAAAGAGCCATTTTGCTCTATTTTCCACCAAATAAAATGTGTCTGGAGCCGCAAAAGCTATTTGATATCACAGCTTATAAAGTTTCATATTTAGTTGTATTATATATACAAACACTATAGTTTGTTGTATTTGTGAAAATATAGAACAAGAATAAAGACAATTCTTGACATTTTACTGCTGTTTTACCTGTTAGAACAATATCAAACTCTTATGAAGAGGAGAGTTTGCTGCAGCAGTTAAGAAATCGCTCTCCAGTGTGACACTTTTCAACAAATGCTGTGTGTTTGTTCTGGAAGTGACATTCAACATTACATTGTTTGCACATATCAAACATACAGGTAAGCCAGCATCATTGGCAGTGAAAGCAAATTAAGACGTCCACACAGAATTAAACTCTTATTTTCCGCCGTGACTTTTCCTTTTTTTGGATTTATCCATTAATAGTTTACCGAGGGTGAGGGTCTGAAAATCATGATTAGCCACCTGCAAGGAAAGGCTCTTGACAGGTGTAATAGGATGTGACGCACATTTTAGTTGACAAAATATTAAAAATCTTTAATTAAGGTCGGGTATTACTGACCTTGTTGTCTTTACTAGCAGCTGTTGTTAAGTTAAAGTTTGCATTTCTGCGGAGGAAGCAGCTGTTATTGGAATGATTAGCGAGCAGCGTGTCCAGCGGCATTATCAGACCTACGGAGCGGCCGTCTGAAGTCACGTTAGCAGCTTTGAGCAACCAATCTACTTCCTGTTTACACCGGCACCCACCCGCATGCCCAATGTACGTGAATAGTCACGTGATATTCGATTTCAGGCTGGACAGAGATCATTTTGAAAACAATGCTGAAACTGTAAGAAATTTGAGCGTAGAACTGTCTGTTATTTAGTAATAATAAAAGTGTTTCATACTTCATAATTAAGAATTCATATTTAGGCATAATCATAAGTGTTTTGGAAATGCATAATTAAGATAAGCATAAAGTGTTGTAAGATTAGTAGCTAAAAGTAAAATTAAGGACATAAAGCTTGTGCCTAAGTTGCAGAAGCATAGCTTTATATTGAAGGGAGATTTGTGTTTCAAACCGGATGTGGGTGGTTTATTTTGAAAGTCTTTTTCTCACGTGGGAGGAGCCAGCTCGTGTGGCTTCCTCTCTCTCTTCTGGCTCTCAGACAAGAGGCTGTGTTTTTACCTGAGAGCTGAGTGAGTTTTTTGCAAATGGGGTTTTATTGTTGTGATATTTCATGGAAATAGTGTACTTCAGTGTATAATCGTATGTTTACTGTTGGGATTAAATTCCTTATAATTGTAAATCAGTCTTGGTAGAGTTATTGGTAGAGCAGCGTGTCGACTGTAAACACAACCGCTGGACCATGTGCTCCGGCCTCCTCCTCGGTGGGTTGAGATTCAGCCCTCACAAAACGCGTGTGGACGGAGATCGTTTAAAACAAAAACGGATTCGTGTGGATGTAGACTCAGGGAGCCGCAACAGAGTGGCTAAAGAGCCGCATGCGGCTCCGGAGCTGCAGGTTGCCGACCCCTGGCCTAACTCAATCACAACACAATGCAAAGTGTTTTAGATTTCACTGCAATTGAAAGTAAAAAAAAATGTTTCCCCTCCCTCCATCCGGATGGAAGTTGAGAGCTAAAATGTGAACAAAAGTGAGAGAATAAATGTATTTTAAGTCACAAGATTCTGCGAAACTAGACTGCATTCTTACTGATTAATTTTAACATAATTATTGTCTGCAGATGTGTGTTTTCTGTATCTCATTAAAACAAATACACCAAAGATGAGGATTTTGGGCATGCTGGGATACCAAGGCATGCTGGGATACCAAACACGGCCATGTTTTGTGACGTATTTGCGCAAGCAAGCTGTAGGAACGGAAGGGGAGGGGATCGAGGACACCGGCGTCCTCGCGGAGTTGAACAGGCAAAACCCTTGTCAAATAAATGAGATGATAGAATGTGATGATCACAAATACATTTATTATCATGTGTATGTAAACCTTCATACACAACAAGAAGCCCAACAGGCTTTCCCATGAGTGTTGGATGTTTGGTCGCTAGGTGTCGCTTTATTTTTGAAGGCTTCAGTGCTTCGTTTGATAGCATTAGCTCACATTCCACACACTGAGCCCTCGGCTCTGCCTCGTTGCCTCCGTTCACAAAGCCGTACTTAAGAAAGTCAGGATTACTACACACATTTAGACTTATTTTAGACTTACGGGGGGGGGGGGGGTATGGTCGTCTTCATTTTTTTTTTTTTAAACGTATCCATAACTTTCGCTACAGGCTAGCGGTTAGCTGAGTGTCTTCTTCTGCTTATTGCAGCTTGTTAAACAACTGACTGACGCATTACCGCCACCAGGTGGTGGGAAGTGTCAAAAAGAGTTGAGATCCCAGGACCAGCCTTAAATGAGGAATATATGGTAGGCCTGTAAATTAGGTTAAAGGGACACAAAGCGTAAAATTAAGAGTTAAAAGATGAAATCTAATAATTATTTTAGAGCAAGCATGTATTACATAACAAATGTAAAGTGATTTTAACAAAGGTCAACCTGATAATAATAATAATAATAGGTGTATCTGAGTGAGAGTGCAGTCTGTGTGAGTGTTTAAATTGAGGAAGTGAGCAGGGTGAGGGCCTGAAGGGATGTGGAAATAACGGCCGTTGAGGAGAGAAGGCACAAAAGCATAATAATGAGGAAGGATGAAATCAATTATTTTATAAGCAAGCGTGTGCTAAATAAAGCGATTAACAACTGTAACTGTAGTAATGATGATTGTAACTATGAAATGATAACCAATCTGAGTTAGAAATGTGTGAGAAAAAGGGGAAGTGAAGAATGCAGAGACGTTAGGATTGCAAGATCAGGCCTACGGAAGGCAAGGTGATTTCCACACATCTACAGCATAAGCACACGTCGTAAGAGCCATCCTAGTGCTCCACATGAGAGGACCCTGGACTTCGCTCTACAGACGCATCGGTGGACTTCGTCTCTGCTCAAGAAAGAAGAAAGACGAGAGAAGCAAGACCGAAAACCAACCGAGAAGGAAGAATCCAAGTGAGAAGGAAGAACCAAGTGAGAAGGAAGAACCACGAAAGAAGAAGACTGCCCTTCGTGAGCAAAGATTGAAAGATGAATAACCACCTATCCTCCCTGCTCAACTTTAACAACTGGACAACGAAAGAACCACAGCCGCCCTAGAGACTTTGTACTGAGCCTCGAAGATCGCTGAACGGACGTCGTTTGCCGAGCAGGAAGGAGCGAGGAGGGTCTGGCCAGACCCTCGCCCCTGACAACTCCAAAAAATAACTTTTCATCGCACCCTTGAAAGCCAGCTCCAACCGAGCGGACTCGGCATTGAAACAAATGAGTATAATCAAAGAATTGAAAGTGAGAAATCATGTGTAGTATTATTATTTTATGTGAGCTGAAGCTTTGCCCTTGCTAAATATATTTTGCAATAAATATCTAACCTGCATTTAAAGTAAATTTCTCAATTGCATTCATTTTGCATACATAGTAAATGTTCCTCGTGATAGTAAAAAGTTAAACCTATGCATGTCTAACAACTGAGTTCTGAATGGTTATCCTAGTGACCTATCCACTTAACAATCCCTTACGGCTTTATATGTAATCCTAGCCGTTAAAACCAAACCTGGCAATTTACCAAGAGCACGGTAGTAACGGTAGTTAGCAGAGCCAGGCGAGTCTCCTCGCAAGAACACCAGTTTGCCAATCTTTTAATAGAGAGCTGAGTCAATAAGTAGCCCCGTATCGGGCCAAAAAAAACCCCGGATCTAACAGAAGCTATATTGTAACTGAGCGTCTCATGGATAACAATAATATCTCTGGTGTCTTCAATTGATAACTTATGCGGTCCCGTGGCCGTCGCGGCCCACAGGTGCAAAACTGAAAGTTTTTTGCGGCCCTCTAGGTGGCGCACGCGGCAGTGTTGTGTCTAAGAATCACTGTTCTAGAGGACATGGGTAAACGGTGTATTTGATCTTTTAATTTGGAGGACTTGTTGGGGGAAAAAAACAGCTTTTTTAATATATAGTTGTATATGAAAGCTGGTAAACTGAGCCTCTGCTTTCCAACTGTATGAACGGAAAATGAAATAAAAACTTAAATAATCATCACTTTCTTACATTGACATTTCTCACAATGACGGAATGGTTCATATCACACAGTGCAAAATTACAGACAAAGATTTTTCAGGCTGAATAACATAATTCACTGTCAAAGCTGCTGAATCCCCAGGCATCTAACAGTGTTTTTTCTCCTCACAGGAGATTTCTCTTCCCTCCGAGAACGACTCCGCGAGTCGCAAAAGCAAAAATTTTCAATAAACCAAAACGAGTCTCTCTGAAAATATCAAGATAATGAGGAGTTCTAATGAACACGGTGAAGGAAAAAGTTGATACTATGAGGATGTGAGGGAGTGGAAGGGAGTCATAAATGCATTAACACCAAGGTCATTTATTAAGCCCACGGCTCTGGCTCTGACTCTACTGCAACAGCATTCAGAGGGAAACTGCAAATCTAATTTTCTGCGCATCTCATTGGTGGCGGAGCGACCACACTCACTTATCATTCGCTGTTGAACCTTCTTCCTCTATTTTAATTCTTTCTCTGCTGGCTTCAGCAATTGCCAAGGCCTCTGACGTAGCGCTTAGGACATCATCTGGTGCTGTGGAGTGCTTTCATTTAGCTGTATTATTTTAACAGCCACTGTGTGCCGCCGAGGGATACTTATATGAATGCATGGTTAGAGGGATGGGTTGGGTAATTTGTTGGATTGCCATTGGAAGTAAGTTGGTTTGCGCAACAAATAAGAGTCTTCAAAATTCTTCAGAAAACCCTGCAGGAATTCTCTGGCCTCAATTAGACAATATTCATGGAGAACTTAATCGTCTCCCTCTCTCTCCCACTCCCAATAATGACCAGTGCTGCTGCCATACAGTCCACAATTTATTTATTTACACAGTTGTTTGTAGCGATAAGCATCAGGCTGAGCCTGTTAACAAAGAAAGGAGGATGGACTCTTTAAAAAGTGAACACCAGCTCTGGTTAAATGAGTTTGTTTTTACATCTGCAGTAGCTTTAATATGCTTGTTTATATATTATTATTTGTAGTTGTTTTTATGAAGATTTTTGTTTGGTTTTATATGTGATAGGAACCATTATTACGTCCAATGTTGCACTGGTGACATATTTAACAGGTGGCAGTGCTGGCAACTCCGGCGACTTTCTCACTAAATCTGGCGACTTTCCAAACCCTCATGGAGACTTTTTTTGTCAAAAGCTACTAGTGACAAAACTAGCGACTTGTTCTGGTGTTTTGACGTGAAAGCACGTTCTGCACTGTCGTGAACGAGCAGCGGGAGCTACCGTGAGCACCTCCGCCGCCGCCCACAGAAGCCTCGCGCTGCAGTCAGAGAAGAGAGGAGACGCACTCTCGGCAGATAGTATATCTACAGGTGTTGGCTTCATTTTTACACGAAACAAATAATAACCGTAGCTGTGTTTCAGCTGCAGGACAGCAGTGAAGGCCCAGGTATAAAATGCACGGCCCGCCACTGCCTTGTAAGGACCACAGAACTTTGTCTGGAGACAGGAACCAACCACAGGTAACAAGACCAACACCCGCTCTCCTGGAAGAAAACTACGACTGAGAGTTTTCCTGCATTTTTTTAATTCAAAATTTACATGACTTTTACACAATGTGGTTTACACATAATACATGTTTGCCCGTGTTCTGTAGCACCACACAGCGGCTACAGGAAGCGGTGAACTATTTGCAAAGCATCATTTCTAGCATCAGGCGGTCCACGCAGGAAAAAAACGTCAGACTCGTGGGCGCGTTGTCCGACGGTTGCTAACGTTCTCTGTCGTGCAAGCCGGTGTCAATGGCTGTCACATTACATAGAGTGTTGCAGTATTTCCAATCAGAATGTGCCTTGCCAGACATACTGCCATGACACTATTGTTATACACCCTCAAGTAACTTTTATTGTATTATATTCTATAAAAATCAAAGCTTTCATACCTGCGCAAATTGGACAACTAATTGACTGATCCCAACATATCTGTGATAGGCAAATATAATCACATACTGAAGTCAAAAACTCCCTACACTGTAAACCCAAATTTATTTCAAATTAAACTTTTCAGTAGTCATTACTTATACTTGCGTGTTTTGTAAAACAACTGTGTCATTACTAAATCTATTTAGTAGTTTGCACTAATCAACTGAAATATTGAGTGCACTGATCATGTTTAGCAGAGATAACTTGGTAGGTTACGTTTCTGTAAGGGGGGGGGGAGGTGCCGTGCATCAGTGCTGTGTGCAGCACAGTGACGAGCCCAGAGGAGTCTGCTCGTCTTGCGTCTGAGCGCGACACCTATCCTGGCTTTGACGGAGCTGCGGGACTTGTGCAACAACTTTGAACCAAGTGGAATGGTGAGTGTGTACTCTCACCATATTGACTGTAACGTTAGATATCATTCTGGGAGCATTTATTTCAACAAGTAAGCTAAACGCTAACGTTAGCATGCTAACGATTTTCTGTGGGTCGTTTATAACTTTAACACATGTTTGCATGTGCTGTGTATTAAACTAGCTGATGATAACGTTACGTTAGCTTTTCAAAATGGTGCTTGGTTAGGTTGCACAGGAGTTATTTATTGCATTTATAGCAGTAACTTAGCTAGCTTCTCAAGGCACGAGGTCATTAGTTGGTTATTAGCAGAGGCTGGGTAACGTTTTGCAGTGGAGTTAATGTTACTGGAACTGGGTTGTTGAACTGAAAGTTGAGCCAATAGTTTTCTTCTTGTTTTCACAGGTTCTTGTGAAGATGCAATGGAAGTGTACATATTGTGAGTTCATAAGTCGACTCAGATCGCCCCTGGATCGCGCACCGTCAAACAGCAGACGATGTGCGAACACCGGGGTATCCGCACATCAAACACGCCTTTTTCCCCCGTTCAAATACTGCAGGCAGGTAACAGGCAGCCTACCATTAGGACCCAGGCAACAGGGGGCATACAATAGGGTGGGAGGTTCACCTTTCCTCCTGAACTCAGACAAACCTGAGAGAGCAACTGATCTACCTCGAGGCCAGCCTTTGTTTGGTAAGTTCTCTTTCCTTTTTAAATATGTTTAAAAGCATGATTTTAAGAGTGAAATTGTAGAAAAGACATTCTGTAAAGTGTTAACAGTACTTTTTTGATCCATTTTAGATTTCCTCCCTGGCAACCATCGGAGGACATGACACAAAATGGGTTACGTGGAACATCCTTGCCCGCATGGTCAACGGTGATGTTGGGAAGAGAATGAACTGGAAAGGGATAAATGGGAAAAAGTCCTTCAGCCAGATGGAGTCGAAGACTTTGCTACTGTGTAAGTAACTAGTATTTAATGAAAACAATTTGAAGTCACCCAGAGGTCTTAGGTAGTGTTCAAACTTACAAATTCTCTTTGCAACTTCAACTTCATTCTCTGCTCAGGTAGATATTACTCGACTATATCTTCACATAATAGTTATATGATATATTAGCTCTGAATATAGCATAGCAAACCTTTACATGCCAGACAGCCACTAGCTTTTAGACTGCATGTCTGCTATATGTTCCACTGAGGGCTCATGGGATTTTGTATGATCTGCTTGTGATTACAGATGCCGTCGAAAGAATCATGTCTCACGTGCCGCCACAGATGATGAGTGTGAAACAGCAATGAGGTGGTTCAACCTGGCAGCAGACAGGGGAAGCTCCAGGAGGCGTGCCACAGTCAGCATCCCTACTGAACAAGCCTAAACATGTATGTGTTATACATGTGATACATGTTTTAAAATCCTGATGTTGATACTATTCATTGCAGAGACACCTTAACCGGGGTCTGCTAGCCCCTCCAAACCAAGCCTCACATGGTTTTAATCCCCCTTTGTCACCAAAGACTCTCAGGAAATGTTTAACTACTAAGATACTTATTTTGAATTATGTAAGTTTGTTGAATGAGGAGTAGGAATGTTCCACCACTTGTGTTTTACAGTGTATGCTCAGGACTGCATATTGGTGTTCAGTTGTTTCGATATGTTTAACCCAGTTCCTCTGTCCTTATCCAGTCAAGTTGAAATGTCTGCATGTGAATAGCCATTCACATGGCAGTTACTGTGTAATGCTGCATTTCTGCAATGTTTTGAAAAAATAAAACACATTGGAACATTCAAATGTATTGTTTAATTTCTTTCCTTCTGTACAATTTTCTTGAAACAATACATTAAATCTCAAAATCAAATAGTATAATTAATTTAATTAAAAGTAAAGACATTACTTAAATAAACTAATGGTCTTAAGTAGCAATAAATAATGTTATATTAGTGATTTGTTTATATATGCTTATGTATGTTGAACTTAAAATAGTTATTTCATTAAACTTACACTAAAGAAAAGAAATAATTCAAGTGAACTAATGATTTTTAGTAAAGATTACTAATGTGGACTTAAATTTGTCTACTGCATTCATTAAGGTTCTATGTTAACACAACTAGATCTGTTTAGTTCCTCCATTTGTAAAAACTTAAATGGTTTGAGGCAACGGGTTTCCATGCGGTTTTCTAGTAAAGTCAACTAGTTCGGGCTAACAGTGTACCATATAGAAAAAGATATGAAAATCAGATTAAATCAGTAAAGCCAATGCTTAAATAAGGCCAAACGATACAACACCTGAAAAGGAATCATCATCTAGAAGCCAGTGATCTGGCAATCGAAGAATTGTTTTTTTTTCAGAATGTGCTATTCCACAGACTTTTTAAACACAGACTGACAAAGCAGAGGTTTCTCTGGGAAAGATTTTGCGAGCTGTTTGCAACTTTTTTGACATGTGTATAATTGCCTGTTGCTGTCAGAGAGGAAAACACCTGGGAAGGGAGTGGAAGCCTCAGTATATGGAGGTATTCACACCTCACTCTGCTGCATACATTTCCATCCCAATTCCCCTGGCAGCACCTTCACCCAGCACAGGACGGGAAATCTTTAGTCACAAGTTTTGTATGGAGTGCCACATTCTCATATGTAGGTTACATACTGACAGAAAGGACGCACATCCGCTACCATCAAATTGTCTGACTCTTTGCTTTTGTTAACTTTCAGACGACTGCTATTATTCCATAATGCCCCTTTTAATTCTAAAGTCTTTGTCTGACAACAAAACCAAAGATGGCAGAGTGTGATTGGCTACTGCTTTGTCTGAATAAGAGAACAGCCAATATGACAGGGTCCCTGCATGAAGTGTAATTTATCTGCCATTGTTCATGTTGTATGGTGAAAAATGTCAGTTTAGGGGTATTGCCTAATCAATGGCCTACGCGTGCTAATGCAAATGCATTCTGATACGTGTGAGTTTGTTCTAGCGGATGCTGCCTGAACGCGGTCAACTCTTTCCATGTGTTATTGTATCATTGAATGAACGTGCAATGCAATTGCACGCACCAAAACATCAGCTTGTTCCATTAACCAACTTGAATAATGAAAGTTTAATCAAGGAGGTCAAGAGCTGTAAACAGAGACTGCTCGTCTTCAAAGTAAAAGTTGTGCGTCTTCAACCCTGTTTCCTCCAGTGGCCAAGAGAGCTAAATTAAATAAATAAACAAATAGCCTAAAAATGAACATAATATAGAACAGTTATAGTCCTAATTATACTTTTTGCTGAAGTAACATATCCAGGACAGGACTTTTACTTGTACAGAGTTTTTACAGTGTGGTGCCAGTACTAAGGATGTGAATACTTCTTCCATCACAAGTTCATAATATGAAAAGGTGAGTTTGTTCAAGAGCAATTCATTGTTAATTAAAAGTTGTTCAATGAAACCCAGAACCTGACTCTGTTCTGTTTATTAACTTCAGTGTATTGACCATTTTAAATGACTATATAGCATGAAACGTGTTGTGCTTTGACAAGCTTTGACACAAGCATTTGAGGACAAATACTGAGGTCATGGAACCAGCAGGTCTAATCTTTCTCTCATAAAGTTATTGCACAACTTAATTTAGCTTTTAATGTGTGCAGTGTATCTGTGTAGCTACAATAATGATGATTACTACTACTTAATATTAGATGACAAATAAGTCTGAAATGAAGTTTTAAGATGGGAAGGAGCTGATTGGCTGGCCTGAAATCCATGTCACCATAATGCCAAAGGCCTCAGGCACGGGTAGAAAGTCATTTCTTAAAAGTAAAGCAAATTGAAAAGTGAAAACATGTTTTATATGATAATATTAATAAGCATCGTTATACAGAACCGTGTTGTGAGCAGATAACATATGTGCACCCTGTAGGAGACTGTCATATTGAAAACTCTATTCATATAAAGGCTACTTAGCAGACTGCAGACTGTCAGACCCTGCTGCAGTGGAATGAGAGGTTTTCTAAAGGGTGTTGGGATCAATAGGGAGCGTGTTTGAGTTATCAGCTTTTAAGAAACTGAATTCTTGACATCAATAGAATTATTAATGTGAATAACAATTATTGATTATTAATAATAACGGGGCACCACTTTGCGGACAGGGACCGATAACCAAACGATAAAACTAAGTCTCATAATTAGTAGTCACTCATCAGTGACAGTGAAGGTTTGAGTCCGTACACAGGCTACAACATACAGATCATCACATACATATGCACAAGTAATAAGATAAGATAAGATAAGATAAGATAATCCTTTATTAGTCCCTCAGTGGGGAAATTACAGGATTACAGCAGCATCGCTCACAAGTAATAAATGAAGATAAAAAATCAAGTAGTATAAATAGACTAAACAGTAAACAGTAGTAAAAAATATGACAGTAAAGAAGAATACAAAATATACCAGTATATACAGACGGAGTAAAAATGTGAAATGTATGATAATACTTAAACGTATTTGATATTGCATGGGATTGACAGTAAAGAAGACTATTAAATATACCAGTATATACAGGCGGATAATCACAGACGACTGCTCTTTAAAATATAACAGGGTTTATTACATCAGAATAATAAATGATCAGATCAATTAATATTGCGATCAACAAACGCTATCATACTATTTTATGTACCTAATATCTAAAGAAATGAATGAAATGGGGAGGAGGGTGTGTATATAAGTATGTGTGCATGTGCGTGTGTGTGTGTGTCTGTGTATAAAAGGAAGGGGGGGTGGGGGCCCTTAACACTCACAGTCAAAGACTACAAAGATGGCCGCTAGCCAAACTAGCAGAAGGGGGGTGAGACTGGAGGTGATGACGTATGTGAAGAGGAGGGGCTTGACGGTGCTACTGCTAACCTACCACCAGGTGGCGTGAATGTTGCTGTATGTAACCACGTGTGTCTGTGCAGGCACGTGCGTGTGTGGGTCAATCGATTGAACGGGGTTTCCCCCAGGGGTTAGACTATGTGCGTGCGTTTACGTGAGAGAGAGAGAGAGAGTGGGGGTCACCTCCTGCTGTGTTGGCAGGAGGATGAGCCCAGAAAAGGGGGAGAGAAATCGTGAGTCAACATACATCAAACTTCTGCTGCGATATCCTGAGGAGCATAAGTACGTTATTCTATCCTGCATAAGCATACCGTTGTCGACCTGAACTGTCGGCAGCTTACGCAGTGATGAACACGGCCCTCCGCTCACTCACAGAGTCGAGTAAATGAAGAGAGAAATATCACACAAAGTTGAATACAAATGAATGAAAATAATCCCAAAGAAAACAGTCAATGCAGTTAATACACAATACAAACGGAGCTTCTCTGGCCCGTGATGATTGTGTATTTACCTCCGTATAATGCGACGGTGTCTTTAACACGAACAGAATACGGGAAATGCACAGTGGAGCAGCGCTGAGGTCCACTGGGTGTTGCGCAATACCTTGATATTACGCAATAGTAACGAAACACACAAAACACGGGAATATCAACATATAAATGAAATTAACCTGAATTAAACGTAAGTTAATTTAAGCTAAGCTAGCCCAGATGCACAAGAACCTTACTGGTAGACGCTTCTTTGCGGCGGGGAGAGTGTCCGCTGCGAATTGTGGCTCCTTTGTCCCGGGGGAAAAAGTGGGGCTGCTTGCAGATCAGCGCGGCAGTTTAAGCGGCGGCTGTTTCGGTCCGTTGACGCGGCTCGTTCTGGAGCGGGCGCAGGACCTCTCGCTGCAGAGAGGATGATCTTACTTCATCTCAAGACGGCGTGGTCTTGCCGGGAAGTCATCGGGGAAGAAGGGAGGTTTCAGCTTCTTTCTGCCGGAATGTGCACACAAAAGAAAAAAACACGGGGAGGAATCGTGGAAGGGATTCGTCCGTTGTGTCGTGAGGAGGCCAGACTCAGGAAAAGAACAACTGCTGTTTTCGACCAGCGAAAATGGCATAAGACCTGACAGGATTTGATGAGGGTTCGAGGGTTTGCAGGCCACGTGTTCCTCGCGGCTTGCATCGCCAGCGTGATGCTGGGGGGGGGGGGGGGGGGGGGAAAGCTGATGTGTCTCCTTGCGTCCCAGGGACGGATGTCCAGGGTGAAGAACGGCGATTTTCGGCTGTGCGGGCACTTTTAAACGGCTCAGCCTGCACAGCGGGAGGCTGCGTGTTGGCCAATGCATGGCCTGGCTGAGCGGTGACAGGAGGCGGGGTCAGCTTAAAGGTGCAGGGATCAGAGTTCTGGGTCAGGAGGTGGCATGTGTTGAGCTCAGCCAGCCAGGAGGTGGCGCCAGACCCCAACAAGGGACTTAGAAACACTACCGCTTTTGTCCACCAAAATCGACACAAAATGAAAGTTGTTGAAGCTTTTGCATAGTGTTTTTTAGAATTGATATAGATTCATGTTTTAAATTTGACATTCTCCCATACTAAGCTTTGAATGAACGGTCACTACATATAAATAAACTTAATAATACAAATAAACTTGCCTTGCCTTGCCTTGCCTTGGTGTTGGACTTATTATATTATTACATTGTAAGTGAACAGATACACACTGTTTCAACCATCATTTCCATCATGTACCAAATGATAACATTGTTCACTTATAGAATTCCCCAACCTCTGTTCTGACTCAGTTGAATGCTCCTGGGACAGTTGTATTTATTGCTCTGACATCAGTTCATTTTAGCTCTGTGGGTTAAAGAGGCAAAGCCATGCTGTTCAGACACAATACTGTGGGGATGGATTCTGAACCTGCCTAGATTACTACACAGAGAATATTGAGCCAGTAATCAGAGCTGAATGAAGCTGAAATTGTGAAGTCCATAGCCCCATCATTCTCTGCTGACCCCTGGCTTACCTCCAGCACACACACACATGCTATACATCTCAAATAGAAACACACACACACACATTCTGGCACAGAGGCATACAGAGCACAGTCAAACCCATGGACAGTTACATAAAGGCAATATTCAGCAGCACCAATGGAGAGGGAGAGAATAGGACAGAAAACCATTTCAGGAAAAAAATGTCTCGTAGAAGAGAGAGCTGTGTAGACAGATGAGCAAACTTTGCACAACCTCTCACACAGAACCAGAGGATCCGGTTTGTCAAGCTGAGTCGCTGTGTTCAAGTCAGCTGGGGTGATACACCAATATCTACATCCCCATAAGGTGTGTGTCTCCCTGCTGCCACTGATGACAACAGAGGCCAACCTGTAGACTGCAGTCACACAAACTCACACACCTCAGTCGGAGACAGTGTGTCTGGCTGTGAGATACTGTTGGTAGGATGAGATACTGTGGGTTTAACCCCGAGAGGATGCATAGAGAAAGAGCAGTCTCTGAAGTGCTGATATTGATGTTTCATTTAAAAAATCTACCATTACACCACAATGTTATACAGTTTAGTACAACAAACCAAATGTTGTGTATCTCTTAGTAATTGTGAGTCCCTCAGGCTGTGGCTTGCAGGAGCTGCTCCTGGTTTAATTTCAATGGAAAATGTCCCGGTGTTTTCCTTTGAACGTTTAGGGTTCTTTGACAGCATGCAGTGAGCAGGGCCTCTATTGGGTGTTTGTCCCATGAGTCATGCTCAGATCTACCGAGTGGGCGAATTGGTAAAAATTGCATCATCAAATATTTGTGTCCTGATTCTAATTGAAATGTTAATGATGAATAATTTGGTATTTAATTTATACATTACCCTGCATGTTTTGTCTTTGAGTGCAGTTACTGACATATTGGAAGCCCTGATGCAGATATGGTAAGTAAGTAAGACAAGGCAAGTATAGTTTTCTGTGGTTTTCATTTGGATGTTATTCAAAGTAAATGGTATTTGTTTTCAACACACCTGTTTTTTCGGTGTTGTTTTTTTTAAAAGATGATAATTCTTTCATTGTTTTTGATGGAATGAACCGCCAAGGCCCAGTTATGACAGTACTGTTCCAGGATGGTCAGGTGATGTTGAAGATCATCTTTGGTTGGGGAGAATGAGGTCATCTGCATATAGCAGGTATCTAATCGCTGTGTCTAAGAGTGTGAGGCCTGAAACTGCTGAACGCTCCAACTGCTTATCGTTCATTTATATACAGGTTGGATAATGTAGGACTTTCAAAGCATCCTCGCTTTACACCATGTCCTTGAGTAAAATACAGAATTTTCCCAACACACTGTTGTTGTACATACATTTATTTAAGCCATAAATCTGTTCACATCTGTTTTCTAAGCTTTGCATTTAATGCAGCTTCATCATATTTTACACATATTACTGGGTGATTCCATATTTCAAAAACACAAATATTGACAATTTGTATAGTTTATTATTATTATTTATTTTTATTTATTTGTTGTGGCTCAAGATGGGGCGGCGCCCTAGCCCTCCCTATTGACCAGCCGCCACTGGATAGAACTGAAAGAGGATGGTCCTTGTCTAAGATGGCATAGTCCAATGCACCAAACAGTAGGTGAAACATCCCAAACTGTTGTGATTGGTAAGATCCGCTTTGAGCCAGATCATTATTTCTCGTGAGTCTCTACCACGGTTTAGTGTCCCCAGTGGTCTTAAGATCAAAAGTGCTAGAGTGTAAACCCTGAATATTCCAAGAGTTTATTGTAAAAGCGAAAGAGGCAAAAGACCAATCTGGTGCAACCGATTTACAGGAGAGAAAATACCTTTAGACTAAAGACTAAACTTGTTTTGTATGTGGGAGAGAGAGAGAGAGAGAGAGAGAGAGAGAGAGAGAGAGAGAGAGAGAGAGAGAGAGAGAGAGAAAGAGTGTTCTTTAGCTAAGGTATCTCTGTACATCATGTTTGCAGCAGTCTGTACACAGAGTATGGAGCGTCGTTTTAATCACTCCTAATTCAGAAATTGGTGTAGTAGATAGGAGAGCGGTAGGATTGTTCATCAGATATGAGTAGGGCGTCTTTAGCTGATGGGGCGGGGGGGGGGGGTCTTCTGTTGCTGGGCGGAGCAGGATGGTTGAATATAGGATGGGGACAGAGCGCTGCTGGGGGTGTGGTGCCACAGGGAGGAGGTAGAGTTTTTTGCTTTCTGCAATTTTCTTGTTAATTCTCTCTCTCTCTCTCTCTCTCTCTCTCTCGACTGTCCTAAATCACAACAGAACACCTTTCATTTTCTATTTACAGTTGTTATATTTCCTCCGTTTTGTGTCCTGTTAGTTGTGATTGTTGTTACAGAAAATAAGCGTGAACTTGCATACTGGAATGCAGTCAATGTTGGTGATTACTGTGCTTTACCTGCTATCACATGTCATAGTCTGCTATGAAATCGGCATATTCCGTTTTCCCCTCTTCATCAGAAGCTAAGAACTGCAATATCAGTTGCTGTAGAAATGCTGCTAAATTAATTGACTATGTTCAGCAATCAACTGAAATCATTCAACATAATGAGCTGCTGTTGGAGCCACATTCATCTTAGTATTCTGAATATTGCTCCTGTTAAAAACATGCAGCACATAATCCATCATTCAGTGTGTGCAGTTCTGGCATTAGTGATGGACAGCATGCTATCTGTTGAATCCAAGCATCTAAAGAGAGACATTACTGTGTACGTGGACACATCTCCTTTCAGATAAATATTAAAAATATTTTCCTGACAGAAAAATATTTTTTGGTTACTTAGCTACCAAAACAATATGTTCATCCAGCAAGACTTTAACTTAGATTACATTTCTTCACCCACCTGCAAACAGGACAAACAAACGCAGTGGCGGGCCGTGTGTTTTATACCTGGGCCTTCAGTGCTGTCCTACTACAGTTGAACCATCTCCTAATAACCTCATTATGATGCCACAGCTACGGTTGCTTCGTGTAAAAAAACGCATACGCAGAGTGCAGATACATGACTATATGACGGGATGCTGCGTCATTAACAGACTGCACAGTCCAGCAACACTGTGTCGCTAAAACACGCATTCCGGCTGCGTGTTCGGTGATCTGTTGCTTAGCACACTGTTGTTGTATTGTGCTTGCGCCAAGCTGTGCACTGCGATCATTGGTTTGGTTTTGGTGCGGTGTTGGGCCTAACCACTGCTGCCTCTCACTCTCCTTACTAGTTATTCTCATCACATGTCTGAGAATTGTCTCATCTTTCACCTCAGCATCCGAGAGAAGGGGCTTTAGCTCCCTGAGGATATCATTATGTCTATGTCCCAGTCCCTGTAAGAAAACATGTTGGCTTCAGCGCTACTGTATTTAATGCTTACATCAGGAAGGTTAGATGTAAACAGTATTCTCTGTTTGAGTCCAGTTACTCTGTAGAGCAGAGGTCTTCAACAGGGGTCCGCGAAATTTGTTGTTGATTAGCCCCCAAACATAAATCTTTCCATTATTTTAATAGTTGAGTATTATATGAAAGATAACAGGTATGTTTATGCATGGCAGTGGCACTAATAGACCATCACTCATTTTCGTTTCCACATTTAAAATAAAATCAGTTTGAATAGCTTGTAGGTATGATTATTAAAAACATGACTATATGAACCTGTGTATTATTTGAATAGCTTAGTATTGAATGCACAATAAAGAGGTATGTTTATACATGGCACCAGGCCCAGTTTAATATAAAACACAATGTTATACAATATATATAGTCGGGGGTCCCTGCTCCATCTCTCTATCAGTTTGGGGGTCCTTGGCCTGTAAAACGTTGAAGACCCCTGCTGTAGAGGAATTATTGTGGGGTCTCGTTAAACTCTTCATAGCTTAGCAGCATTCTCTGCAGTTCACTATTTGGTGTGGGCCCAACTGAACTAGCCATAGCATCACTGTTGTTCTCAACTACTGGAACAGTATGATTTGTATTTACTGCAGTTGTGTTGGCTGTGTCACTAAACTCTCAAACCCAATGTGTATTCAGTGGCAATGGTCCACAATGCAGCTGTGGGAGTTTGGATTCCAACACATTACTCTAGCCGATTGTATCCACGGGCTGAAAAACTGTAAAACTAAACACTGTAGAAAAGACTGTTTAAAAAATGAAATTGACAGTAAGACCCTGGTCTGGCTTGACTAAGCCACAGGGCGGCATCTCTGGAGTGTGGACCATCCCCTGCTGAGCTCATGGAAAGAAATGGAAAGAAGAAGCAGGAAACTGAGTCTGAAAGGCAACTCGGTGTGACACCAGACTTGAGAAGGTCCACCAGATGTAGGAAACCACCTGAGAGACTCACAGCACATGGATGAACTGCTGAACGGAGGTTTGAAATGTTAAACATAATAATAAGTAATGCGTTATATTTGAGATAAACAATTATGGTTAATGAGATTAACAAAAAAACGTGAGGGATTGTGATTTTATTTGATGGTGTTCAGAATTAGATATTTCATACTTCAGTGGTTAAAGCCAGGGTAGGTCATGTATTTTAGAAACCTTTTTCTGATATTTGTTGAAATAAATCCCCACAGCAATCAATGAATTAGATGCGCTGACATCTAACAAAAAAAAAGAAAAGCCCTGTGTATAGCTGTCTCTCCCAGTCACCAGGGAAAGTTGTCATTGTACGTTTCTGCAAACCACAGATACATGGAATGTGGACGCATGTTATTAGCCTCATATCACGCTGAAAGAAACGTACAATGGCACGTGTTTAACGTTGTACTAGCTAACTAGGTCTTCTGTCAGTCCCACGCACACGATTTAAGACCCGTGGTGACCGAGCCTTTGAGGCAGTGGCCCCGAGGCTCTGGAATGCTCTGCCTGCAACTCTGCGCCTCGCAGATACTGTGGATACTTTTAAAAGCCAGCTTAAAACCCACCTGTTTAGGCTGGCGTTTGTGTAAAAGTAAACCCATGTCCTAGACCTGCTCTTAAAATATGTTTTACATTTTTATTTTTTATTTTTTATTTTTTATTTTTTATTTTTTATTTTTTATTTTTTATTTTTTATTTTTTATTTTTTATTTTTTATTTTTCTCTGTGTATATAATTTATTGACCCTAGGGTCACATTGTGTTTTTTATGCTTTTAAATGTCTGCTCTGTTAAGCACTTTGTGATACTACTGTCTGTGAAAAGCGCTATATAAATAAAATTCATTCTGGTGGCTGAAAGAGTAAAGGAATTTACCCTTAGCAGAGAATTACATTGTGTGAAACAGTCAAGTGGTAGTGTCTAAACTATACAGTGATGCTGTATCCATATCTCACAAGGCAAGTAGTGGCACCTGGTCAACATTCGCAGTCCACCGATTATCAGGCTGATTTGGTCACCCTGAGTATGATGTACTGACATCATCAACATTCAGGCCTTTTCCCCTCCGTTTATGCTATTGACACCACTAACAGTCCAAACTCAAGCCCAGTCATCAAACACTTGTTTCATTTCACAACTCACTACATCTGACTTCAAAACAGATTCCAATAGATTATATTGACCCAAAAAATGGAGCTCAGTGATGTTGTCGCTCTAGTTGAATTATCTGCTTCTCCAACTGGGGCAACTAATCCATGACTACTCAGGGAAGACTGGGCTAACACTGAGGGAGAAACATTGAGGAGCAAAAGCGTCAGAGACTAGTGTTCTATTGGCATTTACATACACATTAATGTGTATTAATGTGGCCTCTCACAGGCAGAGATGGATTTGATCTCTCCATGTGTCTCTCTGTAAACCACTTTCTCTTTGTCTCTCCTTGTTTGTTTAATTGCAGCTGGTAGGGAGGTAGAACAGTGACAGGTACTGAGAGAGGTGGTGGAAGAGGTGATGTGATGCGATTATAAAACTCTCTGGTGTCTCCGTGCAGCTAAACCTGATGGTCGTTTTTTTTCTCCTTGTTCAGTCGCCCCCATGTGCTCTCGTTTGTTGTCCAGCTACCTCTAAATTGATCCCTGGGGTTCAGCTCTACTTCTGTCTCTGTCTCACTCTGTTGATATTTTTTCATTGAAGTATTTTCTCTGCACTTTCTTTCCTCTACCAAGTCCCCACTCCGTATTGCTCCATCCTACACACACGCACGTACACACACACACACACACACACACACGCACACACACACACACACACACACTTCCTTGTACACTCTTGTTGTTTTATTTTCTCGGATTCTGTGACAGACTGCCTGCTGCATCTACACTTCTACACATCTTTTATGGGTAAAACGGGTAAGCATTGGCACTCTACCTGTTTCCTCCCACTATATTGGGACTCTTTTCATGCATTTAATTGCATCTAATGAATTCACGGCATGATTCATAATTTACCTGCTGTAATCCAATTTTGCCAAATTGTGAAGGTGTTATAAATAAAATTGAGGAACAATAAACTAAAGCTGTTGTCAAAATGTTACATAGTTAAAATATCCCTGTAATGTGTAGAATTAACTGAAAACGTAATTCAAAATGTATTTTTGGTTTAATTGATCACACGTCCTGCTGCTACTGAGCTGAAGATTGTCAGCAAACTACAACCTGCTAATAAGTGCCAGACATCTGAGAGCTTTTGGGATTTGACAGCCATAGCAGCTCTGTGAGGTTGTACACACAGTGGCGCTCTCAGCTAAATGTTACCATCACAATGACCATGTTGATGTTTAGCACGTAAAGGTTAATAACGCCACTATTGTGGTTAAAAATAGCCTGCTACCTACATGAGCACAAGGTGGGTTCAAATTTCAAGTTAGTCTAAGTAGAAAATTGGGTACCTTAGATATTATTTATGAAGAGTTCAACACTCAAAAACTCATTCATCAGAGCTATGTGGGTGTGGTTTGATCCGACAGTAAAGCAAACAACCTCTCAACTGTCAGCACATTTAGATTCAACTGTTGCTGAACTCTTATCGGTGCACCTTTTTATGTGACATCACCTTTTACCTTTTAGACTAATAAGAAAACAGTGATCTCCTGTGAGATAAGTCTTACTTTGGCAGAAAGTAATGTGTTCCTAATTGCTCATATAAGAGGCTGATTGACAAAACAGGTTTTCAATGTTTTTTGTGTAAACCCTTCATTATGCTTTTGTGTATGTTACCTGTGCACATGTTACCTTCAGCATGTCAGGGCCTGCTGCAGAGAGCCATCTCCACCGTTAAGAACGAGGACACTCCCTCCAGGCTTCCTCTTCTATGCAGGCGTAGCCGGCTATTTCCCCACACACTTGACAAATAAAACAAAACAGATAAGATACAGATTCACTCCTTCTTGATATTTTCATTTTCATCAGTCCTGTTGAACCGAGTGTTTTGTACACTAGTCTCTTTACTTCTGTTGTATCTTGTAATGACTGGGCATATGACTCATCTTAGCAGATGCTCGGACATTCTCCCACTTTCAGTTGTTCAACATCCAATAAGCTGTGACTGTTGAATAGCATGACAACAGTTGCTATATGTTCAGTGCCTGACAGTGGTGTTGGTCTTCTTCAGGCAGATTTACAGTTATGCCATATGCTTCACATATTTTAGTGGTGTGGAACATTTCTTGATTGGTTCTTTGCAATAAAGTTGCCCTACTTGATTGCAATGTTCTTTTGCCTTCATGATGCAGTTTTCAGAAGGGTATTATCTAACCAGCTGTGGAAACTTCCAGATGCTGTATTTATAAAATAAATGACTTCTTTATGTTGTTGTTGTTTCTCTGTACGTTTAATCATATTCCAGATATTGAAGGGGAGCTTCAATATCAACACTAGCTCTTTGTAATAAGACAAACTCAACGAGGAGATGGCGCCGAGGACGGCTGCCCTGTCTCAAGCTCCTCCTCAACTTGTTTCCTGTTTTATACTGTTACTTATTTTTGATTAAATTTTATGTTTCATATCTTGGATTCTCATTTTTACTTGTGTGATTTTCTCTTTTGCATTTTGTAGTAGCCTGAGGGAGCCTGAATACAAAGAATTCCATTGCTGATTCCACTGTGATTGTTGTGCACATGACAAATAAAGAACTTGGACTTGTAATGTTTGGCACATTCCATCAGTTATGTTGTTGTGTCCACTTATCCTCAAACTAGCTAGTCTTCTTCCACTGCAGGTACACAGTGATTGCTTCTATTCTCTGAGAGCGTTTTGACAACCCTCAGCGGGATTATTGCTCTCAATCAAACAGGCCCGTACTATGGGTTGATTACTGCTAGCAGGACAACACTGTGTGTGTGTGTGTGTGTGTGTGTGTGTGTGTGTGTGTGTGTGTGTGTGTGTGTGTGTGTGTGTGTGTGTGTGTGTGTGTGTGTGTGTGTGTGTGGGTGGGATCAAAACATGTTTCCTTAAATATGAAATACATCAGTCTAGTGACTGCAGAAAATAGAAAGGAATAGCTCGTGGACATGGAAAACCTGGAAAAGTCATGGAATTTTAAAATGGTTATTTCCAGGCCTGGAATAAAATCCCAAAAGTTTTGGAAAAGTCATGGAAATTTGTTATATTCATATCTTCAATTTTATGACCATGAAACATGAGGCCCAGATACTGATGAGATGATGAGGCCAAAGAGCTTCAGGGAGAGGAGGCTGTGTGTAGTGCAGCTTGACGCAGGGCTGAGCTGTGAGTGGAGCTGGGCCTGGATAAATGTGGAGCTATAGCCTGGATAAAGGTGGAGCTGGGCCTGGATAAAGGTGGAGCTGGGCCTGGATAAAGGTGGAGGTCTAAACAGACGTGAGTACAGCTTCCTGCTTTCACAGTGTTTTAAATGCATTGATAAGGCAGGGTATGCTAAATGCAGCCTCTGCTCCAAGGAGATGAACTACTACAGCAACAAGGGCTCACATGTCCTCTCATCACACTGTTCACTGTAATGACCACAGCCAGTGTACCAACAGTACCAACAGTCCCACGTTGCTCTCAAGAACCCTGAAGTAATGAGAGGGTTAAGGTGCCTGTACCTTCATTTCAGCGGGTTGCTAATGCAGAGGTGTGTATAGATCACAGCTATTATTTTACTCTTAATAAAGTACTTTAGCCAGAGTAGATTCTCATTTTCATTTAAATAATTGAACTGGATTGAATGCATATTAATTGCAAATAGAAGATAGGCCACAATTCCAACAGCTGTACAGTAACAGTGGAAGTTAATATGAAGCCATACAGTAACAGGGTTCAATGAAAACGTTGCACTACAAAAGGGAAAGCATAGCTGGATGCTACTACCTACTAAAGCTCTTATTGATGTGTCAGTGTTATGAATGCCTGTCAACCATAAAGTATATTTATAAATGTTTATTCTTTTAATCAAACTATTGTCTCTCATTCGTTTGTGTCATTTAAGGTAGACTGTATGTTTTGGAATTCTCATTGTTAGTTTAAATACTACATTTTCTCACTTTTTCATGTATACACCGAGATTTCAGATAATGTTTGGTCATGGAAATTTGGTTTAAAGTCATGGAAACGTCATGGAAATCCATTGGTCAAAATGTGTATGAACCCATGACAATATATGTTGCAGAGATGAGAACATTGAATGCAGGCTTTTGCTTCATTTGGTCCAAGAAAATCCCGACCTTAAAATAAAAGCAGCATAAAATCGAATATTAGCAAAAGTGGAAAAATCTTTGGACAAGTCGTGTTTCTTTTCATTATTATGCTTCCAATTCGAGTTGCAACACACCAGGATCTTTTATCACACTCTTACACACTCACTAGATAAAAATAAATGGTATGTTACTGTGGTTCTAAATAGAGGATGTTTTTAGAGAATTCCTTTGCATTTCTATCCTTGTGAGGACATTTGCTTCTCATGTGACAGGAATACAAGAACACAAACACCTGTGCCTCGCCGCAGTTCCCCGTGGAGACTGTCACACTGGTAGCATCTCCAATATTCATGTCTGATGCTCAGGATTACTGTTGACAGGTGCTGGCTTGAGCTGCCCACGTAAAATATATATATGTGTGTATATGTGTGTAGTACGTGTAGTGTGTGGATTTGCCCATCACAGTGAGAGGGTATTGATTTTAGAGCAGGTGCTGGCTGGTTAAAAGTGTTGGTCTTTACTCTACATCTCAATCCTCAGTGCGTACCACTAGCTGACAGCGGCTTTTTATTTGTTTATGCCAAAAGCATCGCAGCTCTTATCCCTCAGCAGCCTTTTCCACACAAATCAATGAGAGCATGTCAACTTGGATTTTAGTTTTCTCTGACAACACACACACAAACACTGTTGTTCACTTTTAAATACACAAATATGAGGATGAAGCAGTTCTTGATCTGAAAGTGCATTGAGGTTTGGTGTCCTGCAGGGTGACATGTTTACCATCTGAGCCTTGACACCTGCTTTAGGTTACTGCACCATCACACACTAGCCAGTATCACCATGGAGTGCAGATACAGAGGCACACACACACACATACAGACGAACATTTGTATTACTTACGAAGGTCTCCATTGATTGCCTAACAGTTGCAACACATGTGTATGTGCAGGTTTTGAAAAAGCTTTGTTTTTCCCGTCCACATATGAGACTGACGCTTCCAAATATATCCTCCCTGGAGAATGGATATGATGTTGGGATTTCACTACATGATATTTTTGTCTTTCAAGACAAAACATTCTGTCCGTCCTTCCTACTGTATACTAACCCATCTTATGTCACGTTTGTGATGTCAAACATGACATCACACCAGATAGAAACTGAAAGAAATACTCACGTACTGACAATAGTGCTTCTGACATAATTTGGGTGGGACCGGGGTTTGAAGTGAGCAGCATTCATATGTGTGAAGAGGGTGACGTCCCACCCAAAGGTTCCTGACCTGAGGGTAGGACTTCACTAAGAAGCAGAACATTTTTGACACACTAGTCTTTTGGGCTAGAAACTGTGACATGTACTAGCATCAGATTCTGTGACATGTACTAGCATCAGATTCTGTGATATGTACTAGCATCAGATTCTGTGATATGTACTAGCATCAGATTCTGTGATATGTACTAGCATCAGATTCTGTGATATGTACTAGCATCAGATTCTGTGATATGTACTAGCATCAGATTCTGTGATATGTACTAGCATCAGATTCTGTGACATGTACGAGCATCAGATTCTGTGACATGTACTAGCATCAGATTCTGTGACATGTACTAGCATCAGATTCTGTGACATGTACTAGCATCAGATTCTGTGACATGTACTAGCATCAGATTCTGTGATATGTACTAGCATCAGATTCTGTGATATGTACTAGCATCAGATTCTGTGATATGTACTAGCATCAGATTCTGTGACATGTACTAGCATCAGATTCTGTGACATGTACTAGCATCAGATTCTGTGATATGTACTAGCATCAGATTCTGTGATATGTACTAGCATCAGATTCTGTGATATGTACTAGCATCAGATTCTGTGACATGTACTAGCATCAGATTCTGTGACATGTACTAGCATCAGATTCTGTGATATGTACTAGCATCAGATTCTGTGATATGTACTAGCATCAGATTCTGTGATATGTACTAGCATCAGATTCTGTGATATGTACTAGCATCAGATTCTGTGACATGTACTAGCATCAGATTCTGTGATATGTACTAGCATCAGATTCTGTGATATGTACTAGCATCAGATTCTGTGACATGTACTAGCATCAGATTCTGTGACATGTACTAGCATCAGATTCTGTGACATGTACTAGCATCAGATTCTGTGACATGTACTAGCATCAGATTCTGTGACACACACTTGTTTTGCTCACCAGACACCAGTAAAGGTGATTTTTGTTGTTCCCTGTACCACATGATCAGAGCTGATAGTGAGTCTGAGGTGGTGACATTTACTGGATGTATATCTGCCAAACTAACCACTTAGTCCTCATTTCTGAAGTATTTTGTTTTGTAAAATAAAAACATAAAGTTCCAACAAAGCATAAAAGCTTAATGAGACTTCTCCACACAGGTTTTCCAGTGTGGCACCTTCTTTGCCTTGTTCTGATGAGTGAACCCAGAAGGGGCTTACTGGTTGATGGGGGGAAATGCATAGTCCATTCCAGCCGTACTTCTTACCCAGAATGAGCTCTCTGCCCTCAGTAGCCAAAACAACGATGCAGCCTGTTTCCTGCTGTGTACTGAGTGACAGCTGACAGACAGAGATCTTATGAATTATCCTGGAAAATCAGTCAGCAGGAAGTGTGTGTATGTGTTTTGTGTGTGTGCAGAATTCACTTGTACCAAAATAATTCAATTGAAACTCAAACTCACGCACACACATGCCTAATGTGATGTGCACGCATGCACACGCATGCATACATGTGTCATTTTGTAAAAGTGAATTCTGCTCTCCTTCACATCACGGCAACCCGATTTCATCCACTCAAGGATGTTAATCTTTCCTCATGTTTCTCATTCAGCTGCACTTCCTTTGTTCCTGACATTAGCACTGCTGCTCCCTCACACACACACACACACACACACACACACACACACACACACACTTGCATACACTCTCTGAAAAAAAGTGTCCTTCCTAGTATCTGGTGTGTGTGTGTGTGTGTGTGTGTGTGTGTGTGTGTGTGTGTGTGTGTGTGTGTGTGTGTGTGTGTGTGTGTGTGTGTGGACTGATTCTCCACAACAGTAGTTGGTGCATGCTGTGTATTAGCTTGTCTTCTTATTTCTGGTGTTCAAGTGCCCCCAAGTGTTCAAAATAAGAACTGTATGTGAAGCAGAGTGACATGATGCATTCCAAGTGACACAAGGACCTTTTTTAAAACATACACAAACACACTGCTGCAGAGGTACATAACAAAGCATCTGGTTATGGACACACACACACACACACACACCTGCCCCCCGCAGTAAGCTGAATGTCAGCATCTTTTAGCAGGAGGCTAATAAATATCCCGACCTCGGAGCTGTTTAAATTACTAGCATCTCACACTGCCGCACTCCTTGCGTGTGTGTGTGTGCGTGTGTGTGTGTGCACGTCACATTAGGCACATGTGTGTGCGTGCGCTTGTGTTTCAATTCAATTATTTCCATTGTGCCTGTGAGAGATCAATCTTTCACAGGCAGTGAAAGCATTTCACCAGATCAATCATTCAGGGAATCCAATAGTATTTCAAGCTCATCTATTTACAAATCAGATGAATGGTCATTCATTGTAACACAGCTGTAGCAAACAGGACACCGCACAGGATGAGAGCGCTGCTCCACAGAGACGACGCCATCGACCTTTTTTAGGTGATACCCATTTAGTTTTGACATTTTAACGGTACACGCTTCTTTGGCTCCGAGCTGGTTACCAAAAGAGAGAAGTGTATTTTCATGGCATTTGCTTTCCTTGTGGGGATTTACTTCTTGTTGAGAAACCTGCTTGCATGCATACGTCAAATGTGACCTCTGCAGTGGAACTATAGTGTTGCTCTGCTGCCATACTTGTTTGGTGAATGGTACATTCAACAAAGTCTATTATCTAATCAGAGGTGCCTTGATGGGCCTACTTGCACATGTTGGTACATATAGGTTTTAGAATTCATTGATTCTGATTCCACCCTTTACATTTTGAATACTTAAAGGTCAACTCCATCTATGCGTTATTTTCTGCGTTTTTAAAACGTAAAAGCCACTTACAGTGCTGATGCACACAAACTAAGCAATGTGCCGTTGTGGACGGGGGCAGTGGCGAAACGTTTTTTAACACCAAAACAAATCAATATCAGTCGAAGTGTACGTTATATTTGGACTATTTTCACTGCTTCACCTTGCCATCAGACAGCCCTTTGCAACTTTGTAACTGCTGTTACATCTATCTCTGGTCTGTTCAAAGCCACCAGACTGTAATTTGACCTCTCAGGACAGTTGTTGGTCTGCCTCGAACGGTTAGTTTGTTTGTGTCATTGTGTGACTTTGGGATCCGAACTAACCGTGGCGGTTTGCACTCCCCATGCTGGTACGCCATGCTCACCGCCATCTAATGTAAGTAATACACTGACTATAGATAAGTAGTAAGGCTTTCTATGCGGCAGTGTCATGGTGCGAAAAACCTCCACCAGGTCACGCTTTCAGAGGGGCTCTGGAAAATAGCATTTTGGTGCACCTTTTTTTAGAATCTTTGGGTTTGAATACATGAGGAACATAACTGAAGGTCTGGCTGAACAGACCAGGGATGGGGGCAACATATCCACCTCATTTTTATTGTTTCATGTTGATTTTCTTTGAACAGTGTTCTCGTACAGTCCAGATGAAAATGTTGATCCACTCATCTGCATAGTCTTCAGTTACTCACAGCAATAACCTTAAAGTTGAGATGAAATTAATAATTGCCTTTTTAACCCTTTTGGATCACATCCCCGGTCATGTTGTACACCTATTTAATGCACACAAAAAAACAACGAATAATAATTATATATACATCAATTATTTCATATTTTTATATCAAATCATTCAATCATCTTTCCACCTGTATAACCAACTTCAACCGATAATATCCTGACATTCATACATTACTCAATCTGCAACTTGTAGCAACAGAAGAAGTTTGTGTGGAGTGCTACATTCTAAGCTTACATTTTACTTTGAAGCAGTCCAATCAAAAGCAAAGGATATCATTTTTAATCCTTGTAACTGTGCAACGCTCTAACTCCAGTTTCACTGGGACTTTGAAGGGCAACTGCAAGTGGTGACCTGGGTTGTGGCTCTCAGGCATACAGGTTAGCTCACCCCAGGCGTCACACCCTGCGGCTCTTTAGCCCCTCTACAGTATCCTTTATCCTCTATAGCGCTGGCTAGTCTTGAGTATTCCTATCTAGGCTAGCTATGGATTCCAAATCCAAAAAATGAAAAGTCTCAGAGGAAAATAGAGAATTTAATAGTGCTGCTCCACAAGTCATCAGTATAGATTGTCTGTATTGTTGGTACTTTTATTGTATATCTGTATTGTATTTTCATGTCCATGACCCCAGGAAGACTACAGGCACACCCATGTGCTTCTAATGGGGAACCAATGAACATGTTTCCCCTGATGAACAGAGTCTTTGGTTTTTAATTTCCACCATCACAGACCTACTGTGTGTTGTCATTGCTTGGAATGTAATTAAGATATATATATATATATAATGTTTGGAAAACACTTCCCCTTTCTTCTCATTTACAAAAAAATCTGTCCCAAATGTTCAGATTTGTGTGACCATTACAGCCTGTGGGAACCACAAACAAGGCTTTAGGTTTAGAACATTAAACTTTAAGATTATTGTTCCCAACTTGTATTTCACTGTCTCCTCCTGTTCCTCCTGACCGCTCAGGGAATGTTGCACTTTCTCCCTCCTATTGGTAATGTTATCCACCTAGTGTAAATCGATCCAGTCAGAGCAAAGGAGGAAATGCCACATCAACAGAATAATAAACATTTGGAGAGCAGACACAAAATTAATTTGACTTGATGTTATTCCCGGTGTGATGGTTGGCCCGGGTCCGTCTGTGTTCACATGTTCTCCCTGTGTCGCCGTGGGTTTTTCTCCTGGTCGCTTTCACAGTCCAAAGACGTGCAGATTAGATTAATACCTGATAGCCGTAGGTGCAGTGGCGGCTGGTCAATAGAGGGCCATGGGGCCTCATGAGCCACACAAAAAAGGAAAAAAACAATTTATAATAATCATAAATTATACAAATTGTCAATATTTGTGTTTTTGAACTATGGAATGTACCCAGTAATGTGTGTAAAATATGATATCTGTGCAAAATATATGCTTTTCCTGCTCGTCCTCTCCCCTGTGTGCTCGTCTGCTCGTGCTCTCTGTCTGTGTGCACAACACGTCTGAGAACGCGCAGCGAGGGGGGCTTGATCGTTTTAGCCCAAAAGAGGCGGGTCTATGAAGCCGTTTAGCCAATTGCTGATTCAAGATATAAATGAGTGACATACAATTGAGCCAATCAGCGCCTCAAATAGATTCAGCTGTGGGCCAGAACGATCAGGGCCCGGAGCTGCGCGTTCTCGTCAGGAGAAGTCTCTACAGGCGAGCACTCCTCCTCCAAGACCCGTTTGAGAGGAGAACTGTGAGGAGATTCTGCAGCCAAAGAGCTGATATCAGATCAGCCTGACCTCACAATCAGACAGCAGACTCGCGGGAAATGGAAGCAGTACATGCGAAGCTTCTGTACTAGCTGTACACCAGACAGGTTTGGCTAGCTGGATGACGTCATGCTAATCATTTATTTAGCTTTTTAAAACAACGGGGACGGATCCAGGACGGACAGTTACAGGAGTGAGTGATGAGGAGGTAAGGAAACATGAGAACACCAGGGTAGGGAGTGAGGGATGAGGAGGTAAGGAAACATGAGAACACCAGGACACACATGGAGAACTCTGTCAAGCTACATATTAGACAAAGTGAACATCTTTTCTTCTACATAGCTGTCCTCAGTCTCATCTGCTTAACTTGGTCATGGAGGCGTCAACATGTAATAGAGATGTTAAATTAACAGTGAAAACTCATCATAGCTTAATTTAACATCAGTATTCATAATTACACTTCATGTTTACTTCTCCTGATCTTTACCTCCTATAACAAGGTCCATAGGGGCATCTCAATAAATAAACATGTTATATTGTATTATATTATATAAGTGTTATTTACTGATTTTTTTCGTGTTGGAATAAATGTTAAATATTTAACTGCCAAGTAATAATGCGTGTTTGATACTTTAATTGTTTTGCATTAAATCATACTGGGATGTTTGCTGAAATTGATAGGATGGCCCTCCCTAGAAAATGTTCCACCAGCCGCCACTGCGTAGGTGTGAATGTGCGCCTGTCTCTATGTGTCCGCCCTGTGACAGCCGGTGGCGCCCTATCCAGGGTCTACCCTGCCTTCATGCCTACAGATAATGGATGGATGTTTGTTGGCTGTGTGTGTTGAGTGTCTTTTGATTATTACAACAACCCTTCAGCCTAGTTTTACATCCATCCATTTAAAAATGCTGATCGACCACTGACATGTGTACTAATCTAGAATTAAATATTGTAACCCAAGAAACTATACTTCCACTCATGCTATCTAAATCCATCTAATAATGATGATTAATACTATTATTATTTTTCAGAGGAGAATGTTTCCTTCTCATAGTCTAAACTTTATGCATTGACCAAGAAAAACTCCATACTTGGCTTATCTGTATGCTGCTTCATCACTCTTGCCTCAGCAGACTTCAGGACATAATGAAGATGCAGAAGAGATTAGCCAAGATGCAATTACAGCAGCAACTATTTTATACTGTATGAAATGTCCCTCATGGCTGATTTCACCACTGTGCCTGTGACTCAAACCCCAGAACTATATAACACATGTATGATACACATACATGTGTAATCATGGTTCCCACAGGGTGTTTTCAGTGATGATCTAGCTGGTATGACAGACTAATATGTTCCTGTCCGTGGAAGATTTATCTATGAAATCATCTCTTACATTCTTCGCAATTATGACAAATTGATCATAGAATATTGCAAACAAATATTCTGTTTCACTGGAGTATACGTCACAGGACAGAAGCTAAAGATGCTTTAACTTCCGTTTCACTGGTACTTTTAAAGAGCAGCAGTGAGTAGCGAGTGGTCCAGTGCAGTAGTTCACAACGTTTCCACAACATAACTGAGAGCAGCTTATTCAAAATACTCTAGTCAATAAGCAGTCATTTGAACATTAATATTATGCTGAATATATCTTAGCCCTTTCAGTCAGCAATGTCGGCTATCCGTTTTGGGGCACTCTAATAGAGAATAGGAAACAAAGCTCATTTTCTGCAATAATCCAAAATCTAATAGAATTGGCTTTTTGTCGAGGGAACCAGTATAATGCTAATTTACAAAAACAACCTGTAAAAATAGCATCCCTGCAGGACTGTCAAATATGTCAACTGTCAACTCCCATTTAGTGCATAAAGTATCTGATTAGAGCAGGGATCCTACTAACAGACAGAACACCGACTGGCTGGTGTAACAAACCCTCTGGTCTTCTGGCTCTGCTGTGCGATATCACAGTCCACTTGGTCTTTCAGTGAAATGCTGCAGTGTGCCACTGCCACTTTATTTACATAAACACTCTCAGTAAAGTAAAAAGTGGAGAACGCTGCACCTGCTCTGTTTATGCTCACACCAACACTTACCATAGTTCACAAATACTTTTGTCTTTGTCTTTTCCCTTTCTAATAATATTACTCCCAAATCCACTGGAAAAGATGTTTCAATGCAAAAGATCCCATCTGTCTAATCAGTGAGCTGGGCTGCAGCAGCGGAGGTCATACCATCACACTACAGTGTTTCTGACAGGATTTTGTAAAACTAAGGTGGATGGACCTCAGACCCTCTACTGGGGTCCCCTATGAGAAAGAATGTTATATTCTAAACCAAAATGCATCAATCTGGTGCACTTTGTGAGCAAAAGAAAGAGGCTAATTATTCATCTTTATTTATTATTTATTCATTTATTTGACAGTTATTAGTTACTAGTTGGACTGCTTTTAAGATTCTTAATACAAAATATAAATCATTTAAATAATATTTGAATGCAGGAGTTTTACTTGTGAACAAGTAAAGTATTTTACACTGTGCTCTAGTAAATTATTTAATCATAAACACATGATTTATGGTTGAAAGCATGGTAAACGAGACAGGGTCCATGTTTCAAGGTGGGTCTGGTGGTTTGCCGGCATCGAAGCAGATCGTGCACTGAACTAAGAACTAAGTTTGCGGCCAAAGGAAGCGGCAAAGTCCGGGCAAAGCCGAGAGCCATAGCCAGTCGGAGGAAAATCGCCTGGAGAGAGCCAGCCAGCTGAGAAGTAAAAAAAATGTCAGTTCATTCAAACTGTAGCCGGATAAAATAGACTTTGGCGGGTCGCCACATCAAGTGCAAGTGAGCAGGGGAATAATGAGGGAATGGGCTGCTGGTGAGATGGGCGTGAAGACCAGGTGAGAAGATCAGGTCTTCTGTCGTGGCAGGACCTGAAACGACAGAAGAGTTAGAGAAACAGGCAGGCAGGATGAAAACAATCTAAGATGAGGTGGAATTTGTGACACCCCCCTAGAAAGCTGGAACCCCAATACTGTGGTATAAAGTACCACTGACCATTTGTGAAGTTCATCCCCAGAGACGTAAAGTTCTTCAACATTTCCAACCATATCACCTAAATTCTGTTACTACAACCCCACCAATACTGGATTGTTTAGCTCAATAGCAATATTGATAGAGAGATACAAAAATCTCATAGCGATACAAAAATCTCATAGTGATATAGCTGCCAATACATTTTCTCATATAAATGTCACACAGCAACATTTTCTTGTTTTTGATTTGTTTGTTTGTGCATGCAAATGTATTAATTGCTGTATTCTTGATTTGATTCTGACGTTTATTTTACATGCGTAATTATTCGTTTCATTTTAAATTATTTGTCTTCAACTGGTTTTAGGATTGTAGTTTTTGTTGTCTTCTGTAGTTTACTTGCTCCAGATTAACATCTGGTTCATACTGGATTGAAGCGCTGCGCTATGTCCGTTGTTGCCAAGCAGTATCCTGGCTGTTCACATTTCTCTGCACTGGTCAACAAGCGACTCTGCTCCTCTTCCTGTTTTTTTAGAGCTAATATCTTTTTCTTTCTATGCGTGTGTGTGTGTGTCTGCTGGACACAGCTGACAAATATGTGGAATGGCTACGTAATTTAAAAACCACAATCACCAACAGCGGTGACACTAGACTATTCTAATAAATATAGTGAATGGATTTTGAAATTTGATCATGTGGAAGGGAATTGAAACATCAGGAAGAGTGATGATAGTCCAAAACTATATCATGGTTTACATGGGCGTTGAAAGAAAGTGGGAAGCATTTCTCCGAAATATTAAGGTGTATTCACGTGCAGTTTGAACCCAAGATGCTGGACAATTAAGCTGATTGAGCATTAGGACTGACAGATGGAACAACCGATCCTCAGTCGGGGGCATGATAGAGCGAACCAATTGGCAACTGGGAAGTGGAGCTGCAGTAGTGTGAGAAATTTAAAAGCATTCCTAGTATGGTTAAAAGCAATTAATGTCACAGTATGTTTACTTGTGGAAGTGTTAAACAAAAAGTATAGTCATTGAATGTATTGAACACTGAAGAAGAGTTGCTGAAATGTATTAAGTGTCTGTCAGAGAAGAGTTTCCAGGTCACGACCATATAAGGTAATGAGTGCAGTCTGTCCCAAGAGCGGGGGAGGATGAATGCTGGCTGCAAAGAGGGGTGTCGTACCAGACCAACGGGTCATAGGCCATCCTTATCAGAATTCCGCCAATCACTGAGCTGATACGAGACATTTCAGGGACTTTGGAGGGACAGAAGGATTGTGAATCTCCTGGAATCGTCAGACCTCCTCCAGACCATCGGGCAGATTCACCAGTCTGTCGGTGGTACGGATTAGGACATTTAAAAACCACTCTCCTTAGGAGGTGATTCTATTTTGGACAGGAACCCTCAATGGAAAGATTCAGCATTGAGTTTGTCAGTGTACTCATTTCCTGTGTTATGAATATTGCTTTGAAAAAAAACCAACAGCTACTGTTGCATGGTGTCAGTGCAGTGAGATTATTTTAGCACTGCAGTTGTTCTTCATTGAATTTGTGAATTATCCTTCTCATCTTTCCTTGACCTCGTGACGGTTTTCCCTTGAGGTGAAGGAAAAGTGGTTAGGAAAGGAAATCATTTTTGAGGATTCGACAGTGACTCCCACCTGATGATGCAGCACAATGTTTTCTCTGACTTTCCACTGACTTCCACATTGTTTAGCGTCATTCAAGCCGACCAGAGTTAGAGGTCACTTTACCTGCAGATCAATCTGGACAAAGTGGAAATAAAGTGCAATCTATTACCCAATAACAGTGCTCTCATTTTCAACTAGGAGGAAATCCACCTCCTGCCTTGATTTCATTGGAAACGAACTGAGCCCTGGCCTGTAACATGCCCTGACACACACTCGCACACACACACATACTGGAGTATCTCATTTTGTTGAGAGGATGACTGACAGACTCCATCATCTGCATGATAGACCCCTGACAGCATGTCAGACACAGCTGATATGACCCACCCTGAGTAAATGATATGCTAATAATACCCTTCCAAAATAAGAGACAATTCGAGGGACAAAATGAAGCAACAGAGACAAGACAGATACAGCAGCTGTTTCCAGCCAAGCACATTTTTAGAGATCTTTGGAAATGTCAGCACCTCTGCATTTGTCCACTCATCGCTCATTCTGTTGCAGCAAACTGCATAATATTTCTCAGTTATGGATACATGCTATTGTGGTTATGGTCACTCAGTTTCTCAAAAGACCTTTTCTTGCCTACTCTTAACCAGCCCCCGGCCGGTAGGGGCCACTAGTGATAACACAGCTGAGTGCATCTCCGACCTCCAGCCGCCACTCTGCAACCAGATACACAGTGGGGAGAAAACACAGTTTGTCCACGTTTATTATTTTGGACGGTGGAACAGTTCTAAACACAGCTGAGCTGAGACGTGCCCCTGCACAGAGTCATTGCAGACATCTCCATAGATTAAAATGAGAGCGTATCTGTGGTGTCAGATGTGCGACTGAAATGCCAGCTGGATACACTTCTGAAATAGAAGGGGGATTAACCAGTAGTGGGTTGTTTTCATTCAAACAATGCAGCAGTGGTCGTTGCAGACACACCTGGGGGAGATCTGCCCTCTGCTGAGTGGACCTCTAGTTATTACTGAGCAAGCCATTACTGTTACTCTCATTGAATGCTTTTCCTATCCTATCATCATGGTTTACAGGTATTTTGCAGTCTAAACTCTTGTTAGCGGAGTAAGTCCTACATTTAAATGATTTGCATTTCTGGGAACATTTCAGCCTCAAGCAAGCCTGAAAAATATTTGCAAATGTGATTATTTTAATATCTAAATGGGATATTTTCAGGCAATCTTGATCCACATTATATCAGAATTTGCATTAAACTAATTAGACGTAAAAGCAGATACATTTGGGAGCAACGTGACGAGAGAGGTTTAAGAATAACAGATTCAGAATATGTGTGTGCGTGTGTGCGCGCATGTAACCAAAATTAGTGTTACAGAACCAAGGTAACCTTGTAAATAAAGGCAAAGAGGTGGATGTCAGTCTAGGGTTGAGAGATTTATAGGCACAAAATGTTAAGATAACAAGATACTTAGTGACAAACATAATTCAAATCCTACGACGGGAACAAAAGACGTGTACATACACACAGCAAACCAACGGGAGGTGAATGTGCAATTACCACCAACGGGCTGGGTAAGACAAAAACGGTATTTTGAAGACTAAAAAATTTGGAAAACAGGAAGATGAGATAAATAATCCATATTGAAGAAAATAAAACTATGTTACAAGGAAAGAGGGCTGAGGCAAAACAGCAATGGCAGGTTCCCACTATACGAACAGACTGTTATTTCAAGCCACATGCATTTAATGGAGGGCTTTCTGGTGTCAATTTACCTTATCACACTGAATATCGTTTCAGGCTATGCTAACTCATGGCAGGTCCAGCCTTCTCAACAAGAAGCTTATTTAACAAATACATTCTGTCTGGGCCGGCTGTGATTCGGAGGTAGAATGGGTCGTCCACTATTTGAAAGTGTGGTGGTTCGATCCCCGGCTCCTCCAGTCCGCATGTCGAAGTTTCCATGTGGAAGACACTGAGGTCCCGAATGCTGTGCCATCGGTATGTGAATATATGATGGGTAGGTGGCCCATTGTATGGCCGCCACTGGCATCAGTGTATGAATGAGTGTGAATGGGTGAATGACGAAATGCAGTGTAAAGCGCTCTGAAGTTCGTCAAATGTGGTCTGAGGTGAGCCTTTAAGTGTTTTTAAATAACAGATTGTGTTCTGTATAAGTTATATGAGGAGGTAGTGAGTTAAAGAACTGTTTGTTTGTTTTTGGGGTTGGAGGTATCAAGTGACCTGAGCTAGCATTCCTTGTGTGATGGTTGTTGTCTGTTGCATGTATGTTGTTACTGGTTGAAGAAATATTCAGGTGTCTGATTAAATACTACATTTCTGAAAAACATGAGAAGGCTGTAGTGGAGCTTAATTTCAACTGAGAACCATGACAGGCGAGACTGCATATAAGCTAAATGTGCTCTTGTTGATCACTGGAGTACCAATCTGGCAGCTCGGTTTTGAACTAGTTGTAGTTTATTTATTTTTATTCTTTGCTGCCGCTGACCATATGACTGGACAGTATTGCAGATAACGAAAGACCAAGGACCAATAATAGAGGATGTTAAATAAGTGCAGCACTTTCTAGCCATTGCTATGCCCCTTCCCATTTTAGTCACAATGCCGTCAATGTTCTCAGACAATGACGACTGTCCATCCAACACTACACCCAGTTTGGTCTTTTTGACCTGTTCTATAGCTGAGCCTGACATTGACAGATGAAGCTGTTGGTCACCAATAAGCAGTGGTGTATAAAGTACTGAAAAGCCATACTTGAGTAAAAGTAAAGATACCTTACTGGAAAATGACTCCAGTAAAAGTAAAAGTCAACTATTAGAATACTACTTGAGTAAAAGTCTTAAAGTATCTGATATTTACTGTACTTAAGTATCAAAAGTAATTTTCTGATATTAAATGTACTTAAGTATTGAAAGTAAAAGTACAAGTAAATGCTGTTAATAAAAAAGCAAAGGGTGAGCATTTTGAGAATTATGAAGTTTATTCTTTTAAGTGCTGTGGCCACCATGACCAAGGACATGGAGCTGTGTTGAACATAATTGGGTTGGCTGTGATCCATCCAGGAGCAACAATGTTCAACATAATATATTGTACATAAGTATACTTTTGCATCTACTATGAACGTATCATCATAATTCTCCGAAAAGCAATATGACACTATGAAGGAGTTGTAACAGTGCGTTTATAAGTCTGCTCATTAGACTAGAGGATGTAGAGGGCAAATGCATAATATTATGTTCAGCAAAACATATCCACTTGATGCATCAGGTCAGTGTTTAGAGAAAGGACACCTGCCTTGTAATCTCCTATGGGCCTGATTTGAACACAATAGGCAAAGGTTTTGGTCAAGCTGAATTCTGATCATCCACAACATGACTCAAATATCAAAACATGATCAATACTAAAGCAGCACCGAAAGTAACAACCCAGTCATTACTTGAAACTGAAAAATGTCCTGTTCATCTTAGGAGAATTCAGTCTCGCTCTTCTTGGGCTGAAGACTAGTCCTGCGATGCTAAATAGCCTTTCACAGGCCGCTGAGGCAGGTAGAGGTGTGTTCAGCTTCACAGACAGCTTGCGCACAGCTGGGAAGGATTTCCCTAATGCTAACCCTAATGCTAACGCTAATGCTAACGCTAATGCTAACGCTAATGATGTGCTCTCGCGGCTCCTGTCAATGCTATGGTGTGGTGGCTAGCTAACATTAAGTTAGCTAACGTTAGCCAACTAGTGCTGCAATGATTATAGCTAAGATGACTCAAATCAACAAAATCTCACAACTGTCAACACTTCCTCAGCTCACTAACTCGCTAGCGATCCACGGGTGTTGGTCTTCGTCACCACCGTCGTTTGTTGCGGGAGTAGCAGGTGCTTCCATTTCTGCTTCCGTCATGAAATCAGTCATCGTAGAGTGGAATTCTACTAATGTAGGATCGCTAGCTATAGCATGTAGCATCCTGGACATCACTGGGACTCAAAACACCGCGGCTTTGAGCACACTTGTTTGCAATTGCGCATTAACGTGACTAACCAATGATTTAACTTGCAAGCTAGGACCACTGATTCACCAAACCTGCTTGCTTGCCGTCTGTTCCACCACAGTCCCCGACGTTGGTCTCATGATTAATTTTTTTTCTAAAGATAGATTTGATTTTGTAGCGAGTAACGAAGGTTTCAGCGGAAATGTATCGGAGTAAAAGTATCAGTTTTCTTTGCAAAATGTAGTGACGTAAAAGTCAACAGAAATATAAATAGTAAAGTAAAGTACAGATATCCAAAAAAACGACTTAAGTACAGTAACGAAGTATTTGTACTTCGTTACTATACACTACTGCCAATAAGCATATTCCTTGAGTCAAACACTATACCTTTTTAAATGTTCAGGGCTAGTTTGTTCACTTTCACCCAATTAGATACGCTCTCTAGATCCTGCTCAGGATGATTACTAGTTCATCTTTGTTTGAAGCAGTGCTATGATACAGTGTCGTGTCATCAGCTAATGTATCTGCAGTCTGATAAGCTACCATTATAAAAGACTCCGTGATCTCTCAGAAAGATAACTGATCATCCAAGAGAGCGCCGTAATGCTGAATCCATAACTTTTAAGTTTAGTAATCATAATATGGTCTTTACAGCAAATGCGGCACTAAAGTCAAGGAAGACTGCCGACCATTTTCTTATTATCCATCTGTATCAGCCAGTCATCAGTTAGCAGTACAGTGACTGTCTGTATGCATGCTGGGAACTAGTAATCAGTTTATTCCTAATAAAATAATATTGGATTTGTTTGAAAACGATTGTCTCTAATAATTTGCTCAAAACAGGAAGTATACTAATTGGACGGCTGTTTGTATTTGTGAAGGTTAATTTATTATCCTTTGTTATTCGAATCACCTTTGCCACTTTCCAGACCTTTGGGCGACCTTTGGGCATACACCGTACATTAAGCATTTGTTAAAGATGTGAGAAATTGGAATAGATACGTGATGAGAAGCAAATCGTAACAGTTTGCCATGTAGATGTTCTATACCAGCTAGTTCATCAGTTGGCAGAGACAACAACATTCTCTCAATGTTTGGGAAGTAACCTGCACAAAATCAAATTGGCAGAGTTTATCCTTCATCATATAATTCTCAATTAGTGTGCATAAGGAGGAGCCATCAGTGGGTGTCAAGTTCTTTCTGAGATTATCAACCTTACTCATCAAATAATAATTGAAGTAATTGGCAATCTCAACTGGTTTGGTTACGAAAGTACCATTGGTTATTATGTTTGGGTTTGCTTGATGCAACGATCTAGCTACTATTGTTAAGGCTGAATCTTCTCATGAGAGAGCAAGGCTGCTAGACTGCGCGCTGCCGTGTTTACTTCTTACAGCGCAGGCGCACCAAAAAGCAACTGGATCCGGTTTAAACTCAAAACAGTATTTCATAATTTGATCGAAGCTATAATAGTTACAAACTGAATTACCCTATCGACAATAGAGATCTGTGAGCAGAGATCACATACACACACCTCACTCACAGGCCAACTCGCCAGCTGGTTATCTGAAAAGAAAAGCGGATATGATCTGAAGAAAACTCTAGAACATTGTCTCTTATGTCCTGTGAAGGTCAGAAAGCATCCGACGTTGTCTGAAAGAATGTCCGTGTCAATCAACGATTGGAGGCAATCGTTCTGTTCCCTCCTCGCTTCGAACAGTCGTCGCTCCCGTGTGTGGTTAAAATCCTCCTCTACTGAATACTGAAATTCTTCACACAGAATCACAGAATTTCAGTTTTTTCCCCATCATCCTTGAATCAATATTTTTACTCTGGTAATACTCTTTTTACTTCTATTCAATTTAGTTACCCGATTTCTTAATTTACAGTACATTCTCCTATCAGACAGTAAGCCAGATATTTCAAACACTTTCGTTGCCTCATTTCGTTTCACCATGATTGTTTTTAAATCTCTACTGATTCATGGGGCCCATTTTGCCCTGACAGTTGGTTTTTCCAAATGTGCATGTTTATCAGCAATCTGCATAAATAAGCTAATTTTTTCGCATTAGTGTCGATGTAGCCCAAGTTATTTTGTTGCCTAAACCTAACTTCCTGCGATTAGGTTTATTTTTGAAAAGACACTATGCATGTAACAAGCAGATATTGACACGTCTAAAACTGACGCTAGGTACGTAGTGCGTCATAGTTTTAAGGGTAGGGCCACTGACCAAGCGGTATTTGATGACTTGGTAGTGAGTAACGTGTTTGTCAAATCTTGCCCATTTATCGCCTTTTTTAAATTATTTTGCTTCCAACTGCTTTTCAGTCTCAATAGCGCCCCCACTCTGGTCCCCCTCCAGGTTAAAACGGTTAGCTCTGTCTGTTCATGTGGTTAGCACCGTTGTCAGCAAGAACATCTCCATGTTCAGAGCCGTGGGCAGGCAGGCAATCCCGGTTGTATTGGTTGATGCTCCTGCTGTAGTGGGCCAATCACATGTTGCATTAAATCAAGAAGTATTTGTGATTGTTATTGGCTGCCAGCAAACCCATAGAAATAGTAATTTTTTTCTAGATCTGGGTACAAAAAAAGAACGATTGCGTTTTGATACTACTTGTCTTATATCTGTTCATACCGTAAAGGTATTGTGGACAGATTCCCAGCCATAATATCAACAGGATTTATTGAACAAGGATTTATTGGAATTTGTCTAAATGAGTGGACTTAAACAAAAACAGAAAGAGTAAAGCCACTCGCTCATAAAGCACTTGATACATTAAACAAACATAAAAACAGATAAGGTATTTATCTATACCCATAAAATAATCATAAAAGTATAAACGAATGGGTGAAATTAAATCAAAACACAGAACAGCACGGATTAAACACAGGCACCTGTTGGGAATTGAACCCCCCCCAGATAATGGGCTTCAAGTGCATTTAAAACATCTGTCTCTCTCTCTCCCCCTCTGTCCTATCCCTCATATACAAATACAATGAATTGACTTTCAGCATTGAGGGGCCTCAAGTGTTAAGAATGTTTGCATTGTTAGGGAAGCTGAAAAAGGAGTCCTGTTTTGGACAAAAGAACAAAAGCAGTGTGATATATGAATCTCAGTCTACAAAGATTTATTCTGTATTGGGCAACACACTCAACAGACATATGAAAAAAGGGACCGAAAAGGACAAAGTGAAGAGCAAGTGAGGAAAACAGCCAAGAAACCCTAAAACAAGGAAAGGAAAGAGGAGATAAGAAAAGGAAGAACAGAGGAGAGGAAACCAGAGAAACATACTTAGAAATGGAGGGAAGAACGACACAAGAAAAAGAGACTAGAGGCAGCAGCTTTCCTCAGATAAGAGACGGAAAACAAACAGCAACTGGTAATTGTTTTGCGCGAGCAAGTCCCAAAGGCTTGATGGCAAGAAATAGCATAAAAAGATAATTAAAAAGTTACTGTGAACGACTGAGCCACTCTGCCTGTTTATTTCTGTGATAACCGGAGTGAGAAAGAAACAGAGATTGGGGGAGAGAGAGAAAATAGCAATCACACCCAGGGCTAAACATATGGAGGCCGTGTTACTCACAGTCCAGGAAGACAAGTGACAGGGACTTCAAATCTGCAAAGCAGAAAGCAGCAGAAGGGAGACATGCTCACGGAACCCGAAGTCATATGAAAAAGTGATTCATGTCAATGTTCTTATCTCACTCAGAAATAAGGCAGAAGAAAATTTCCACAAATCTTGAACTATCCCTTTAATGCAAAGTAGCTCTCTGTAGTCCATCCACAGCTGCTGCTGAGATGGCTTTGGGCAATAAATCTGCAGACAACAATAACAGGCTGTGTTTATTTTGTGCATAGTTTTACTTAATAAAAAAATCATAGACCGTAAAGAAGTGGATGTTCGACTTTCTCCCGCATGTGTAGATTCACTGTCCTTTTAAATGTTATGGTCTATTTGACTCTAAATGTACCATCATTTACTAAATGAACATCATGCCGTATTGAAGAAGACTTGAAACTAGAGATTGAAACTATAAACTCATGTTTACAATGTTTACTGAGGTAATAAATCAAGAGAGAAGTCATTTTCTCATAGACTTCTATACAACCAGAGGAGTCGCCCCCTGATGGACATTAGAGAGAATGCAGCTTTAAGACACTTCAGCATTTGCTTCACTTTTTTTTTTAGAGGTTACCGCTTATCCGTCTTTGTACTGTGACAAAAGACACATTTTAGACCCAAGACCAGTTAATTGACGACGGCTTGTCCAATTGGGAATAAAAGCTGTATTTTTTGGAGTCATTGTCAAACATGACCTCAGTAAATATGTGCATTCCATGACTGTAGCTTGTTGTTGTTTGGACACACGCAGCCTCGTTAAAGAGCAAGATTACTTAAATAGGCGTCGGTTATACTCCACTGCCTCAACACGTCTTGCCTCAACAGCACACAAAGTCTAAAAGTCCAAATAAAATAGAGAAAGGCAACACTCTAATAGTCAATTCTCTTCTCTTGGTGGTATGTTATTGGATTTCTGCGACACAACACCATCCCCAGCACTCACATCTAATGATTGCTCCCATCACCTGTAATTATGTACAGAAACATTTGAAGAGAGGGGAAGAGAAAGGAATCTCCAGCTTCTCGTATCTATTGATAGAAGATTTTTTTACAGTGCCTGCACTGTAGTTTCCATGCAGCATAAATCCATTATGCATTGATCACCAGCTCACTGGACCAGCTTGTTGACATTTTAACAGCAGTAAAAGAATCAGCCGAGTGGACAGAGAAGAGAGCAGGTGATATGAAATCCAGTCTATGGATGCTATATTCCAGGAGCTCTTGTTGTGGAAAATTCCTAAGACTTGTCGGGAGAAGAAAGTATATGTTTGTTGGTCAACATCAAATAATACAGAGTCTGATGAATGAACAACGTTGCCATGTTCATTTATTTGCCTGCAGGCAAGCATGAGAGCAGTTCTCAACAGACACGTATCGTAGAGTCTTGTGAGGAGTGCCCTAAGAATCATCTCCATACATGTCCATTCTGTGAGTATAAAGGTAACTCACAGACAAGAGAAACAGCTGAGAAGGGGAAGAGGATAAATGTGGGAGACAGTTATTTGTGTGTACAGTGCAATGTCTGGTATGCTCTCTGCAACACAATAATAGGCCCAGTTCTCTGCTGAGGCCATATATGGCCTGCAAATGCCCCCTTCCGTGCTCTTTGCCCAAAGTGGATGCTTCATGTTACAGCAGGTGCTGTCCTGCTACAGAGAACTGATCAGAGAGCATGATAGAAACATTTTTTCCTATTACACTCTACAGAAGCACAGGTTCACGGAAGAAAAATCCATCTCATGCCAATTCCGTATGTTATGTAATTAGTTTAAGAAACTGTAGTATAATTCTTGAATATTAAGGCGTAATATTTGGGCAGTCTGATGAACGGCTGCTCTGATTTGGAATAGAGGCTTACATGTTTAACAAAGTCGGGCAAAGAAGAAAACCCTGCAGAGCTGTGGCCGTCAAAGCAAAGAAAATGTTCCGCTGGATTATCATTACAACATTAGAGCGTTGCAGATGGATGAGGCAAGCCGATGACGTGCTTCTGCTCCAATATACATTCATATATCACATTTATATAACGGCCTCAAATTTCAAACAGACAGTCTAGCACTGATCCAAACAAAGATTTCATGAGATCAGCTCTTTCAATTAAACAACATTGTTGTCACATAGTCCTTTAGGTGCCTCCTGAGTTTCTGGGTTCCTAAAAAATGGCCTGTGAATGAATTTTGTGGATGATGTCAGGAGGTATTATTATACCTGCCAAAGTTCTGTGTGTGCCATGTTTTACCCTGTCTGTGTGTATCTTGTATGTCGATGTCCATTGTATTTTTGTTGAGTTGGAAAAAAAAGTTTGACCATTATAAGTTTCTGCAAACCATAAATACATTATATGTTGACGTTTTTGAACCTAAAATACTTTTATAAATACGCTTCATATCAGCCTCGTATCCCACAATGACGGCACTAAATAACAGCATTTTTGAGAATTTTCAACCGTGATTTTGAAAGCTACATAGTACCGAAACAGCTCGTCTAAGGGTTACTAATTACCAACTAAAGGCTGCAGACACTACTTTGTACTGGTTCTGCTCGACCTTAGCACAGAGTTCGACACCATCGATCACGGTACGCTATTTAAAAAACTTAAGGATTGAGTTGCCATTTTTGAAACGGCTCTGGAGGGGTTCTTCTATCTGTCAAATAGAACATTTTATGTCTCAATTGATTCATTCATCTCTTCAATTGCACAGACATGTGGCATATCTCAAGGGTCTATTCTTGGACCAGTTCTTTGAACTCCATGTATGCTTCCTTTAAGTCATATCATTCAGCACCATAACATCTCATTTCACTGCTATGCAGACAATAGACATTATATCTCTCCATTAAACCCTGTGAATACAACAAGCTAGACAAGCCGACAGCCGACCCAGGAACTGGCGGCACTTCAGCTATACAACTGAGACTACGAGGCACTCCAAAAAACATACATACACATACTTTTGGATATATATTTATATTGTACATTGTCGTTAAATGTTTCTACTTGCATCTGTTCTACCGTTTTTGTTGTACTCATTTTATTTGTACTCGTTTTTTTATATTTCTCTTGTTTATTTGAAAACTTGTGTTTGTATGTCGAGACCAAAGTGGAAACCGGAGTCAAATTCCATGCCATGTATTCCGACCACTCAAAGTGCTTTTACACTACATGTCATTCATACACTAAAGGCACAGCCCTCTGGCGCAATTTGGGGTAAAGTGTCTTAACATTTACCATATCTTGAAATCCGGGAGAGCCAATCACTCCTGCTGCTTAGCCGTGCCACCTGTGTATACCTGTACCAGGATGCATTGCATAAGAGTAATGATCTCGCTACATCTGATACATAAATAAAATAAACTGACAAAATGTCAATGCAGGAAATATTGTTAAACCTAAAGAGAAAAATACACCTGCACAACTTCAGAATTCAACTTTCTCTTTTACATTGAACCAAGATAGGCTCAACTGCCTAGTTTGCTCATCTTATAACACACTTCATTCAAACTGGACGGAATCAAAACTCCATAAAAGCATTAGTCAGGTAGTCTTTCCTCTGTTTCAACAATTAGCAACTCTGTTTTGGTTAAAATAAATCCAGTATCCATGACACTCATATTTTGGAATTTACGCATAAACGTAAACGTAGCAGTGAGAACAAGGAAGTTAATGGGCAGCACTGCACCCCACGGCTGTAGTTACTGTGTCCTTTAATAACTGCAAACACCAAAGAAGCCCCACTAAAAGGTGTAGGCACCCAGCATGTGTGTCGGTTTCAATTTTGTCCTTGCAAAAGCGGTGCTAGATTAAGAGACAGAGCACAGACTAACACCTGATGAGACATACACACAATTTATTTCATTTGCACACTGCTCTTGCATCCCTGTCAGAAGACTGACACTGCAGCGTTCCGCATGGCAGACCTGAGTTCAGCCCACATCTCTACAAATGTACCAGTCGCTTTAAATGTCTAGCTCTCAATCATTTAGATCCTCTCAATATGTAAAACCGAGCGAGAGCAAGAGCGAGATAGATATACACACACACAATATACAATATAATAAAATATGTTTATTTATTGAGATGCCCCTATGGACCTTGTTTTAGGAGGTAAAGATTCAGAGAAGTAAACATGAAATGTAATTAGGAATACTGATGTTAAATTTAGCTATGATGAGTTTTCACTGTTAATTTACCATCTCAATTAAATGTTTCCAAACGACTTTGTCCCCGAGCTGAATCTATTCGAGGACTCTGATTGGCTAAATTGTACGTCACTCATTTATGTCTTTAATCAGCAATTGGCTAAACTGCTTCATAGACCCGCCTCTTGTGGGCCATTTCTCATGGCCCCAGCGCTGAGGCTGTGCAGAGAGGACGTGCAGGAAAAGCATATATTTTGCGCAGATGTAATAATTTACAAATATTACTGGAAACATTCCATATTTCAAAAAGACAAATATTGACAATTTCTCAAATTTCGTTCTCCAAGCTATCCGGGTATAAGGTCAATATATTTAGTCAGAGGTTCTTCCACTGACCCACTTCAAAGAAAATGTCAGTGTATATGGAAAGATGGTCATCATTATGGGGAAAAGTCAATGTCCTGAAAATTCGATGTATATATATATATATATATATATATATGTGCTCTTGTCCATGCTGTTTTTTTTTATAAAAACAAGCCTGTTTGCCTTCTCTTCTGTTCACAAAAAGCTAGGAGCACTCGCTCCTCTCATTTCTATATTTGAGATTTGTATTGTTGGAAAAGCTATCACTTCTCTCATTTCTGTATTTGAGATTCATACTCTCACTTATGTCATTTCTGGTAACTATTGCTTCAAAGACATTCATGGTTGCGTACGCGCTGCGTGGGTGCATTTGTGTCACTGGTTACCAGGGTGAAAGGAGCAGATTAGATCTTTAGACTGCAAGTACATTTTTCAACAAAACTACCTTTAAAAGCCTTTCGAAAAAACAATTGGCAAAATATTATTAACAGAGAGAAAAGACTGATGTAATCTTTATGTTAAAAATGTGACCATGAGGGCACTTGGAAGTGTGGAGCTTTTGCTCCTCTCATCTTTGTATTTGAAATGCAAAGGTGTGTGCTTGTTTGTCACATGGTGATTGGGGCACCTGGGTGGAGAGGCAGACTAATAAAGAAAGGGTTTTTTTTTTAACAAATTGATTCTCAGACACATAATGCGACAAATAAATGTAAGAATATTTTAAATGCGTTTGTTTTTCTGTATTTCATTTGTATTTATTTTATTTTTATTTTGCATTTATGACTCATTTAATTGTTCACCAAATGTGACAATCTATATGACAAAAAAAACAATAAAATACTAATTACAAAATATCTAATATTGTGGAAATGAATTATGGTTCACAAAAGCATTGCCTCTAAATTGTTGGAGCAGTAATACCTTGACAATTATTCAAGCTTTCAATATAATCCTCATATATGCAAGAAAATGTAGATCAAGTGTATTTTACACACTGATTGGTTGCAATTTTGTTTAGTGAGGACAAATTATCACATTTGTCCTCACTACTTATTTTTAATTAATGTATTACAATCTTGACTCTGGCTCTATGCATATGGTCTTGAACACAACATTATTTCAAAGCCAATGTCTTGTAACTTTAAAGCTGTAGTGGTTTTGGTGTCACCTGAATTTAATGGATTCTGACTTACTAAACCAATTAATGCGATTGAAGACTCCAGAGTTGTAATAACTAGCAAACACAGCTTTGGTCTAATGGTGGTTTGGTGTTTGATTAACAGGCCCGTATAATGCTGCTGACACCTGAAGTGAAGCTCGCCACACCTCTAAGCTGCAGTCAATCTGATGCAGATGAAGATTTCTGGATGGGCATTATTTGGCAGATTGTGTGTTTCTGTGTGTGTGTTATCAAGTGTATAACACTCTGCATTAGTTCCCACATTTAGTGAAGTTGAAGAATTTTGAAGATTTCCTCTGCACTGCTGTGACGGTTCCCTAGTCAGTTCTGGGGACCAAGTTCTGGCCTTGCTCCCTACAGTTAGTTCACCATTTCAAGCGAAGTTCACAGGTCCGCATACGGTAGTGAAACAGGTCTCGGATCAGAATTACGTAATTGCAACGCCTCAGCGCAGAAAGGCAACGCAACTGTGTCATGTGAACCTACTTAAACCATATAATGTGCGCACCCCTAAGCCAGTGGTCTTCGATACACTGCCTAAGGATGGTCGGGTTTGTGCAACTTGCATAGCTGGCCCTGGGCTGGCTGACTCTCCGCTGAACGGGTCGGATGGTGAGGAAGACTCGTGGGGTACCCCCGACCGGGCCCGACTGCACAGCCGGTTGAGGAACTCTGAGACGCTCCTCGATCTAGAAAATCTGTTAGCGCATTTGCCTGAGTCTCGTCGGGCAGAGCTGGCTTGGTTGATCCGTAGCTATCAGTGTTTGCTCAGTGATGTGCCTGGTCGTACCCACTTAATTGAGCACGACATTGATGTTGGAGATGCCAAACCGATTAGACAGAGGTTCTATCGGGTAAATACTTGGATGCAGAGATGGATTATATGCTGGAAAATCAGATTGCGGTGCTATGTTCTTCCAGTTGGTCCTCGCCATGCTTGTTGGTTCCAAAGGCTGATAATACGCCACGCTTCTGCTCTGACTTTCGTAAGGTGAATAATGTGACCAAGCTCCTTCCCACTGCCCAGGATGGAGGATTGCATAGATCAGGTGGGCTCTGCGAAGTTCGTCAGCAAGTTTGACCTTCTGAAAGGGTATTGGCAGGTTCCCTTGTCTAAGCGAGCCCGGGAGATAGCCGCGTTTATCACCCCGGCGGGGCTCTACTCGTACACTGTCATGCCGTTTGGACTTCGAAACGCGCCGGCTACTTTCCAGCGCCTTATGAACCGCGTTATCGGTGGCTTGCAGGGCTGTGCAGTTTACTTGGATGATGTGGTGGTTTATTCGGACACATGGGAAGCCCATTTGGCTCGTATCCGGGAGCTGTTTGCTCGTTTGGCGGCGGCAAGGCTCACGATAAACCTTGCAAAGTGTGAGTTTGCGAGGGCTACCGTGACCTACCTTGGGCGTGTGGTCGGCCAGGGTCATGTGCGGCCGGTGAGTGCTAAGGTTCAGGCGGTAGAGTGGTACCCAGCTCCAGAAACCAAGAAAGAGCTAATGCGTTTTCTTGGCTTGGTTGGCTATTACAGGAGTTTCTGTAAAGACTTCTCAACGGTTGTGGCGCCGCTCACCGATTTGCTTAAGGTTAGAGCGAGGTTTGCGTGGGCACCGGGCTGTCAGAGAGCGTTCGAACAGGTGAAAACACTCCTCTGGTCGTCTCCAGTTCTGGCTGCCCCGCGTTTTGACAAGCCGTTCAGGCTGTTTGTGGATGCCAGCTATGTAGGAGCAGGGTCCATCCTCAGGCAGGCAGATGATCGGGGGTTGGACAGGCCTGTTAGCTTCTTCTCCAAGAAGTTTAACTCCTGCCAGCGGAATTACTCAGTTGTTGAAAAGGAAGCGCTGGCGCTAATCATGACACTAAAGCACTTTGACGTGTATGTTGGGGGCAGTGGTACCCCGTTAGTTGTTTTTACTGACCACAACCCACTTACCTTCCTGAACTCGTTGCACTGTTCCAACCAGAGGTTGATTAGGTGGTCACTCTTCTTGCAGTCCTACTGTTTGGACATCCGTTATGTGAAGGGGACAGACAACGTGGTCGCAGACGCGCTGTCCAGGGCTCCCCAGTGACATGAATTTGGTTTGGTATTTCCCTCGTAGGACTTTTTTTTTTATTGTTATATGGGGGTTCCCGGCAGGACCCAGCTCTTATGGGGGGGGGGTGACGGTTCCCTAGTCAGTCTCTCTCTGTGCCTGTCTGTTTACCTGTCTGTCTGTTCGCCTGTCTGTCTCTGTCTCCTGCAGGATTCCCTGATTGCCCTGATGAGAAGCACCTGGGCCCCAGTGCTCTCCGGGGATAAAGCTCCGCCTCTGACGGCCGGCTTGCTCTCTCTCACTTCAGCCGAGGCCCACCTCGCCGTTGTTGCCTCTGTGTGTGTCCGTTTGCGGCTGAGTTGGGTTTCGCCAACCCCCTTGTTTCATGATTAAACCTATGTTTGTTTGGAACCTGCATCTCCCTCGCTTATTGTCGCGGTGCCTGAGCCGGGCTGTGACAACTGCAGTCCATTTCATTGCTAATTCTACTGACAGCTCTAAACAGGTCAATATTCATTATGTTAATGCAATCCACCGGTTTCAAACCCCCTGTGCAGCTGCCCCAACCAACTAGCAGAGTCTCTAATGCAAGGGCAGAGATGTTAACCCCTCAGCCTCCAACAGTGAAAACAGACTGTGCTTGCTGGACTGTGAGGGAAAATGTAGAATCGAAGTCCTGATGTCACCTACAGGCTCCAGTGCAAACAAAACAAAATATAAACAATAAGATTTTTAATAACGTACAAAACCCAAACCTAGACAATGCCAGAAATAAAAACAAGTTAACAGTGTCATAAATATATATACGAGTAAAGAGTAAGCCGCGAGTCCACAATGCAAAAACATGCCAAAAAGTTAACAGTTAATGGTAAAGATCATAAAAATAAACAGGTGTCAAAATGTCAAACACAAAAGTGTCAAAATAATGTCAAAAATATAACTGGGTAACGGTAAGCACCACGGATATGTATAGGAAGTGGCATATAGTTACTGTATGTACAATATAAAATCTTACATACACTCAAATGCACTGTGTTCAACTTCTCCACTACTAATGCACACCTAAATCATAGTACATGACAAAAACAGTTTGCTGTTCCATTGATCACATATTAGGTGTCGATGAGTGAGCAATGCTGACCAATGGAGGAGAGTAGCTAGCTACAAGCTAGTACCTCAATTAGTTTATTTCACAATAATATCTGTATGCAGCTTTGCAACAAAAGTCTTTGAAAAAAGACTGCCGCATTTATATTGGTATAAATATGTGTTTGACTGCTGACAAACTATTATAATGATTGAACCAAGTACCTAAATCCATTAAATAATAAAGCAAGAAATGTATTCAAACCCTTCCTTGTTCTACTGGTAATGAAGAAAGATATTCAAAACATTTGATAAGCTCTTATAGCCATTTTGCATGTACATGTCTCTAACTATGTCATTTTCCAATTTCCTCTACCATTTTTCCACTTTTTCCTTCTTTCCTATTTTCCTTATCTCCTCATTGCCTCTCCTAATCGCCCCCCTCCTGTTTGTTCCTCCTTCCTCCTCTTCCTAATCACATCGCAGCTGTCCACACTGTAGGTGCTACTGCATTAAAGCAGTAGCGAGAGAGCTCTCTCCTTTAATAAAGATTTTGTCATTTACAAAGAGATGCCCATTCCTGCAGATATATAATTCATAGGCAGGGTTCTCTGGTCTCTCTCAGTTAGAATAAATATCATCTTTTATTTTACAACTCCCTCCCTCGTCTCCCTCCTCTCCCTCGTCTCATTCCCTCTGATCCCTGCATTGCTCCACCTTCCTTTGTCATCTTTGAAGGATTTCTTTACAAAGCCAAGCAGTGACAGTATGCTGTGTTAGCGTTTAGTTTAAACGTGTACGATGGGCTGAGCCGTGCCCTGTTTTGAAGATGCAATAACGCTAATCTATTCACCAGAGGCACCAGCTTACACACTCACACACACTGTAGTCCTGGAAGCACATACTGTACTCTGCAATACACAGACGGTGTGGTGATAAGGCTGTCTGCATGGCAATATGTGTTTCTGAAGGTTGATATCAGTTGGTACAGGAGGGGAGATGGGTTTATTTACAGTCTCTGTAATCCTATGCTGTAGGATGAGACGGCAAATAGAAGAAAGCTTATAGTAGTCAGGCCATGTCCAACCTTTTGGAGACACATTTTTATTTTAAGTCTCCCATCTGCACTGAGAATGGTAAGAGAATAGTAAATGCCACTTGTGAGTGTGCCCAAAAGGTTCTGAAGAATGATGCTGCGCATTAACCATGTGTTACAATGTTAACCGCCACAATGTCAACCATGTGTTCCATTGTTAATTTTGGATGAATTGATTATGATAGTATCACTGTAGTGATGAAGCATTATTGATTTGCTACAGTTCAGAGTTGTACCTTTGACTGGCCTCTTCTCAAAACCAAAGGTAGATAAACGTGTGTTGTTTTTGTGTTCATAAATTTATAAAAAAAATGTTTGACTGATTAAAACCCTTCCACACTACACAGGAACCGTACCCCATGGGACTGAAAACTCATCCAGACATATTGAGCAGTTGTGGTCAGAGGGAAACTTTCAACAAATTTAACAAATAGCTCACAATGACTGGACAAAATATGAGTCTGATCCTGACTGTGTGTCTGTTTCATTGAGAGTCATTGCCTGAGGCTAGGGGGGGGAAACAGAACAATATGTATTTCTTTGTTGTCAGACCAACCCATAATAATGGCTGAGACCTCTTCCAGTCCCACAGGTCTGATATGTGCTGACCCTATTCACGTGCACATAATGCTCCTCACCTTCAACCGTCCAATTAGATGCCTGGCCCTGCTTTTAGGGGTTAATGAATCACAATAACCATGGTGACTCACGGATGCCTCTGCGTTTACCGTAGTGACTGTACTCCAAGCATGTGTCATCTCTGAGCACCAGTGATGTCAGTCACCAGAGATGCTATTAGCCCAAAGAGAAGCCGCTGCCTTCCTCTTCAACAGAGCCTTTGTGTGTGTGTGTGTGTGTGTGTGTGTGTGTGTGTGTGTGTGTGTGTGTGTGTGTGTGTGTGTGTGTGTGTGTGTGTGTGTGTGTGTGTGTGTGTGTGTGTGTGTGTGTGTGTGTGTGCACTCACTTACTCGTCATAGTATAAAATGCATTAATTGTGCTGTTGCCTTTACCCAAGCAAACAGAAAGGTTTGTTGCCTTAAATGCGCATGCCTGTTAGGGAGGGATGGTAATTTGTGTGTGTGTGTGTGTGTGTGTGTGTGTGTGTGTGTGTGTGTGTGTGTGTGTGTGTGTGTGTGTGCGTGTGGACATGGATGTGGAGGTGTTGTTGCAACCTGGTTTCCTTGTTTGGCTGTCTGTTGATCTGATTCTGTGTTTTGTTTATTTGATGATGTTAAATGTTTGGTCCATACCCAGATATCCTCTGAATAATAATCAAGAAGACTTTGTTTTAACCTTTATGTGTGTGTGCGTGTGTGTCCGTGTGTGTGCGTGCGTGTGCGTGTGTTTGTGCGCGGGGCACTGGCAACTGGAGTGTTACTTGTGATGCAACAGTGCCCCCTGCAGTAGGAAACGACATTTGTCTTGTCATGTGCATCAATGTAGAAGAATGATGGCTTCAGAGCAATGATTTCTGTACATGTTAGCGTTGCAGATTGCATTAGATTCCCCCTGTTGTTGGAGTTGTAATATGATACATCCAGGGCAGGATGAACCTGCTTGAGCAATGATTCTCAACTGGTGGGTCGCGACACACAAGTGGTTCACGGACCCATTTTGGGTCGCGGGCCTTTGCCTGACACAAAAAAAAAATCTTGTGCCTTTATTTTTGGAGGGAATCTTTTATGCAGCGGAATTATTCCAGTATTTACGGCACTTGTGCAGGAAAAACACAGACCAATGCATTGTGAATTACATCACGTGATGCAGCTCAGCCAATCAAATATTGCTATTGTTAGGTTCGAGAACCTCTCGAAACTGTGGGCGAACCGCCCGTCGTCCAGCCGTGCAAAAAAGTCAGCCGGCTCAAATTATGATCAAAAGTATTTTACACTACAGAAGCTAAAACAATTGCAAAGTGAAGTACACTATTTACAGAATCTATAGAAATATTTACAGTATCAATATAGAAATATGATCCGCGCGGATCACAGCCAGGAAGCGTGTTACCTGCTGGATGAAATGAGATGAACTGAACGAATTCTTTCTTAGAATGTCCTTTCATAGCCTGTAAAGCATCCACAAAATGTCCGTCTCTGTTACAATTGGCTTAAATCCAGCTGACTCCACCTCCTGGCTTCAGTTAGCTGACCGCCCTCGATGGACCATCGGCGCTGGTCTTGACGATCCTTCCCTGAAATGCCTGTCTAAACATCCCTGTCTGTACCTTGGCTATTCTTCACAGTTTAATACATTCAATGATTGTCTTTTATGGCTTAACACTTCTATGGTAAACATACTGTAAACATATTATCCAAGTATTTGCAACGTTCCAAACACTTTGACATTTTAAGTATAAATGTCATTCTAAGTACTTGCTAACATTTTACTATCCACCTCTAGGGGTGCTATGAATCCTATTAAGAAACACTTCTGAACCTAAATTTCCTACAGTATTCTGACAAGTTTCCTGACTCGAGATGTACACACACCGTGACACACGGGGGAGAGACGAGGATAGAGATAGCGTTAACTGTAAAAGTGAAATCACTGGACAATCTCCAAAGGAGAAAAATTGCCAGAGAATCAGAGTCACTAACCAAGATTCGTGTCGGTGAATTCTTTCCACGGGCAGCCAAAAAACATGATGTCACATATGGAGCAAACATATCCACTCACATCTGAAATGAAGACACAGAAAATAAACCCAAGAGCCCAATATGATCAGAGTCCTAACACATGAATTCACTGTCCAACAGTGATGTTAACAGAGAGGAATAGAGCTGAAACAAGTGGTTTAATAACCACAGATAAAGTCCATGCACAAAAATTTCACTTTTTAGAAGATGTGAAAAATATAATATTGTGGCTTTTTCACTTCACCCTGAATGAACTGAATTTAAAGCTGCAGGGTAATTCAGGGAAATGCATTTTTCTAAAATGAATTCTGTTATGTAACTTATTCTTTGATCCAGCCATTATTTTACTTGAAGTGAAAAGAACATGTATTTATGTTATAAATAATACATAGAAATGTATTATTTATAATCCATCCAGTTAAATTTGAAAACTGAGAATAATAATTGTTAAAATGTAATTGATGCACTTTCTTTATTTGATTTGACAGTTGGTTACTTACTACACAGAGACGTTACTACTACTAGTACTATACTTCTTGAATATATATATATATGAGCAGTAAGTTTACAGTGTACCTGAGCTGTTAGTTTACAGTGTACCTGAGCTGTTAGTTTACAGTGTACCTGAGCAGGTAGTTTACAGTGTACCTGAGCAGGTAGTTTACAGTGTACCTGAGCAGGTAGTTTACAGTGTACCTGACCAGGTAGTGTACTGTGTACCTGAGCATGTAGTTTACAGTGTACCTGACCAGGTAGTTTACTGTGTACCTGAGCAGAAAGTTTACTGTGTACCTGAGCAGGTAGTTTACAGTGTACCTGACCAGGTAGTTTAGAGTATACCTGAGCAGATAGTTTACAGTGTACCTGACCAGGTAGTTTAGAGTATACCTGAGCAGATAGTTTACAGTGTACCTGACCAGGTAGTTTACAGTGTACCTGAGCTGTACGTTTACAGTGTGAGCTGTAAGTTTACAGTGTACCTGAGCAGGTAGTGTACTGTGTACCTGAGCTAAGTGTACAGTGTACCTGAGCAGGTAGTTTACAGTGTACCTGAGCTGTAGGTTTACAGTGTGAGCTGTAAGTTTACAGCGTACCTGAGCAGGTAGTGTACTGTGTACCTGAGCTAAGTGTACAGTGTACCTGAGCAGGTAGTTTACAGTGTACCTGACCAGGTAGTTTACAGTGTACCTGAGCAGATAGTTTACAGTGTACCTGACCAGGTCGTTTACAGTGTACCTGAGCAGATAGTTTACATCAGGGGTGCCCAATACGTCGATCGCGGAGGTAGTGCGTGTAGATCGCATGCCATTCAAAATGAGATGTCCTCATGGCATTTGCCACTTGATTTTCTAACCCACGGGTCACCACGTATGCGCGGTCAACTGCAAAACTCCGGCGAGCTAATTAGTTAGCCTTCCAATTTATTTCCACTAAAGAAGCTAAAGCTGTAGCGCCATGATTTGGGAAACTTCCAAAACCTGGCGTCAGAACTGGAGACTCAGCGGAAGGCGTGTGCGTAACTTGACAGTGCGCGCTAGACAGAGCAGGTTGACAAGTGTCTGTCAGAGTTTGACAAACGCTTTCCAGACTTTGCTTTACTCGAGCCAATTGCTCCACTTATGTGCTGCACATTTCGGGAAGATATTGCGGTTGATTCACTCGCATCAAAAATGTCAACGCTGTTTCACCTGAACTCGTCTGGAGTGGAGGATGAGATGCTGACACTGCAAGCTGACGTTCAGCTGAAGTCCAGGGCTCATGGACAGTTTCCTCACAGAGGAAAAGTCCCCAAACATGAGGACATGTGAAACCTTATTGACTGCATTTTTCGGCTCTACTTGTTTATGTGAGTCAGCCTTCTCCCACATGAAGAACATTAAGTCCAAACACCGTTCCACCATGACTGATGATCATTTGAAGTCTGCTTGAGGCGGATACCAGCTACTGTCCGGACTATGCAACTCTGGCCAATCCCATTCAGTGCAAGTCATCAGAGTAAGGTAATGACCAACAATGTACAGAATTGCATTGTGCCATAAGGGTTCATGCAGTTATGCAAGGTATATATATATATATATATATATATACACACATATATATACACACACAGCATTTTTAATGTAGGTAGATCATTTTGACTTGGTCATTTTAAAAGTAGCTCGCAAGCCAAAAAAGTGTGGGCACCCCTGGTTTACAGTGTACCTGACCAGGTAGTTTACAGTGTACCTGAGCTGTAAGTTTACAGTGTACCCGAGCAGGTAGTGTACAGTGGCTCTATCAGAGCTTTTTCACTGAAAACAGCTGCCTGCTGCTAATAGAAACAAACTTTATGAGAGTGGTTAGACTGTCTGTAAAACCAAACAATGACTTCAAAGATTCTAAAATGTTATGTAAAGGTGAGAGGAACTACAGCGTTGAGGGAGACACGCCCTCTGGGCCTGGTGCTTTCCTGTTCTTCTGATTGTAAAGGAGCTGACACACATCCTCTTCACAGTGTAGGTGGGGGTACGTGGGGAGGCTTTCCCACACTGATGCAGGGTCGTTTGCTGAAAACTTGTCACTTGTCACTTTTTTCAAGTAGCTTACCTCCCTTTTTCAGCGTGTTCCTGGCCTGGTTTGAAGGAATTGCCTCAGCCAGTGCAAATGAACAAATGCAGTAGAAAGCATTGTGAGATAGAAGGTGTGTATTCAGAGAGAGTCACTGCAGTCTGCAGAAATGCAATCTCCATTCCCTGGCCGATGATGATGGAAGCTTAGTGAGAAAGAAATATGATAGATGTTATGGCAGTGGTTTTGCAGCCTGAGTGGTGCTAAGACTATAGTACATGTTATAATAATAACTGGCAGTGCTTTCTGTCTCTCTCTCTCTTTGTTCTCTTGTTTAAACGAGTGGAACATTGTGTTACTTACCTCGTCATGAGTAAATCAATAGTCAGCGAAAAGACGGTTCCATTAAGCAAGGTGACTGCGAAAGGTAGCAAACTATCGATCTGCCCAAATGAGCCTCAACAAACTCTATGGACTTAAAGGAGAGGGAGAGGTGTGTCACTATCTCTTTCCAAACACAGTTTCAACTGAAAAGAATAGGAATGTCAAGTCAGAGTGAGAATTGATCGGTATAGTAGAGGAGCTACGAATGAGTTGATTCAATGAAAGTCTCACATCGCCATGTTAAAGACGTGAGCCACCAATTTATACAGGTTTTTGCTTCATTACTAGGAACAGTCTGGTATGAAGGGAAACATACTATGACCTGTGTTATGGACAATAGCTAAATGATTTAATTGCACGCTCTGAGGCAGGTAGAAGTTAGTTTGCCAACGGTACAGTTCCTGTGACAAAGACCCTCTCCATTGCACACATTTGTGGACTGTTCAAGACAATAAGAGATCTCACACACACTGAGTTGAATGTTTATTGTAAGGTTCTGATGTAGTCTCAGGAGTAATTATTAGTGATGTTACGAGATGTGCCGACGCTTCGAAGCGTGTGTCGCGTAATGGAGGGGGCGTTTCCTCGAAGCGCATATCGAGGCTTGCTTCATTTAGGGGAGGAGCCAAAATGATGACGTCCGAAGCCTCGCTGCCCGGTTGTACCACGTGACTGCGTCGGGAAGTGGTTCAGATTTTGCCGGGAGGTTTGACAGCAATATAAACCCCTCAGGCAAAAATTCCTGTATCAAAATTTATATAGACTTGCTCTTGCGTTTTTGTGCACGCCAGCATCTTCTGTACCCTGTGAAAGGGTGTTTTCAAAGGCCGGAGAGGTTGTGTCAAAAAAAAAAGGAATCGTTTAAAACCAATAACTGTTGACAAACTGTTTCTGAATAAAAATTAATGAAATGTCCCCTGTCCTGTACATCACTGTCCAAGTTAGACAAGCATATTCAGTCCCCTCTTCCTAGTTCCACAAGCACTTTCACTGTCCTCTGCCTGCTTAAGCCCATGCCATTTTCCTAAAGTGACATAATAACATCATTACACAACCTGCCATATCATATGATACTACCATTTTGGGAAAATTTACACACAGAATACATTCAAAAAATATTTTCTTATGCACATATGTGATAATTTATGTACAGAAATGATTTGGTCATACATTTTTGTAATTCATAGTCATTCCCAACAGCCATAACAGACACAAAAATGCAACGCATCACATTATGTGGTTCAGATACAGCTGCCTGTGATTATACACTTGGCCAGTAGGTGGTGTCGTGTGCACATGAAGCTTCGAGAAATGAACCCTTTCTCGAACCAATTGGCTGAAGTGGTTCGATGCCTCATGAGCAGTGGCGGCTGGTGGAAAATTTTCTAGGGAGGGCCATCCTATCAATTTCAGCAAACATCCCAGTATGATTTCATGCAAAAAAAATTTAGCATCAAACACACATTATTACTTGGCAGTTAAATATTTAACATTTATTCCAACATGAAAAAAGCAGTAAATAACACTTATATAATATAATAAAATATAATATAACATGTTTATTTATTGAGATGCCCCTATGGACCTTGTTATAGGAGGTAAAGATCAGAAGTAAACATGAAGTGTAATTATGAATACTGATGTTAAATTAAGCTATGATGAGTTTTCACTGTTAATTTAGGGGGGAAAAGTGGCCCGGGAGTTACTGTCAGACCGGCCCACTCAATACACGGCGCGCTGCCCACTCAATACACGGCGCGCTGCCCACTCAATACACGGCGCGCTGCCCACTCAATACACGGCGCGCTGCCCACTCAATACACGGCATGTATTTCGCCGGTCTACGGCGGCCACGACGCACGGCGCAGACCGCGGTTATGGAGAAACGTTTTTAAAAGCACCGTAGTGTCCAGCAGTGCTGTGGCGTCCTCGGATCGCGAGGAGTAGTATAATGTCAGTTTATACTGTTGATACAGTTTTCACTGATTATTGACTTTCGGTATTAGAGTAAATTGAACGTGTTCTGTGAAGCATATAATATAGTCCCGTCGGCCTACCGGGGATTCCCCCGGTATCCCCGATGGCCAGTCCGCCCCTGCCTGTGGATATGTATGGTATGTCCAAGTAATCAGCGTACTTTTAGGAAGAAAGGAAGTTGATTGACTGACTTGTACGAAGTAGTGAAGCTTCGCATGTAGTCTGCTGTCTGATTGTGAGGTCAGGCTGATCTGATATCAGCTCTTTGGCTGCAGAATCTCCTCAAAGTTCTCCTCTCAAGCGGGTCTTGGAGGAGGAGAGCTCGCGCTGGCGCGGGCGCCTGTCGAGACTTCTCCTGACGAGAACGCGCAGCTCCGGGGCCCTGATCGTTCTGGCCCACAGCTGAATCTATTTGAGGCGCTGATTGGCTAAATTGTATGTCACTCATTTATATCTTGAATCAGCAATTGGCTAAACGGCTTCATAGACCCGTCTCTTTTGGGCAAAAACGATCAAGCCCCCCTCGCTGCGCGTTCTCAGACGTGTTGTGCACACAGGCAGAGAGCACGAGCAGACGAGCACACAGGGGGAGAGGACGAGCAGGAAAAGTATATATTTTGCGCAGATATCATGTTGTACACACATTACTGGGTACATTCCATAGTTAAAAAACACAAATATTGACAATTTGTATAATTTATGATTATTATAATTTTTTCTTCTTTTTTTTTCCCCGTGTGGCTCATGGTGGGGCCATGCCCCATTGCCCTCTCTTGACCAGCCGCCACTGCTCATGAGGCTTCATCTCGCCATCACTACTAGTAATTATTGAAGGTGAGCCTGTAGACACAAACATATTATTAGTTTGCTTATCTGTAACATATATATGAATAGTGCTGTCAAATAACATGCATGTTCTTACTTACCTCTGCTGTGTCTCCTCTCCAGGGTGTTCATCCTAAAAGAGTCCCCAGGGTACAAGACCACCATTTTATAGTTCCGGGAATGTACCATGTGGGAATTACTAGAGGGGTGGTAGGAAAATTGAATCCTCTGTTCGGGCTAGATATGATCTCTATGGTGAAGTTTTACCACAATAGAGATCATACAGAGAATTGACCTTTAGAATGTTAGGCATCTATTTTAATGTATTGTTGTAGATTAGGGGATTGTGTGGTAGAGTGAGGGGCGGAGTCGCCTATCTTGCAGTGATGTGGATGTCCTCGTTAGTGGCAGGCTATATAAGGCTGCCAGGATTACATCTAGTCTGTCGCTGCCAGGACCACATGCTGCCCGTGGTCCCTGGAAAAGTTCTGCTATGTATTTGGTTGTTGGTGAAATAAACACCTGGTTGGGTACACGTACTGTCTGTGTCCGTCCTCCTACTTCCAAGGTCCGGCTGCTGCGTGCCAGCCTAACAGTTCCCAACAAGGCAGAAACGTTCAGCTGTGATCTCCTGTGAGCTGAAAACTGTTGGAAAAAAGATGTTCCGCCTTATATGGTCTTGCAGGTGGCTCGAAGAACGTGGAAAGTATGAGGCAGGTTTGAGGAACAGATTCCCAGTCAGGATGCTCATACATTTTAAGTGCCAGGATAAAAAGACTCATTCTGAATTCCTACAGTCAATTCAAATATTAAAATATAGGAGATTTGGGGTTTGTAGGTCCTCCCTCGCACAATTGCATAGTTTTAAGTCAAAAACCTTCAAAATGCCTATCATTTTGGACTATTATTACCCTAATAATGCCCCAAAAGCTTTATGACAAACTTGCTATATTTAAAGTAAATATGAGGATTTTTTTACTGGTTATGCAACTTGATTTAATACTGATGCCTCTATATGACCTCCATCAGTAAAGGAAGAAGATTGTCTTTCTATATAGTTATTCTCAATGCTTGTCGTCGGTGACACCGGGTTAGATTCTCGTGTTCGGAGACACAACCACCTTCGTCCACAGGGATGCCAAAATCAACACAAAATGAAAGATAGCTTTAAAAACGTATCTTATTATTTACACATATCACAGCCGTCACATGACAGGAACATCATGAAATACGTTGTAGCTGTATAATCAATCTTTCTTTTGGAGTAAATTAAGTGATTATACTTACTATACTATAGTACTATATTTTAGTGCACACTTTTAGAAATGGTTGCTATCTATACAGAATTCCTTGGTTACCATGTCTCACAGACACGAACATCCGAGCCAGAGTGGAAGACCAATGCCAAAGACTTTAACAAGTGACAGAATTTACATTCAACCTCCAGTCATGAGTGAAAGCATGTTTTCCATCATACGTATTGCTGAAGTCGATGCAAGCTTCAAGTTTTGTGTATTCAATTTTTTTTTGCCTTATGTTTTGATGCTTTTAAATGGCTTTCTGTGAAGCACTTTGAATTGCCTTGTTGTTGAAATGTGCTACACAAATAAACTTGCCTTGCCTATTTATGTGCAGGAACCCAGGGCAAAGTGCCGGATGCTGGCGTGTTTGCACAATCAGACAGAGAGTTGCTATGAACACAGGCCAACATCATGTCCCTCCTGATGACACACTGCCCAACACGGATGTCATGATACCCCACCTTCTCCTGGGTGACGAGGCCTGTACTCTCAGAACGGACTTTATGAAGCCTCATCCCTTTTGAAATCTGAGCACAGGTCGAAGGATCTAAAATTACCGTCTTTCCAGGGCATGTCTTTAACAACTTATTTGGAGGTTTTTCAAATTGCTTCAGAGTTTTTAAAGCAACTATTTCTGTGGATCCGGGGGGCATCTCTTTCATCACACCTTAAATGACACTCCAAGGCAGGACATCCTCCCTTGGGTCATTATCAATCCACAACCACAATACAATATGGACATTGCGGTCCAATGATGATTTCCAAATTTCAACTTCAATTCTCTCCCACTTTACATATTAGTGTGACGAACTGTCAGGAAAACAAGACAAACACAGTAGCATGTTAAGATAAAAGAAAAATAATTTTAAACACTAAATAATTACATTATATTTTGGCATTTTCATCAGAGTCCAAATTTCCTTTTTTCAATTCCCGTTTCCCTTTTTTTATCGAGCAGTAGCTATTTGGCTTAGCCAAGGCAACAGTTCGATTTGGACTGTGGGACATGGCTACAGCAGAACACTGACGGGGGGGGGGGGGGGGGGGGAGAGTCTCGGGCATCACTACCTCAGCTGTCCGGGCTGATCCATGGCGGGACTTTTGTGCCGTCAGGCGGCCCAAGTTGCTTCTGCACTCCGGCCACCGGGACTGGATTGACTGCATGGGCTGCAGGGCGTGGAGAACATTTCCACTGTAACGTACTGGGTGCTGCTTCACCCCTCATTGGACTGGCAGGTTTCTAGTGACACAACACACACACACACACACACACAGGGTTCATTCCCATCCAGAGCCTGCAGTGATTGTTTTTAGGAAGTCTTGTAATCCATTGTTTTACTGCATAATAAGAAATTAGAGATAACCCAAACCCAGCTGACTCCCTAGCAGGAGGAATTTGTGTGTCATTACATCCCCAAAATAAGGATCGACCCCTAGCTGCCTTACTTTGAAGAATGTTGTCTCTATTCCAGATGTCACGGCATATTGGAATCAGTTTGAATATGATATATATTGGAAGAAGGTCTGGATGCTTCCTTGTAAATACCTGACGGGGAATGAAGTTGAGGAAGTGTCCTTCTGCCAATCACTAGCTGCAGACATTTTAAAAATACACAAACTGCTCTTTCTCTGATGAATATTCACACAGTTTTGTCAGTTTTGTCACACCAACAAATTCTTGCAGTTTCTTTTTAGTATTGTCATTGATCATATTTTTATTATAGGAAATGGTGGTGTTTGCTTTCTTCAAAAACCCAAGAAAAGAAAACAACTATCTTTATTATAAATTCGATAATGATCCTGGCAAAATATTGAATTCATAAATATAGATTTAACAATGAAATACCTTATTGTGCTTTTTTCCTGAAGGATATTGAGCAATGTGCAAAACCAATTTCAGACTCGCATTAACAAAAATGCTATCAAGACACTTAATAACTGTATGTTTTATAGTATATACGTCTAAGCTGACATATCTCTAACTCTTTTGTTATCGTGTAAGTTGTAGCTGACCGGGAACCCAAAAGTCTTCCAGATCCGCCATTGTATTTGTGCTCGCCATAGTGTGACTGATTTGCATGCCAAGCCGCTTGATTTACTAAACTCAGCACATGTTGCTGACAGTGTATGGCTAAATGTGTCCAGGCAGAAGAGATGAGAGCCCCTTCTGGACCGCCTCTGAAACTCGTTGAAACTCTTCTGGTAGGAGGGCTTTTTTCTGCTGAGGGTACACTTGGACTTACTTTACTTTACCTGAAGAGCTGGATGTTTGAATTATGAGTAATGAAAGTGGCATCCGTTCTAAAAAAACAGGATAATAGCAGTACTTATTCAACTCACATCACAGCCATCCGTCCTGTCAGATGGGTGCAGCCAAAACCACCTTCATCCATCAGTGATCTGCAATCAATTTCATTATCTGACTGTTGTTGTCTGGCATCTCTCGCTCCCTTCTGCCTGATCTTCAACAACTTGTTTGCTGGCTGACTTTTTCCATGCCCTCCCACCCACCTGCTAGCCGACTGTAGTTGTCTGCAAATCTGTCAGCCTTCAAATCCACGTCTCTGGCTGTATGTGTCAATTTCCCTCCTCCTGTCCTAGCCTCCTGCAGACCCACCAGTCTTGCTCATTTTACTAATATTTCTTCCATCTCCTTTTCATGGTCAGACATGCTGAAAGTCTAGAAAGGCTCCTGATTTCAAAGCTGTTATACCTCCTCTTCACTCCATCCATCCTCCATAGCCATCCGTCCGACTCAGTGTGAGAACGAAATAGTCAAATCATCAAGGGAGCTGCATATTAGAGTGATATGCAATCAACTATTGTCCATATAGAAAGGTAAATAAAAGTGAAGGGGAGATTCATCCAGTGTTGTTGCATTTACATGTGATGCAGTGCGTTCAAACGAAACAGCCTCTGTTCCAAATGCATTTTGCAGAGTTTCTTTTTCAAAATCTAAAACATGATACTGGGATATTCTGTGCATGTTCTAAGCTAAATGCCCCCATTATATATATTTCTTCTGGTTTACGGAAACGTTGTGAATTTAATCAAAACAAAATGCAACAAAACTTTGAGTAAAATATCACGCCAAACTTTGATGTTACATTAAAATAGGTCAATTTATGACGTGGAAAGTGACAATGCCGTTTTGCTATCTGGGAATGTAATATTTAGGAAGGTTGTAGGTAGGTGTGGTAAACTCTGAAATGATTGTCCCCCACCTTGATGTAACGCCTAGGTGTGTGCATAAGTGCAAACATGATCACGTGTATTGTGTTCACTTAAGGATCAAAGCAAAACAACCATTCTGATGCACAGATACACTAAGCCTTACTCTAATACTATTAACACACTACCACAAGTAAGTCTCGAAGGGAAGTGTTCTGAATGATAACTTTCCTTTTTCCTCTTCTGCTGGATAGGATAGCATCTGTTCTTTAGCTCTTAAAGGAACAGTGTGAATGAATTAGGGAGATTTATTTGCAGATATTGAATATACTATTCATAACTATATTAATCAGTGTATAATGACCCAGAACGTAGAATCGTGATGTTCTTCATTAGCTTAGAAAAATCGAGTGAGAGCCCTTCACGTTTGAATTTATCGGAAGGTAGTGATGTGTTCAGAAACCCGGTATTAAACGGCCCCGGTGCTAAATTATTAATGATCATTGTAAAGCTGTCCCAACATTACATTATCAGTACTTTTTAATGTTTTGATGTCATTTATCATCACGCTGCAGAGCGCATATGCTCTGCAGTCTCTGTAGGGCTGAGCTCCTCCAACTACACGCACACACACACACACACACATACGCAAGAAGCACGTTGTGCTGGAGTGAACCAGGTGAAGTGAAGGGTACTCGAGTTGACGGAAACTTTGCTCGTTACTGTAAGTTCAGTACAATATTTGGGGGTTAAAAACCAATACTTTATCAATACATATGTTCAACATGAAGGGTCATGTAAATGAAAGTGAAACCTAATTCAGTCACCGCCGCTTTGTTTCTTTCACTTCTCTGCCCGCTGAGAAAGCGGAGGAGAGAAGACTGCAGGACAGGAGGTAAGACGACAGGAGGACAGAAGACAGGAGGAAAGATGACAAAAGGATAGAAGACAGGAGGAGAGAAGTCAGAAAGGGCAGGAGGACAGAAGACAGAGGACAGGAGGACCGAAGACAGGAGGACAGAGGACAAGAGGACAGGAGGACCGAAGACAGGAGGACAGAAGACAGGAGGAAAGAGGACAGGAGGACAGAAGACAGGAGGACAGAAGACAGGAGGACAGAAGACAGGAGGACAGAAGACAGGAGGAAAGAGGACAGGAGGACAGAAGACAGGAGGAAAGAGGACAAAAGGACAGAAGACAGGAGGAGAGAAGTCAGAAAGGGCAGGAGGACAAAAGACAGGAGGACAGAGGACAGGAGGACAGAAGACAGGAGGAGAGAAGTCAGAAAGGGCAGGAGGACAAAAGACAGGAGGACAGGAGGACAGAAGACAGGAGGAAAGAGGACAGGAGGACAGAAGTCAGAAGACAGGAGGACAGAGGACAGGAGGAGAGAAGTCAGAAAGGGCAGGAGGACAGAAGACAGGAGGACAGAAGACAGGAGGAGAGAAGTCAGAAAGGGCAGGAGGACAGAAGACAGGAGGAATGACTGATACTGACAGATGTCTGTGTTCTTTATAAACTTCACTCAGAAATGTTTTTTTATTAAAAGATTTTACATGTTTGCAGTGAGGTATTGATGACTTTATAAAGTGTCTTTGTTGTTGTAAACACAATTGTTGCTGCTCTATACACAATATTTAGAATATCTTAAATACAAATTCTAATCCTGATCTGAATTTATTTGTTTTTAAAATTCTATCAATGTTTTCAAAAGCAATTATTTAGTCATGCTGTACTAAAATCCTAAAGAAACCAATCTCTACCTGAAGGCCACTGTAGTTCAGTAGCAGAGGGGGAATTACACAAACCACGAAATGCCACTAAAACGTACACACTGTTCCTTTAACACAAAGTACAAATTGCAATGCTACACAATTACTGAAAAAGTAAAAGCACTTTACTCTTTAAAGAAAGTGGCATATGCCGCAGTAGTGCTTTATCAGTATACCGGAATACAAAAACAGGTATCACAGATAAAGATGTAGCCATTTTACCAAATCTGCAGTTATGCCATAAAAACAATTAGCCTGCATAGTTTTCATCTTTTCCTTTTATTTTTAAATGGATTAGACAATGGAGAAGCATATCCATCATGCATGTTTCATAGTGTCTAAAGCTACATGATATACACAAATGTAAAGCTCAATGTCATGAACTCACTCGGAGGGTTTATGATTATTTCCTTTCAGTTTCAGTCTGATACCAGTTGGACTCAGGGGGGCTGTGTTTGGGTCTGAAAGCTCAACCTGACAGCTTTGAGCGATGACTCACAGCCTCTTCAGTGCTGCCGTGTTCCTGTCACAGCCAACAGAGATCTGAATCAATCATTCTCCTCAGCATTTACGCCTCTGCATGTCTTCACAATCATGTGTTAATTGATCAACTTTGGCATCATTAGACTGTTGGGGCAAAGAGATGTGAATATTAAAAAGAGATCATTAAGCAAACCAAAGAGGCATTGTAGGTGAAATGCAATATGAAGCTTCAGCAGATTAATGGAACAGCCAAACATCAAAACTGTGCACAGAGGTGATTCTCTGCTCTGATCAGAGGGAACATTTCTTCTCATCAGAGCCAGAGAAATGTGTGAAATGGCTGAGCTCTCAGATCTAAAGACTATAATGATGCTTTGGCCGGGCGGATAATGGACCGTACTGGTTCTAAACTTCTAACAGGGGTCCAATACCAAGAATTAAGACGTGAGCACCACAAACGGCCTGTTATCTTTCACCGCTATTCTCAGTGACTGTGAGCCATTTCATGTCCCACTCATCCAGATGGTGGGGATAATTGGTGCTCCAAACTTAATGCAGGCTTTTTGCAGTTGTTATTTCATTCAAGTGTGTGTGTGTGTGTGTGTGTGCGTGCGCGTGCGTGTGCGTGCGTGCATGTATACACACCATTCACCCTCACAACAAAGGCAAAGGAGAAGCAGAGTGACACTCTGCTGTCCTGGGAGCGAGGGGGTATGTTTTAAGAGCACTGTAGCCTCGAACAAACGCACATTATTCATCCCAACACAACACCATAACTTTTATCCTCCTCCTATACACAAGAGTGCTCATTAACTCCATTTCCACGGAGACTATTTGAGTGACTAAAACACATTAGCACCACAAACAGCGATCAACACATCCCATTTATCTTTGTCTTTCTGACACCCGTCTCATTATGGAAACTGATAAACATGCAGGAAAACAACAGAACAAAGAATGATCAAGGGAAAGCAGGACAAACGAAATCTGTTCTTCTTTCCACAGGATTATCTGGGTTACTTTTCCTTCACGGTTAAAGACTGTTGGCTCATTTGATGGACAGGATCAATGCAGGGAAGCAAGAAAAGAAAAAGCTCACACTGATGTGAAAGAAAGTGGACTGATGTCATGTTATGTGATTATGAACAGCAGATGCTGCTGCTTTTATACATACTATGAAAGTGCGCTCCAACATGCCCTGGGCAGATAAAGCCCTGTGGGGTGCCATTACTTTGCTATTGTCCATTTTGTTTAGCACCCTACGCTTTTCACTGACAGCAGAATAATACATTCACATTTTTATTTATTTATTATGTTTTATTTTATACTTTAAATATTTTACATTTCATCCCTATATTTCTAATCACTGCACTATTTTATGTCTTGCATGATTTGTTTTCATACATATTTAATTATCATTGTAGGAGGGAGTTTGAGATCTAACATTTTTTATTGCAACAACTGCTTCTCCTTTAATCAACTGTAAGTCTAGACACTTGTTCACAGCATGCACACAGATTCACAGCTCAGTTTTGGAAGTAGTGTTGGCATGACGTTGTTCTTGTGCCTATGGCATGTGCTTGTGATTCCATGTTAATAAACTTCCCCTGTAGCAATTTTAACTAATGAAGATTTTTCTGCCTTTTTATCTCAGAGTGACCTCCCTGACAACCACCACCTCATTAAAAAAAACATTCCCCAGTACGTCTCTCACAGGCCACCCCATTCACATACAAGGCTTACATCATATTTATCTCTGTCCGTCTGTCTACCACCCTCGCCTTCTATCGGTGGTGTCATTTCTATTTTTAATCATTCAGCAGCCCAATTATTCATTTATTAATTCAATTAAATACATATTGGGACATACTGCAGAGTTTACTGGTGTCTATTGCAAATGATCTATCCTTGCTCTGCTGTCTCCTTCTCCTCAGCCCCTTCTGTTACTCCTCAAACAGCAAAGAAACAACAACAAACACAGACAGAGCGATTCTGTATCTGCTCTACCCACAGACACAGTACATGACAGCAGTCATCCATTCATCTGCTGTCAGTGACGCCTTTCAATCAGGCTGTCATTCTCTCCGTCTTCCTTGTTTTACAGCCGTCTCTTTTTTTCTGCAGTAACACACAGAGAGACACACACACCTTTCTCTTCACACACACCACTTCCCAGCTCCAACGCAGCCTTACTCCAGAGGGAAAGGCTCAAAATTACACAAGACAGAGTAATCATCCCATCCACTTATGTGTCTCATTTCTTACTTCATATATAATAAATCCTGTCTCTGTGGGTTTTTATACAAAACACATGAAGCCCAACTGTTTCTTCTAAAAGTTACATTCATATTTTACGAAATGGTTTTGTAAAATATGTTTCGGATTGTAATTATTACATCTGGTGAATGTTCACTGGCAACGTTTTCCTAGTTCCACAGTGTCGTACTGTATAAGTCACATGGAGGTGGAGGGCTTTGACGCCACAGACCAGAGTTCACACTCTAGGTCTAGACTACAACTCTTTGTTCAAGGTTATGGATGGTGGTATGGTTAAAAATTGAAAAAGCTTCTCTCTCATCATTGATTTTTTAAATATATATTTTACCAACGCTTTCCCACCATCACAACGCCTTGTATCAAAAGGGCATAAATAAGAGAGCTAATGAATGTGCTGGGAAAAAAAGCTCATTAACAAATTCACATGATAGAAGAGTTAAGATTAGGGATGGGTACCAAAACCAGGTATCAAACAGGCACCAGTGCTAAATTATTAAACACCATAGAGTATTGATAAGCTCCGACGTTATCAGTTCTTTTATCCATCCTTTTTAATGTTTTGCTGTCATTAATTAGCCTCTCCCTCTGCTCTCTGAGGTCTGAGCAGAGCAGAGATGCCAACGTGGAGACAGGGAAGTGAACCTGGTGAAGTGAAGATAACTACTATGCTAGTAGTACAACCTTGTGACTAAACGGTCAATATTTTATCAATGCGTCTGTTCAACAGGCATAAACAGGAAGTGAACATGTAGAAAACGATATTTCAATCTGCTCTGTCCTCATTCCTTTATCCACCCCCGCTATTTATACACAAGTACAGAGCGGTCTGAGGAGACTGATACTGGCGACAGTGTTCTCAGTCGTGCGATGGGGTTGAAGGTTCTCCCTGTTCCTTTGCACAAGATGGTGCTTGACTGTGAGCTGGTTAAGGGTGAGGTAGCTGTTGGTGTGCGTCCGGCGTTGCCTATTGAGGGTATACATTTTATTTTGGGCAACGGCTTGGCTAGTAGCCGAGTTTGGATGGACACTCATCCCGCACCAGTGGTCACATGTTGCCCAATCGATTCTGTATCGCACGAGAGCTCCAGAGTGGTGCCAGAGGTCTTTTCATCCTGCAAATGTACACATGCTATGGGCAAATCGGACCCTGATGTGTCGTCTGACGACACCAAGGGTGAGATGGTTTTGGAGGTCCCATCTCGGTCTGAGCTTCCTGGGTCGCTGTCACGCAGTGAGGTGGTGGAGGATTGCTGTGTTGATACCGAGTGGCCAGTGAGTCTAACAGTTGACTGTGTGAATGGTTAGACATGGTTTGTTGGTGCCTGGAAGTCTGACACGGGGGGAGTTGTCTAGGTCTCGGAGGGAGATGGAGAGGTTGTGTGACCGACGTGCAGAGCCTGATGGTGGTCTCTTATGTGGGCATGTGAGAAATTCAGAAGCACTTTGTAAGTTGCTTGGACGTATACATTGCACCTGTACATTGACTAGTCACCAGTGTCACTTTCAAATTTCATATGCCATATTGTATTGTTTTATTCACCTGTTCTTCTTGGGTCCGTCATCTTTATGTGCTTCTCAGGTAACGAGGTTGCTGATGATGGGGTGGGAGCTACAGGAAGGATATTATGTGCAATGGCCGTATATTGTGGTGCTATTTTTGTTTTGGTGTGAGTAGTTCGGCTCTGTGGGCTTGTGGGCTCTGTGGGGGGGGGAGGGGTGACGGCCCCTGTCTCTAATAGAGCAGATTACCTGATGAGGAGCACCTGGTCCAGGAACAGGGAGGGCATAAAACCCTGCTCTAGCGTTGCTCGGGGCAGGTTTACTCTCCGGCGTACGTGGAGTGTTCCCAGCCAGTTGCTGCCGGTTATTTTGGTTTTGGTTTCCTTTGGTTACGCTGACAACACCCACACTTCATCCCACACGCATCCACGTTGACACTACTGATGTTATTGACTGACACACTTCATAACTTTAACTATTTCTTTATTTAGTTAAATAAACATTTTACGTTACCATCATTTGTTGTGTCTGCCGTATTTGTCATGGCCTAGGAGCCGGGTTATGACACTAGCTCGGAAGTTAGCAGAACAAGCTCAAATAAAAGCTGTCTGTATGTAGACTAACTGTTTAGCTTAGTTTGCCACGAATATAAAATGTGTAAACTTCTCTGCTGGCTGAGACAAAGCAGCGCTCCTCTTTCTAACAGTACCTGCAAGCAGTGAATCAGCAGAGGGAGGAGGACAGAGGACAGGAGGACAGAGGGAGGAGCACAGGAGGACAGAGGACAGGAGGACAGAGGGAGGAGGACAGAGGACAGAAGACAGAGGGAGGAGGACAGGAGGTCAGAAGACAGAGGGAGGAGGACAGAGGACAGGAGGACAGAGGGAGTAGGACAGAGGACAGAGGGAGGAGGACAGGAGGTCAGAAGACAGAGGGAGGAGGACAGAGGACATAGGGAGGAGGACAGGAGGCCAGAGGGAGGAGGACAGAGGACAGAAGACAGAGGGAGGAGGACAGGAGGTCAGAAGACAGAGGGAGGAGGACAGAGGACAGGAGGACAGAGGGAGGAGGACAGGAGGTCAGAGGTCAGAAGACAGAGGGAGGAGGACAGGAGGACAGAGAGAGGAGGACAGAGGACAGAGGGAGGAGGACAGGAGGTCAGAGGTCAGAAGACAGAGGTAGGAGGACAGAGGACAGAGGGAGGACAGGAGGCCAGCGGGAGGAGGACAGAGGACAGGAGGACAGAGGACAGAGGGAGGAGGTCAGAGGGAAGAGGACAGGAGGACAGAGGACAGAGGGAGGAGGACAGGAGGTCAGAAGACAGAGGGAGGAGGATAGGAGGACAGAGGGAGGAGGTCAGAAGGAGGACAAGAGGACAGGAGGACAGAGGACAGAGGGAGGACATAGGACAGGAGGACAGAGGGAGGACATAGGACAAGAGGACAGGAGGAGGACAGAGGACAGAGGGGGGCCAGAGGGAGGAGGACAGAGGACAGGACGACAGAGGGAGGAGGACAGGACAGGAGGACAGAAGGAGGAGGACAGGAGGACAGAGGTTCAGAGGTCAGAGGGAGGACAGTGGATAGAGGGAGGACAGAGGACAGGTGGTCAGAGGGAGGACAGGAGTACAGATGGAGGACAGAGGTTCGGAGGTCAGTTGGAGGAGGACAGGAGGTCAGAGGAGGACATAGGACAGGAGGACAGAGGGTGGAGGACAGGAGGAGGAGGACAGAGAGTGACGTTTGTGTTCTTCATTCTTTATAAGCTTCACTCAGGAATGTTATTTATTTTATTAACAGATTTTTTTTCCAGTGTGATATTAATGACTTTATATAGTGACTTTGTTGTAAACATCACTGCTGCTGCTCTAAAAGCATTTAGTTATATTTAAAATGTAAATAAATTGTAATCTTGATCTAAACTTTTTTTAAGCAATGTATTAGAAAGCACTTAGTAATGAAAATTAATCAATAAGGAGTATTGATGAGAGTAGAAGTGTCAATAAAATCCTAACGATATAGTTTAAAAATATAAAACACTTCCCAGGTCTCTCTGGGTTTCCTGCTTCACTGAGCCTAACAGCCACCCTGCATGCCAACCATGTAGCAGATTATCATCTGGTTCTGTTAATGAGCACGTTCATGTGAAAGAGACTTGTTAATTACAAACATCATCAAAACCTTTAAAGAAGTACTTGATATGAAATGAGATGAAACTTTGATACTCGAAGGAAGATTTGCTTTCTTAAGCAGCAAAATATATTTGGTGAGGGGAAAGGTATGACATATAAATACATAATTTGACCAGAATACTTAACAGTAGAAACTATACCTATAAATATATTGTTTTAAAAAATGTTCAAACTCAAGTGGATGGCAGATTTGAAACTGCAACTATAACGACAACAGCAGTGGCGAATAATATCATTGGGGTCACAGGCGACTGTGGCCAAGTGGAGAACAGGGTCATCCATCAATCAGAAGATTGGCGGTTTGATCCCTGGCTGGAGCCTGATTACAGAATTATATTGTTTATCAGTAGGGATATCATTATCAGTATTATTCTTGGTGTGGATGGCCCTTAATATAAGGTAATATAATATCGTGTAAATAAGTACAAATCATTTTGTGACAAAGTGGGTGAGAACACACCATTGGTCCCCATATTACACTGATGTATAAATCTAACCATGCTTGTCAATTGTTTGTTTAGCCACAGTTCATATAAACATTGGTAAAATAAAACACGGACAGGTATCAAGTTGGTTCATCTTTATTGATTCAGTTTTGCATTTCATTAGTTTCTTTGTTACTTCCCATAACCACCAGGTGTTCCAGAGGCTAAAGGAGGAGGCACCCAACCATTTCCTCTATTTATACACTGGATGATGTCAGCAGTGATGTCATAGGGTCAGACCAAGTATGGGGGGAGTAAAGTATGTATAGGTATGTTTGTAGGTTAGTTGTGATCTATTTTACATTGTTGACAGTGTATAGCAAATTGTAAACTATATAAAATAGTTTGCTAAAGGTGTGCAGTAAGCTAGCCTTTGTCCCTTAAATATTTGAGGAAGTAATTGGTGTCACCTGCACTCATGGTAGGAGCTAGATCCTGCTGATGGACGGCTCTATATAAGTAGATGACTTTGACAGTGACAGGGGGAATGAGCTTGTTGTTTTGTTGTGGTTCTGGTTTCTTTTGAATTTCATTTTGTATACAAGTATCCTATTAGACACCCTGATCCACACTCCATACCAGTTGGTGGCGGTAATGCACCAATTCATTGTTTGCCAACCGCCAATAAATCTTAAACAAGAAGAAGAAGTGACAGGGGGAAGAAAGGAACATCGGTGTGATATGTTAGATGTTAATCTAAGTTACTTTATGATGAGTTGAGTTTTTTCAGTTAAGCTAAGTTAACAGTTTATATATATGTTTGGTTACATGTGTAGCAGGGCCACTTTTGTAAATAAAACACCTTTTGTTATCTATACAAAGTATCTTGTGTCTGCCTCCTACCACTTTCCAAGCCACTCCGGTCAAAATGCATCTATAATTTGTAAGTATTTAGTGTCAAATGTGTTAAACAGAGTGGACACATGAAAAGCCTGGGACAGCACAGCAATTCTACTGATCTATGAAGGTATGTACTGCTCTTCATAATGTGTCACTTTAATGTAACTTTGTCCATGTAAGAATCCTGTTGGAATGATGACTCAACTGTCTCAGTGGTCCAGCTTTGGATAGCATTTGATCCTCCGGAGCAGGTTAGCCTTGTAAATGGTAAATGGACTTTTACTTGTACATATCAGAATCAGGCACAGCATATGGGAGCAATTTGGGGTTATGTCTTGCCCAAGGACACATGGTGGTAGACATGGACTCTACCACTGAGCCACAATATGAAAGGTTACCATGGTATCTGAGCACAGGTAAAATTTTGCCAGCTTTGTGACACAGGAAACCTCATCGTGGCAAAATAGTCAAATTAAGTCGTCAGCACTCACAAATAAGAGTAACACTTTTAAAGATACACAACAGCAGAAGGTAAAGGACTTGTTTCAGCTGCTGCGGAAACCTTAGGGCTGAAATGTCAGCTCTATTTTGTGATTTCGGAACCTATCATACTAATTGAACAGTCACTGTGCCTGACTGTTCACCAAGAAAGAGTTCTCCCCCGAAAAAAAACTAAATCAAATTTTCTCATTTCTGTTTGTGCACAGATGAAATAAACAAGATACGATGTGTTAATCAATGAGCTTTAGAAGTTTTGATTGGTGTAATTTTTAAACTTTGGACAGGGCCAGGCTAGCTGTTTCTGACTATAGCAGAAGGGAGCTTTTACCATCCTCAGGACCTCGGTGTCCCTTTTAATTGTAAGGCCAACACTAGCCAATCACGGTGGGCGGGCATTCCCTTTGCTACCTCCTGACGTCAAACGCGTGTCCTGCTTCCGGTTTGCCGGACATCCGCCGTGTAGGGAATTTGAGCGTAGAACTGTCTGTCAGTAGATATAATAAAAGTGTTTCATAATTAATAATTCATAATTCATATTTAGGCATAATCATAAGTGTTTTGGAAATGCATAATTAAAATAAGCATAAAGTGTTATAAGAGTAGTAGCTAAAAGTAAGTTAAAGACATGAAGTTTTTGCCAAAGTTGCAGGAGCTTAGCTTTTTATACTGGAAGATTATCATAGAGGGATTAAGCAATACCTACTGACAGACAGTGAATGTGTTATGAATTAGGGAAAGCGATTTGAAAGAAGGTGTCTACAGCACAACACTCCTGGAAGGTGGCCAATAGGAATTGGCATAGAAGAAAGGGGAGGTGTTTCAAACGGATATGAGGGAGGGCATAGAAAGTGTTTTTCTGCCTCTTTAGCGTGTGGTTCCCTGGGGACGGCTGTGTCCTGGGACCAGAGGTAGTTTTTTCCAAGTGGGTTTTATTGTTTTAATATTTCATGGAAATGGTGTACTTCAGTGTATAATCGTATGCTTACTGTTGGGATTAAATTCCTTATAATTGTAAATCAGTCTTAGAGTTATTATTAGAGCAGCGTGTCGACTGTAAACACAGCAGCTGGGCCATGTGCTCCGGTCTCCTCGGTGGGCTGAGATTCAGCCCCCAACAGCCGCTGCGCAGATATGCAGGAATGCAGCAGCATTGTTTCTCCCGGTCATACTGTTCTGGCGTTATATTGGCTTTCATTTATTTTGTAGACTATCTCTGGGGCTCCCCTCGTCCTGCACAGTTGATTCACCTGCGGATCTGTCGGTGAGTCTCGATTGGGTCCTGATTTAAATATACTCTGGGGTTCTGTTAGTAACCGCATCTTGCTTATATAGCTGCCGGTAGCAACGCTACATGCCCTCCTCCCCCCTTCTGGAGCCGACGAATATTAATTGATCGGTAAAGTGATTTTATTCTGTTAGTTTATATACTTTGTGTTAATTATCCTTCTATTAATTCTATGCTATCCCGTATTACAGGGGACTTTTGGTTGGGTTCGAGCGGAACGCCGCCAGTAAGCGGCTACAGATAACTCGGCTTACGTTCAAGGACGCTGCTGTTTTGCTTACCGGTGTTTTGCCTACAGGCGTGTTCGACTAACGTCTTTGGCCTGCTGGGTTCGTCTATTCTGACCTGCGCTGTGTCGCCTACAGGGTCTGACGCTGCTATTGTCAGCACTGCGCCCCTGTCTTGTGCTGTTTGCACCCTTGTTTTAATGAGAACAATCTCTTTTTAGCCTGAGCCATTTCGTGTATTACATCTTGAATCTAGTGGTGCATACAAATTTACCTTTAAACTGTATTTTGCTGATTTCCAGGAAGTTGTGGCAGCGTGTTTTCTAACCCCCTGCTGTGCACACTCTGGATTGTTTGTAAACCCCTAAACTGCCTTTTCTATTATTAAACACACATGTCAGAGCATTACAAGTATACAGCACAGTATTACTCTACTAATTATAGAAAGGCATGTAGACCAGTATGGGTCACTGTAGTGAAACCCAGGATAGTACAGTAATACCATGCAGACTTCTTTGGAATCCAGTCTCATTAGAATCACTTCTACCCAGAGTACAGCAGTAAGCTGAACTGTGGGTCCAGCAGCAGCACCCTCACGTGGTCAGAGGGCACAGCGGTAATATAATGCCACCCTAAAGGTGCGTTCACACTGGACGTGTCGATTTTTTGACGCGCGTCGAGATTACATACAAAGTCTATGCACAGACGCGATGAGACTGGCCCGCCGCGATTTTGCGATGGTGCGGCGCGTTGGACGCCGCAAAATCGCCAACGCGCGAGTTGAAATTTTTCTACTTCTGCGAAATAATCGTGTGACGCTGTGGCGCGATAGCCTATCAGCGTTGAGTTGCTCCCCCTGTCATCACTGACTTCCTGCCATTGTTGAATCAGGAAATAAATCCTGTAGCCGTCTGTGTTCACCCAGAGCTCTACGATACCTCATATCAACAGAGACCGGACCAAACTATGTGTATACATGTGTGTGTGTGTAAACCATACGGTACAAACAATGAATAGACGCTGCCGTATTTACGTCTACGTGACGTTATCGAGTGCTGGTGGAGCTGCTACGATGTTAGCATAGCCTAGCACCGCTCCATCAGAGCTCCATTGAGAAGACAAGTAGCCTACAAATCGGCATCATTACGTAGTTATTTCCGAGTCCCTTTTTGTCGGAGAAGACAAGTACAAATCGGCATCATTATGTAGTTATTTCGGAGTCCCTTTTTGTGGGTTTATTGCCGTTGAATCACAGCTAAATCAGTTTATTTTGTGTTCCTACAGCTGTAGTAAACAGCGACCGGTGGCTTGCTAGACACAGTGAATACAGCTCGATACAATTCACGGAGGTCCTCTGAACAATATTATGAACCAGACATGACGTCGTTTAGTTTCCCGGGATATCTGTGACTTCCACAACACGTCGAAATATAGGTTATTTTTTCCATGGTTAATGGCTGACAGTTGAACGGATCCAGGTCTATAAACCACGCCCCCTCTCCGGCGATTTTGCGGCGTTTGGCGTAAACACGACCGGCGGCGCGTTGGACGCGATTTTGTGGCGCGTCAAAAAATCGACGCGTTTGGTGTGAACGCAGCATAAGACCGGGCTATGCTGACATTATGCCACCCAGCTTTCCAATCAGGCTTCATCTGACACCTCACTCCTGTTGTGTGTGTGTGTGTGTGTGTGTGTGTGTGTGTGTGTGTGTGTGTGTGTGTGTGTGTGTGTGTGTGTGTGCGTGGGTAGGTGCATGCATCCACTCCCAGTGCCAGCAATTTCCTGCAGCAGGATGCTGTCAGTCCATCCGATGGAGAAATACAATTAAGTTTCATTTTTACATTTAGCTCCTGCTTTTCAGCCTTGCTAAATTGTCAGCTGGCGTCTTCCAGCATCCCACTGTTCTTTGTTGTTTTTGTTTTTTTATCAACAGGCTCATATTGCCATCACTCCTTTTTTCCACAACCAAACAGCTCCATATTTTTCTGAAGATATGATGGCTATTGTGGCCAATTAAGAGATGCAAATAAATGTCCTTTTTTATTGGCGTCTGTCAGCCATGTCCTCTTGGGGTGTATATTGTGGCATTTAGGTTGTTTGGGAATTGCTTGGGAAGAAAAGAGGTTACTTATTTTTCTTCCTTTCATTTCTACAAAGACATAAACACATTTCTTATGAAAGTTTGAATCCTCTGACTTTGATCTGCTGTTCCCACTTTGAGAATTTTGACATAATGACAGGACTATGGTTGTTGCCCACGCCGTGTGTGTGCGTGTGCGTGTGCGTGTGTGTGTGTGTGTGTGTGTGTGTGTGTGTTTAATGCATCGGTGTGAACCTCTGGGTGTCTGATCATAGCTCGCTTATTAGATGGGGCAACAGTGCCCCCTGCAGAACAAAGGTACAGAGTTCTACAGTCAACAGAACAAGTGCGTGAGTATTTTCCCAGGTATTTTCCAGTTTCAACTCTTGCTGTACTGTTGCTGCCTTATCACATTTTGAAAGCAGAGAGTCATCAAAGATAAAGCGTTACTTGACGCACTTGAAAAGTACCTGAGTGCTTTGATGCTGAGAGAAGAGACGGAGGTGTATGGCTTGTAGATATGGATATTCTCAAAAATTATAAATATATATTTACAAACACATGTGAATAAATAAAACGAGCTCTGCAAACTAAGTAGCCTACAGATCAGATCTTACAGGAAGTAACAGTTTCTTTGACTTCCTGTTTATTCTTTGAAGGCTCCAAGATGCAGCTCATCTCAAACAAGCTTATTATCTGCAACTCAGACAAGCTTGCAGGGTTCAGTCCAATCAGATCGTGGCTCATTTGTAAACCTAGGCAAGTGGGACATAGATTAGTTAACTCTTTACTGGTTGTATTTGAGACCTTTTTGATGAGAATTGACTGCAATTAATTGACTAGTCAACTACTATACAGGAGAAGTGTATGACTACTACACTGTGATCGCTCTAGTGGTCTTACATAGAAACAAAATGCATGGGTCTTTTATTGTGTTTTAAAATTGATGCAGCAGAACAGATATTGTCTTTTTTTCAGATATTATTTTATTCCATGCATTCTTCTTCCCAGTCAAAATCTGGAGCCTACATTACCCACAATGCAACTCATAGATTCGGCTGTATTATGCGAGGAACAGCTGCAGAGGTCTGGTGAGCTCACTTCTTTCTAACTCCACATCTCTACAATGAATACGTTTACATGCACTCTCATAATAAGTCCTAAAGAAGAGCCCGTAATTCTGGTCAAAAGGAGAAACACACCAACGTGTAAACATTATGAAAGACTTGGATATCAACAAGTTTCTGGGTATGCACACATATCGCAACGCTGACCTTTTCAAGAAGCTGCTTGAAGGAATGAGAGAGGGAGGCCGTGTTCGCACGGTCCAACAGCCCGCCACCATTAACGTCAGTCAGAGTAAACACGGCTGCATGAGAACAGGAATATTAGTGGCATATTTAGTTTCATTAGCCATGTAAACAGTGTCGTAGGAACATGGTCTTCTTTTCAGAATTAGGTAAAAAATGAATCATTTGGTGCATGTAAACATAGTCAATCTTTTTTCATTTCTTTTTTCAAGTGACATCTTATCAGACTTTGCACAGCTTCCTCTGGAGACATGGCTTTATACAATTCTGATCCAATATACTTGTGATTCTAAAAGGTATTAATATGAAGAAAAAACATATATATATATATGTTTTTTTCTTCATATTAATATATATAAGAAATTAAGACAGAAATCATTTTCATTTCATTGAGAAAAATGGACCTAATTTTTTAACTTTACATCAGCAATATCAGAGACGTTTTGTATCGTCAGAAACTTTAGTTTGTCCCCTAGCATTTAAAATACAGTCCTTTGAACAGAGCTCATCTGTGTTATATGCAAACTTTCCTACAATCTGTATGGTAAGTCCTAGTCTGATATTTGCATTCATTAATGTCACTACAGTAGTGCAAGTGCAGCTCAAGTGAGGTGAAGGATGATATTGAGTAAGATACGTTACACTGGAGCCACCATGATTCATTACAGTTTAAAATTGAACAGCTTTAGACTTAGTCAGCCTATCCAGCATTTCAGTGATGGAGGATGGAGGAGCCCACGGTTCTGTCTGACCCTTTTACCACATCCTGTCATCATTAATTCAAAACTACTCAAAACAAACACTTTATTAACACTAAGGAAGTGGGAAAAAACAATCTATAATATCAACAATGAGAGCAGTGCATGGAGGTGTTGAATGTGAGCTGTGGAGGTATTGAAAGATGGAAAGGATGTAGTTCTATGAAGAGAGACAGAATGAAACAATGTGAACGGTGAATTCTCTGTAGACCCCGCTTTACTAGAGCCTCAGTCTTTACATCAATTTTAAGATGATCAGCAAAAATAGTACCCTAATATTTGTGTAATGTGACAATTTACACACTGCCATTGGGTTTGATGCACTATCTGGCTGCATCTGCATCTATGGAGTAATACAATATACTGACTCTAGTCCAGTGGTCATGCTGCTCTGGAACAAACCTTTGCACACTTCAAAGTTAGATGCATCAATCTGGAGTTCTTTGAAAATGAAGAGGCTAGGTTAGAGAATATTTGCCTAATCAAATGAATGGAAGGAATATCCAAATTTGACATGTATTTTCTACTTCTACTTATTCATAAAATAAAGATTTTATTCAACATTTAATTCCGACTGTCAGAGTGGAGGGGGGCTTTAAAACCTAACCTTCACTTTCCCGAATGTGTGTTAAGCCCGAGCGCTTCCTTTTTTGGGGTCTGTGGCGAAAGTTTAGCATATACTGTCGGAAAACATGCACTTATCACAGACGAATATAATGATGTTACACATCAGATTAAACAGCAGAACCTGGGCTACAATAATATGTAAGCCATTTTGACATGCTCCAAACATAACTTAAACAACAACTAAATGAATTACCAAATATCAAAATCCATATAGCGCCACCTAGTCAACCCACTCGTCACATTTCTGGCTCTACCGCTGTGGTATTTTATGCAATACGCAGACACTCCACAGATTCCGGACATATACATAAAATCCAGCTACAACTAATTTAATATTTTCCCGGTAATTCCACACTGAAATACGTTAGACCTACGTCCTGTGTTACACTAAAATCATTCCTGGCGTTTCTACGTTGCTGTGAGTCAAAGCAGGAAGTCTGAGAATCGCCTTGCGTCACACTAGCATGTCTCACAGGACAGCGCCCTGCTGATTCTGATTGGCTAACAGTGTTGTCAATCTCATTTTGGTCGGTATAGCTAAATTCTATTGGCTCTAACGCGTCAAATGAGGTGTCAATCACTGAAATCGACCAATGGGTTGCTGAGATAGAGCCCTGCGTACTCATAGTGGGCTGACATCGGCAAAAACTCCAGTACGCAGAGAGACTCAGAGAGGATTCTGGCTTTCAAAATGAAGTGCAAACTGCTGTATTTTGATGTATTGAACACCTTTAGTGTGATATACAAGTGAAATATATAGTTTGGTACATGAGAAAATTCAAACAGCACACATGGTGCCAAAATGACCATTTTGGAGACCTCGTCTGAACTCTCTGTACTAAAACCTCTCTAATTTTGTTCTGCTTCACTTTATCAAAGTCAAACTTTGCAGAGAGACTGTTCACATATTATCCTATGATTTGGGAGAGGTTTATACCTGCAGCTGCATCATTCCAAAGAAATAATAATCCTGTAAGTGCTTTTTTCTTAGGCAAACCTGAAACATTTCAATTTGTGCTGTGTCCCATCTTCATTTATTCTTAACCAGTAACATATATATATACTGATATTTACACATCTGAACAAATCTCACAAGTGTTCCCTTTATTATAGCACCAACATTATTCAAATAGACCTTGTTGTTGCAGAGATATACTCTTTTTAGTATGGGTATGCAATTTTCGAGCAGAGGCCTAAAAAATAGGTCTGTTTTGAACATGTTTTAAATCCTCATGTAACATATCTAAGTGATAGGAGTTGTGTTTTTTAGTCTGGGTAAGAGAGGTGTGCCTTAGATTAAACTCAAGGAGTTAATTAACTGCTACCATCACCATGGCAACCTTTTTGCTGTTTTGTTTTTAGGTCTTAATTGTTTTTATGTGGTGCTTGTGTTTAACGTTTAAGCTGCCATCTTGGCCGGGACCCTGTTCAAAATCTTATTTAAAAGCTAAATAAGTAAATTCAAATATGTTTCATTGTTGGCAAAATAAACACTGCCTGAAAGGGATCATTCATGCAGAATATACCTAATTTGCATATTCTATATCAGTCATATTGCTACAGTAACATATATGTAAATGCAAGGCCTGTCATCAGATGTCATTATTCAGATTAGCTTATTGTAAAGCTTATTACATTATTGTAAAGCTTATTAGCTTATTGTAAAGTGCACAAAACAAATTTTTTGCTTTCATTAAGATAAGATTAAATAAGATAATCCTTTATTAGTCCCACAGTGGGGACATTTACAGGATCACAGCAGCAAAGTGGACAGTGCAAACAAGGTACATGGTAAAAAAAACAAGAGCAGGAAGTATTATAAATAATATATAAGATTGGTAATATTTGAATTAACTAAATTTCCCTCTGAAAGTCTTTGTTTTGTGTTGTTATTCATTGATCATGTTTGACATCATTTTATTTTATTACATGATAAAAAAACAAGCTTGTGTGTTAATAAAATTACTAAACAGAAGCATCTCTCTGGTTCTCCCCCGGGTTTCAAAACTCAAAACACACTCAAATGTCATATTGCCTTTTTAGTGGCTCTAGGACACATGAGGCCATGGTTCACCGTGAAAGGGCATGGATGGAGTGTACAGAGCAAAGGATGGCATTTGAACTGGACAGATCTGTCATTTCATTGGTGCCGGGGCAAATAGATGTTCACACACATTAAAGTACGACTCTGTGAAAGACAATGAGGTTTTGAGGTTGAAAGGCAGGGGAGAGCTCTGAAGGTGGAAGGGCAGAGGATGGGTGTATGTGAAGAGACAGCTGGAGGGGGTCAACATGAGACACAGCTCTGGGTGGGGCGTGGTAACTAGAAACGGGATTCTAAATACAACCACAGTACAGTAAAGTGTCTGCTGTGTATTTTGAGACATTTGTCTGTCCGTGTGATGATCGACTGATTTTTCTCAAGCAACCAGTCAAAAACTTTACCCACAAGCCCCCTCAACACAAACACGCACACACATTACTAACAGTATACTTAATCATTATACACTGACCAAGTTGTGGTCCACTAGAAATCATCGCTTCCTTGGCTGCTTCTTGCAAACAGCCCATCAGGGGGGATATGGGACCATCCAGCAGCTCCCGTCTGATCTGAGGGTGAAGCTTTTGCCATGCCAACCGCCGTAGAAACCGCCGTAAGGGTCAATACTGCCATCACATCCTTCCCAATGTCCATGGCATGCACCAGGGAGAGAGCCCCGGGCTTAGTGGCCAAGGCGGACACAGCAGTGGACAGCAGCGGGATGTTCTGTGCTGAAGCCACCTAAACAGCACATCGTTGCGAGCGGTCAGTGAGGGGAGCATAAGCCATGTCAGACTGAATAGCCGATCTGGCGGAATCTTCTGGACGTCTTCCTCTGACGCAAAATTATGGTCACACGACATGTTATAAAAGTCATATAAAGAACAGGGGTGCAAAAAATGTCACGACTGCACATGTGCACAGGGTTAAAGCCAATATCGAGGTGTCGCTTTTGCATGTGTCTGTCTCTCTGATGAACATCATGAATCTTTTCTGCATCTCATTGTGCAGCACACTGTCTCTCTCCAGTTAAGTGTCACAAATGAATCGTGTCCTCGAGCTTCATGACGCATTGCTAGCCTCTCTACCTCCCTCTCTCTCTACTGACACAGACTTTAAGAGGCTCCAGTCTTTCCCTTGTCTATCCATCTATCTCCTCCCTTTCTGTAGACCAGGGTGTGTGTGTATGTGTTGGTGGATGGGGGAAATGATTATTCATCATTACTATTGACATTCTCATCATGGCAGCTGTCATCAGGAGAAGAGTGGCAGCTTTTGGAGTTCAAAACCGAAAACACACTTCAGCAGCTGCTGTCCATGTATCACTGACTCACACGCTATCTCGGAGTACTTTTTTGCCATATGACTCAGACTAAATATGAATATAAAAACACAAGAAGCAACAGTCATTACAATTTTCTGAATGTCCCAAAGAAAAGCACAATTTGATACATTTATGATCATCAACTAACAAACCTATTACATGTAGAGAATTGATACCAAATTACATATTTTCTTTTGAAGTGCAACATTTAGATCACGAGATCTTAAAAGACATGCAAACAAATGCTCCAAAGCAAGAAAAAAACTATTGGATAAAACAAAACTGCAAAATAAACAAAATTTCTGGGAATGACCTGAGGGCAAACTAATATTACCTAAGACCTTATATAGATATACGGCTCTTTTGAGCCATGGCTTGGACCATGTCTCAACAGGTGGGAAGGTATCTATGATAAAGAGGGTCTTTGCAGCATATGGTTTCAAAAACTACTAAAAAATTGTGTCTAGCATGCACTGTATGTGCAAAATATAATCCATTTCAACATATTTGCATGGATTTTATTGAACTAAACTAATATGAAGGGAAGAAATATTGTTTGACAATAATAGACAGATACTCTAAATGGATCGAGGTATTTCCAACCAAAACACCAGATGCTATTACGGTACCAAAAACTTTGACTAAAAAGACATAAAGAATGTTTTAGAATACCAGAAATAATTTAGTGTAATGAATGAGACTGAAAGATTGAAAGAACAAATGGTACAATTAAATCAAAATTAAGAACACATATAACAGCAGAATATATGGAAAAAATGTTAAAAAGAAAAGAAATGACGTCCTCTCCCACTCAGGAGGACTCGTAACAACTCCAATGAACAAGGTCATGAAAAGTTGGAATGTACCGAGGTGGAAGGGACCGTTAAGCACACCAACAGCTGTCCGCATAGCAGAGAGAGCATCCTACATCATTGTTAAAAGGTGAACCAATTGGCCGCAACAAAATAGTGGCACTGATGACTCTTAATCTTAGGGCACCTGTTCCCTCTGGGTGAGTCTGGAAGAACAGGGACATTTGTCTGACCAGTGAAGATACTAACACACTCAGAGGGGTCAGGGGTGTCTGTAAGAAACAAAAGGGCTCAGTGGTTGACCTAACATCGCGGAAATTGATACATTTATACAGCCAGGGCTATGTGGGATAAGCGGGGTTTTGCTTATCCCCTGGGTTATGGTGGGAAGCACGGCAGATGAAATTGAAAGTTAATAAATACAAAATACAACCACACGAACATTACACGCTTGGAACAATTCTGTTCCGCCTGACACCAGAAAATAGTCCAACAGGTTTCAAATGTGCCTTACAAATAGTTTTCTCCTCCTCAACCTGCGTAGTAGCAACGATTGTGTCACTCTGCACTATCTGTTGCCACCTGTTAAAACAAAATGCCACCCTGTTTCTCACCCGATGCAGCAAACTACACTTGTTTTCAGAAGGAATTCCTGAGGGGACCTTGCATATTATGCAAAATAACACACAGACAGCTGATGGATATGGACGATGCCCAGGGCTGGCACCTGGTGGTTCTGTGGAGGTAAGCTAAGCAGTGGAGTGGAACTTGGAGTTGGTGAGGTCATTCTATGCATTGCCTATGGATGACGCCTCCCTGCGTAACCTCCTAGAGACAGACCACGACCATAAAGGTCAGCCCATCTGGCAGTTTCAGTCAGTCTGTGTACATAGATGACATTGGGGTCCTGAGGGGAAATCAAATTGCTGCGGGGTTGGAAACAGTACTATTTTGGTGGGCAACAATACGTAGAGGGGTCAAGACGTGCTGCTGGCGGAAAGGGGAGGGGTCTGCAAACATGTTTGGTTCATCTTGATTGTACTTTCATTGTATTTCAATATTTTTGTTTTTATTGTGAAGGGTTTTTATGTTCATGAAATGTTGAATAACACTCAATACTTGTGAGATGTTTGTGTGTATGGTGGAGTATTTCTCTCGTCTGATCTTGTTTTAAGCTTTTAAGCTTTTTTTTAAGCTTAAGGAGATTACTGCAGTTATGAATTAATGTTGCCATGACTAAACAGACCTAGTAGAGTACTAGGAGTGACTACTCACTGGGGGACACTCTGTCCGACTATGACGAACATAGCCCTGTTCCAACGAAATGCTGATACTGAACTGTAAAGTAATAATGATTCGTATGTCGAAAATCGAGAGAAGAGACAAAATGATGATTGCAGTATTACCTGTAGCTAATAAAGACAGGACACAGAATGTTTGTTAAAACGTTTTTTATTCAATATGTTACTCTTAGTATAATCCATATAACATTAAAATACTTGTGTTCTTGATTATATTCAATTCGTATTGATTTTGATGTTTTGTTTTTGTATTTATGCTTTCACTTATTAAGTAGTTTGATTGGACATTTATTAATTTATTGATTTGTTCATTGATTTTTATTAGAAGTTATACTGATAGTATAAAGAGGTGGGAATGTTGGGAAAAAAAATCGAAATGACTAATTAGTATGTGTTTAAATTATGAAGGAATGTTATACATTTGACAAAAGCTCATGTCCTCTGTAGTGTTTAAGGCCTGTGTCCTTGTCTGTGACACCAGGCGTCTTCAGCAGCAGTTTTGTCAATCAGGTATTATCAGCTTTTTCATAAGAAGAACACTTTACGCAGAGCTGATTTGCAACCATGACTTCCTGATTTCGATAAAAGTGACCTTTGTACTCGAACAAATTGTTAAAGTGTCCAGATACGTAAACTACGCTGTATGAAGGCAATTCATGTGTGTTATCCTTTGTGATGTAAATTAATCTGTGCCAGCCCATTGCATGTTGTTTACTCAGTATAAATATCAGACTCGGAGACAGATCTTCTGCCTTGATGCATATTCTGTATGTGAATCAACTCTGTCTCCTTCTTGCAAGAATAAGTGTCCTGTGATTAATGATTTTTACTGCGGCTCGAGTGAATCTTTCTAACAGGCAGGTACATGATGATATTCCTCTACTATGGTCTGGGTCAGAAACAGAACTCCTCCAGTTGCATTTCTGTGAGCAACTGATTGCAGCACCATTTTAAATGCATCCTTAAACATTTTACGCACAAATCTGGGAATCATTGATATTTTCTTACCTAAATTTGTTACTATTATGCAAACAAATTTAGAACGGCCTTAGACCATCCACACGCACAACGGCTGAAGACCCGGCCGGCTCTTTTTATGTAAACACACATTTCAAAACGAAATGCATCTCATATTTAAACCGTATTCAGAGTAACGAATATCCCTTTTACACAATGTTTAACCATGACTAGCTTCAAATCCACAAAAGCAGCCTTAAAATACAGACAATCTGAAACCATTGCCTGAGAGTCTATGGAGCAGAGCTGGATCGCTGTGACTCTGGTCTGAGCTGGCCAATGCTACCAGTCCTTGTTCGAGGGGTGGAACTTAGCAAAGGCTTGATTGTTACGTCTGACAATGGGGTCATGCTAACTGCAGATTGATAATTATGAGATTAACACCCATAATGAAAAGCCACTACAACAGCGTTAATCAATGCTGTATGATTTAGTTTTACTCGCAAGTTTTTGATGTTAGTCACTGTTAGCGTGTTCACACACGCTAACAGTGACTGAGACCCTTGATAAACTTTGACAAAAAATGTGGGGTCTAGAAGGAGGGGCTTCAACTGTAACAGGGCCACCATTCATTTGTAGTCTAGTCAGTAATGAGCTGAACCTCCTATACATCCACAGCAGTGTCAGTGACTCCCTCTTCACTGGTGCATATTGATCATTGCTCAGTTTACAGCGGGCTGTGGGCAGCACGGTGTGATTTTGGATGGACCAGTCTTTGCTGCTGATGTGTTAGATGGTTCTGGCAGTGTCCACTTTCCGCTTTGCATCTGGCCAGCTTCCTGGAGTCTCACCAAAACTGCTGTGAGTGGTTATTCATGTTGCGCCCGATCCCTCCACATGTACTGGAATATCATCTTGATGATTATTACACCCCCCCCCCCCCCCCCAATGCATCCAGCAGCTGAGACAGCCTTTTGTGGTGGTAGTGTGGGTCCAAGCCAAATGGCAAGATGTTGACGCAGCAGTGCCTGCAGGAGGGAGATGAATATACTAAGCTGCTTGCTTTTTTCCTCAGCTGGAGGTATGTGCCAGAATCCAGAGTGGGTGTCAGCATTTGAAAACCATTTAGCGGCATTTAAATGTGCCAATAACTGGTCCTCTGATGCCAACAAACAGTATCTCTTTACCTGTAGTGCCTCATTAGCTCTCAGAGGTTAGGCATAATCCGAGCTGTTCTTCATGGATATTTGGTGCCATTGTCAGGCCCAAACACAAAGCACATCTAAATGATAGTGGACTCTCCTGTGCTCATTTCTCAGGCGTTTCTATTGAAGACTTAAGTTGGTTTTGTAACAAATTATAATACACTGACAACAAGACTGTGAAGCTAGCTGAAACCAGACATATCACACAAAAGGATTGTTTCCACCAACTTCGGCGACTGTGGCTCAATGGAAGAGGAAAGAGCATACACCTTATGATGAGTAAATACACCAAACAACACACTGAACCACTGGTCAGTAACCATCAGAGTTTTGGAGGTAGACTGCAAAGAACGCCACCTACCATGTGTCAACATATGATCATACATCAGTTTGTATGATATTACAAAAAGTTACTTTTCATTTTTCATGATTTCTTCTACCAATGTCCAGCAACACAAGCAATCAGTGCCCCTGCAATGCAAAGAGTACAAAAGTACTTTGTTGATGTTAATGAGATTGTGGTTTGATTTAAAATAAGGATGCGTGTTACGTAACTTACGTAGGTGACCTTAGTTAAGTCCACACGTTACGTAACAAAAGTAAGTTAAAATCAGTCATGATTGATTTGGTTTCACGAACAGCGGTTGAAAGTCCCGTGTTTGTTTGACAGGTCCATCCACCCCAACTTTTCGTCCTTTAAACCACATCACCTCACTTCCTCAAAATACAGTGCGTTACTTTTCATAGGTATAAGTATGAAAACTGAATGAGAAGAGCCGGCATATGTTTTAGTACCCAAACAAACACAGATGCCAACCAACAGCTCTCACTGTTCATTTGTAGACGCTTGTGCTGAAAAAAGAGGAAAAACGTCATTGGTTGCTGATATCAGTCACATATATATTTAAAAATAAATCTTCAAGACAACTGACGGCAAGTGTATCTGAAGATTTAGGATTATAATATTTGCATAATCCTATCATTCACTGGATGATTGTATCTGTCAACTCTCAACTGACCCAGGCTGGAACAGACCCGGCCCAACATTATCCAAATCACATTCATAATCGGCTCAACAGTTCTAATTTCTGCCCCTAACTCTAGAGGTGTTGTAAGTGTATTTTTTTACTTTGGAAAGAGCCAAGCTAGCTGCCTTCAGACTTTATGCTAAGCTAAGATAGCCACTACCTGACTCCTGGTGGTGGTATTGATCTTAAGATTTCACTCTTGGAAAGAAACCAAAAATTACATCTCCCTAAATGTTGAACTATTCCTTTTAACATTAAATAACATTTACTTTCTTGGAGAGTAACAGCCACACACAGATTATGAAAATAACCTTCCCAACAACAGTAGAAGTTGGCTGTGTGATGTTCACAGTAGAACCACGCCACCTGGTGGGCGGTACAGAATATATATTCTGTACAAGCAGTCAGCAAGACGGCATTAACAGCATGTATACGAGCCTCGGAATAAAAGCCTGCTGCAGTGCATCAAGTCGTTGTTCGTCTGGGTCATAATTATAATACAGAAACATTACAGGCTGTATTTTGTCTCTGTGTGTCTGTCCAAGTAGCTAGCTACTCTAAAGCCTTTATCTACCACCAAGCAGCTCTCTGTGCTCAAGGACGGCCACTGGCGCTGTATCAGTAAAACGCAGCGGCAGCACAGGTAGAGGCAGATGAAGGTGCTCAGAGTTAAAAGCAAGGCAGGACACAAATACAACAAAAGTCACAGCGAAGAGGAGATCATGGAACAAATAAACAACAGACAAAGAAAGAGAACGTGTGGAATAAAAAAGGAAAACATGGTGGTAAAGGTGACGAAGGCCAAGGAGAGAAGATAACCATTGTGTTAAGTGATGTTTGAAAGTGTTTTTTCAAATACCTCCAACTCTTACAGGGAAAAGTAAAGGAAGACATAGAGGTAGAGATTATTTATCACAAAGCATCTTGACTGGATTATTTGAAACCTTGTGGATTCTTTAAACCAGGGGTCGGCAACCTTTACTATCCAAAGAGCCATTTTGCTCTATTTTCCACCAAATAAAATTCGTCTGGAGCCGCAAAAGCTATTTGACATCACAGCTTATAAAGTTTTGTATATGTTATATATACAAAAACTATAGTTTGTTGTATTTATGAAATTATAGAACAAGAATAAAGACAATTCTTGACATTTTTTTGCTATTTTACCTGTTCCAACGATATCAAACTCTTATGAAGAGGAGTTTGCTGCAGCAGTTGAGAAATCATCTCCAGCGTGATACTTTTCAGAAAATGCTGTTTGTTCTGGAAGTGACATTCAACATTACATTGTTTGCACATATCAACCAAACAGGTAAGTCAGCATCGTTGGCAGTGAAAGCAAATTAAGACGTCCACACAGAATTAAACTCTCTATTTTCCTCCGTGACTTTTCCTTTTTTTGGATTTATCCATTGATAGTTTACCGAGGGCGAGGGTCTGAAAATCATGATTAGCCACCTGCAGGGAAAGGTGCTTGACAGGTGTAATAGGATGTGACGCACATTTTAGTTGACAAAATATTAAAACGTTTTTATTTAAGGTCAGGTATTACTGACCTTGTTGTCTTTACTAGCAGCTGTTGTCCAGTTAAAGTCCGCATAATTACAGAGGAAGAAGCTGTTATTGGAGCGATTAGTGGCGTTATCAGACCTACGGAGCGGCCGTCTGAAGTCACGTTAGCGGCTTTGAGCAACCAATCTACTTCCTGTTTACACCGGCACCCACCCGCATGCCCACTGTACGTGAATAGTTACGTGATATTAGATTTCAGGCGTTTGAGTCTGTACCGAGATCATTTAGAACAGAGGTCCCCAACCTTTTTTGCACCACGGACCGGTTTCATGTCAAACAATATTTTCACGGACCGGCCTTCAAGGTGTGGCGGAAAAACAGACGAAAGAAGATATGACCGGCATGAAAACAAATATAAAATACATAAATAAATACAACTCACAATAACACTGAATCATTGGAGCCCTGAGCTTGTTTCTCTGCAACGAGACGGTCCCATCTGGGGTAATGGGAGACAATGACACCCGAAGTCTGTTCCTTATGTCCAGTCTACTCCGTCATTTTGTTTTTGCTGTCACTGCAGAACATCCCGCTTCACAAAGAGGATGTGTGAAATGGAAGCAGGGTTTTCAGTGCTTCAGTGGCGATCTCAGGATATTCAGCCTTGATTTTAATCCACACACCAGCAGAGTTGTTGTCTCAAACATACTTTTAAGGCCACCGTCATTTGCAATCTCCAGCAGCTGATCTTCCTCTGTCACCACATATTCTGCAGAGTGGGCTTGGCGCGTCAGAATTACTCCTGATATTTAATTAGACTCCTGATGTTGTCTGTTAAATGAAGCTTTCATTTTCTTGGAAGTTGTAGGCTCTTCTGTCTCAAAGAAGCTCTCCAAAAGTTATTTACTCATTTTCGCTAGTTTGTGGGCTTCATTTTTGAAGTAACGTATCACGTGACCAAGACAAACGTCTTGACATGTGTCAAGAGCCACAGGCGGATGAAATTGCAAGAGAATCCGGTCATTTTTCAAAATAAAACTTCTTTCAGACTCTGATAATCAATAAAACGGAAATAATATAATATTTTTTATTTCTGTGCGGCCCGGTACCGGTCCGCGGCCTGGTTGGGGACCACTGATTTAGAAATGATGCTGAAACTTGTGCACGGAGATCGTTTAAAAAAAAAACTCGTGTGGATGTAGACTCAGGGAGCCTCAACAGAGGGGCTGAAGCGCCGCATGCGGCTCGCGAGCCGCAGGTTGCCGACCCCTGCTTTAAACTCTTGATTACGCAGTGGCGGGCCGTCAGGGCCTGCAAGGCCTTCTCTGCTGGCCTAAACAGAATCTGTTATGGAATATTTCTTAAACTGTTCGGGAGAAAGGTGTAAAGTGTTATCAAATCAATGTCAAATGAAACAGAGTCTGGATGAACGATCAACGTTGTAATCAATTTATTAAAAGAGAGAAACAGTTCTCAACAGACACGTAAAGCCGAGTCCAGTGAGGAGTGCCCTCCCAACACAGTCGAATACATGGGCATTTATACACAGTCAGCATGCTGAAACCCTGCCTTGTAAACAAGAATAAACAAAAGGACAGGATGAAGATAAAAGTAATGACAGATGTTTCTCCTTTGAAGCATAGTGTCCCTTGTTTATGATAACCTGAAAGTGTTATACAACTTATTTACAATTCCTTTGTACTCAGTCTGCCTCCCCTCAATAAACCATGCATACACTCAGCCAGATGCTTCCTTTCCTGTGACCTGGTCATAGAGTTAAGTCACAGAAGTTGTAAAGACGGATTACCCCTGTGTTATCTTATCACATATGCCTGGAGAGGGTCATGCCTCTCAGCTAGTACTCAACAAAGGGATGAAGACCTCTGTGTCTCTTTGTCCCTGAAGACAGATGACAGCATAAGATTAAACCAGATAGCGACACCTGGGTGGAAAGTTACTGGAATATGATAAGAAACACGGTTTGGTGCCTGCAATGTAAAGGCTTACATTCTTTAACCCTAAAAATAAGACTATGACATATTTTCCCATTACAAATCACAAAGCTATATATATATATTTTTTTAAAGAAAATAAAAAAATGATTTTCTAATTTAATAATTTTTCTTAAATTATCTTATTTTCTCATTGCACAGCTACTGTCTTCCTCAGTTGCTCTGCTTCCAGTGCAGCTTGTTTTAAGTAGAGCTTTTATCCAATCAGATCTCACCTCTGTGTCTCTAGGTAAGAACAGAGCCAGAGGCCTGCAGACTCACCTGCAGCCAGTGCAGATTAAAGTGAATGGGGACGATATTGTTGATTGTCATAGTGTTCAACCAATCAGATCTTTAGTTTGACATGTTGGGCGTATTCTTTGACGTGCCAGAGCTGCTAGCTGGCCTACAAGTACGTGATTGGTCAGTGGGCTAGCGTGACGATCCCAAAATCTGCTGCCTCTGTCGAGCAGCCATTTTCAGCCTCAAACGCATTCAAACATATTCAAGAAATACAACTGGGGAGGCTCGACTGTCTTCACTGGTGTCCATTAATCGAGAAGGACTTCTTACTGGAACTAAAACACACGGATGTACTGAACAACGTAAGATTAAACTCTTTGTTAACAAAGAAAGGAGGATGCACTTTGTCTTTAAATAGTGAACAGCAGCTCTGGTAAGTTAAATGCGTTTGTTTTTACATCTGCAGTAGCTTTAATATGCTTGTGTATACATTATTATTTGTACAACTTGTTTTTATGAAGATTTTTGTTTGGTTTAATATGTGATAGGAACTATTGTTGCGTCCAGTGTTGCTCTCTGGGGACATATTTAGCCGCTGCCAACTTGGCAACACTCTCGCTAAATCTGGAGACTTTCCAAACCCTCATGGCGACTTGTTTTGTCAAAAGCTACTAGTGACAAATCTAGGGACTTGTTCTGGTGTTCTTGGAGACTTTTCTGGTGTTTTGACGTTAAAGCACGTACGTTCTGCACTGTCATGAACGAGCAGCGCGAGCTGCCGTGAGCACCTCCGCCGCCCCAAAGTACTCACAGGCGCAGCAGTCCCAGCTGCAGTCAGAGCAGAGAGGAGACGCACTCTATCTACAGGTGTTGGCTTCATTTTGACACAAAACAAATAATAACCGTAGCTGTGTTTCAGCTGCAGGACAGCAGTGAAGGCCCAGGTATAAAATGCACGGCCCGCCACTGTGATTACGTCAAGTTAAAATAGTGGTGTTTGAAATTTCCTTCAAACCAAAGTACAAATATCTGTGTTTTCCATGAGGAATATATTTTGTTTGTAAAGCCCAATGTCATTACAATGTCATAGTGTATAAAAAAAGGGCTTTACAGGCAAACAACATCAACAGCTCCCAATCCAGCCCAAGCTTTCTGAAAAAAAAGAAACAAAGAGAAACATTGGAGGAGGTATAAGAATGTAATAAATCCTACCAAGTATAAAAATAAAATGTATTAAGTGATGAAACAGGGGAGGATGGAGGTTTTTATAATAAGAGGGAGTTGATTGTCCACAGTCACCAAATCCTTATTTTAGGAAATACATAAAGTAAGATACCCTTAAAAGCTTTCTGATAAACAACTTTCAGTGTTTGTCACCAACACCTTGTTTATCCTTGAAATATTAAATGCATTTATTTCTTCATTAAACATTGTAAAGCAAATGAAAGTGTTTTGAAACCTGCATTGTTTACCTCAATGCTGGAAGCTGTCTTCGCTCCAGTCTTTACTGCTTTGTAGGGCCACTAGTTGTCAAAAACCCCACAGCGTTCCTTTAAATATAATCAATATATTTTATAGTAACAAAGTATCGTATTACGATGTAATCGTAATACGATACTTTGTTACTATATGCGATATAGATGTGTCGATTATGATGATGAACCTACAGAGAATTACCACCTAAATATGCAGCTCCGCTTGGCTTTACAAAGCTTTGTATTGAGTTTCAGAAATATTCACTGTTCAGGTTCACTCATAACGCTCTCATAGTGTTGTTTTCAGAAAATGATCTTTCATAAATCAAGGTACACTACCTGCTCATCAGCACACAGCAGACCGCCACAGAGACTAGCTGGAGAACTTAGTGGAGTATTTAGCAGCTAAATAAACGAATATTGGTGAGACCAAAATAGCTAAAAAAGATTGAATATTAGACTCACATTCATCAGCTGACACAAACAAAACACAACTTAACTTTGTGGGAGCATAAGAAGCCTGGCTGAGACAAAACTGCTCTTTAAGTAGTTGGCCCTCAACAGGGTCGTAGTGTTTCCGAAGCTGAGCTAGAATGAGGCATACCCACACCCCAGTTTGTTCTATTGCTTTTACTTGCATGCTATTCTTTTAAACATACATATTTGAAGGGAGCCTTCGATTCACTTCACTAAAATTGTTGACTATATGGTAATAAAGAACTTGAAACAAGTCTCAAAACTTAAGCACATAAGGCGTGTGTACGTGATGTCAGCGCACAGAACAGCAACCGCGAGGGGCATTGATGTGTGATTGATGTATCCAAATGTAAGTAATGATTGTTCACTAGTGTAGTCAAGTAACAGTAAAACGTATGTTACATTAAAATTATTCAAACAAGTACAATTTACTCAAAAAGTTACTTAATTGTAATTGTATGTTGATACCCCCCACCTCTGCAGATATGTTTTAAGTTGTTGGGGAGGGAACCCACTGAGGCTGCATATACGCAGGGACCACAACATTGCTGAACTAGGATGCTGGAGCTTGTGTGAACACAAAACTGCAAAGAAAATAATCTGTAGGTTTGATCAAACCATAAATCACTGCCCATCGGGGAGACAGAAAAAAGAGAAATGGAGGCGAGTGGGCAGACGCTTCATCATTCCATTCCCTTGTTTAAAGCTCGAATGAACAGACTGGCAAAATGTTAGAAAACCTGTAAAATGGTGCCAGGACCTCAGGACTCTCATTCCCATGATATGACGATGACGATGAGTAGGAGGAGGAGAAAGAAGAACCAGTCAAAACGACAGGCATTGCTGGCAATCCTTCAAGCCTTTTTTTAAAGAAGAAAGGCACTTCGATTTTCTGGGGAGCGGCATCCTGAGTGGTGGACCGAGTCACTTTGTGCATGGGAGAAAATAATAATACTCCTCGGAGAAGCATAATAGCCATTCACCGCAGGGTCTAGAGCTTCCTCCCAGAAACATGCAAGAATGAAGTGGGCGAGGGAACTGTTTATGTGGATTGCATTGTTTCTGTGTAGAAGGATACCGATGGATGATGTCAACAAAGGCTGTGTGGGTTACAGACATCAGAGGGCCAGGGGGGCTTTCAACTCCACAGACAGCTGCTCCGCTCTGGGGAGAGCTGAGGGCCCAGTTCCCTCCAAGCACCACCAACCATCACACTTGTTCTCACTCAATAACCTCCATTAATTTGTGATCTAAAAAAAAATGTTCTCAAGGATCACACCAGTTTTGATTGTTGCAGTTTGTTTGATACAGATTGAAGCATTGGATCAACTACAACTCAACCAGAAGTTACTTCCAGAGTATCATAGTTATTCTATTTCATCCGCAGCAGTCACACATAGCAAGTCCTGTTACACACAGCTAGGATTTCCTAATGTTACTTAGTATAATAATCACTAAGTAATGTGATCAAAAGCTCCTCTAAATGAGTCAAAATGTTCAGAATCAGAAACAGTTTAATGACAAGTGCATTAAACATACAAGAAATTTGGCTCGGTGATTGGTGCATTACAATAAACTTAAATAAATTAAAAAATACGAAAATATGAAAATGTACAACAATATATGTACGTTCAAAAAAAAAGTAAGTGTCAGTTTTATATTAATAAATAAAAGTTGTGCAAGGGAGTGAAACTGTAACTGTAAGTTCCGGGAATGTAAGTGTCAGTCACTGGGAGCTTTGGGCTTTGTTGATGAGCCCAACTGCAGACGGAATAAACTGTTTTTTGTGATGGGAGCCTCCATTAAGAGTTGAAGGGTGTAATTTCCATTGGGGTTGGGGGGGTATGCACATTTTTACCAATTCTGTTAAGCAGTAAACTTCCATTTTTTACTTCACTCCCATGAAATAATCAGAACCGTTTATTGCCATGGTATGTTGAACATTCAAGGAATTTGACATGACGGGAGGTGCATAACATTTAACAATCAACAACAATCAACACAGTGCAAAGTAGAAACATGTCAAAATTGACAAGGCCTGTGCTACTGTGCTACGATAATTTGTTCCAAAGTAGATGTATTGCAATATATCTTTGAGACATGTTCTTTTTCAGTATAAACTCTAAAACAGTCTAAAATATAGAAGTCTGGTGGATTGTAAAGTTAAGAAAGCTGATCTTTGTCATTATAAAATTACACCTTTCTCAACACCTCTCTTCACACATACTGCACAAACATTGAGCATTGTGAGTGATCCACCTGAGGCCTTAAAGTTTCACACTTCACCCCCCCACCCAGTACTGCAAAGCCATTTTCTATGTTAAGTTGTTCTGTAAATAATAATGAACAAGTCAACTTTATTTATACAGAACTTTTCACAACAAAGTGCCATAGTACATGGTTGAACTGATAAAAACATATTAGGACTGCAATGGGGGCAATTAAATCAGATAATTTAAAAGTGAAAAATAAATAATGGCTGTTTTTTTCCGTAACCATCAGACACTCTGTGCACAAGTGCCAGCAGTTATTTCAAAGCAAGGCTTTTCTGTACTGATGATCGTTTTGCCAGAGACACAAATTATTTGTTTTTCGCACAGTTTGTGCCTGAAATACACTTGGCTACCTCCAGCATGGCAATACAGTTGAGAAAAGGGGCCTCTGACTAGAGATGGACGACGAATAACTTCTGGTATGCTGCAAAATAAACGAGAGGTTGAGAGACTGGTGAGAAATAAAGATGCAGTCAGATTCATGCAGCCGCTGAGAGGAACACCAGCTTATTGGGAGAAAACTACAAGAGATGTTTTTGCCATGATCAGACAGTTGGGAACCCCCACATTCTTTTGTACATTTTCTGCAGCTGAGATGCGTTGGCCTGAAGTGATTGATGCAATAAAAAGACAGCAAGGTGAAGAGGTCAAAGTTGAAGGGCTTGACTGGTCAGCAAAGTGTGACATACTGAGAAGCAATCCAGTGACAATGCGCATGTTTGATAAGCGTGTTGAGGCGTTATTCAGAGATTTGCTCTTGTCTCCTGCACAGCCTCTCGGCAAAGTTGTAGACTATTTTTACAGAGTTGAGTTTCAGCACAGAGGAAGCCCACACATTCACTGTCTCATATGGGTAGAAGGTGCACCTGTGTTTGAGAAGGATGATGATCAGATCGTGTCGGATTTTGTGTCCAAATACATCACAGCTCAGCTGCCTGACCCACATTCACAACCTGAACTGTACAAGAAGGTCACAGAAGTTCAAATACACAGCAAAAAACACTCAAGGACATGTTTCAGAAGTCCCAGCTCGGGTTGCAGATTTGAATTTCCCAAACCACCTGCCAGAAACACAATCAGAACGAAACGTGGTGAGAACGTTGATCCACTGCAAGTGGAAATGGCAAAGTCAAAGCTCCAACCACTGAACTTGTTGCTGAATGAACCTGAAACTGCCTCACTCAGTTTGCAGCAGCTCCTAGCTCGATGCGACTTAACACTCCATGAGTATGAACGATGCCTCAATATGATCAACAAATCCAGTGCGGTGATACTGAAACGTGAGCCAAAAGACTGCTGGGTAAATGGATATAATCCACATCTATTTGAAGCCTGGGATGCCAATATTGATGTAAGTTATATTCTCAATGCATATTCATGCATCATGTATCTCACCAGCTACATAACCAAAAAGGAATCTGGACTTTCTGAGTACCTCAAAACAGTCATTGAGAACTCCACCAGAGACGACGTCAATGAATGTGATGAAATGAGGGAAATCATGCAAGCTTACTCTAAAAAGAGAGAGGTCAGTGCTCAGGAGTGTGTGACTCGTGCCTGTGGCATTAACATGAAGAAGCGTTCACGTGGTGTCATATTCATACCGACGGATGACAACGCACTGATAATGAGTCGCCCCATGTCTTACCTAGAGTCTAGGTACTTTAAACAAGCTGCACTGGAAGCAGAGCAACTGAGGAAGACAGTAGCTGTGCTATGAGAAAATAAGATAATGGGAAAAATATTTTTATAAATTATAATACATGTAGTGTATTTAAGAAAAAATATTAAATTATAAAATAGCTATAACTTTGTGATTCTGTTTAGGCCATCAGAGAAGGCCACCACTGGCGTTACCATCTGGCCCATATGTGAGGCTGCCTTGCTGGAGTAGTGGTGAGGGCCCACAGCCAAACGTGATTAGGGTTACTGCCTTGTTTGGAGGGAAAAAACAGGGAGAGAAAGATAAAATGAATTAATCAGTTAATTAATTCCAAGGTAAACAAGACATCATTACAACCATGGACCCAGATTATCAGGATTTATTTTAAGGCCTGCCACTGTCACAATCTCTCCCACATGGCTTGGGGGAAACTCTGTTGACGAGGTTTGATGTCAGAGAAAATGCTGAGAAATGGTTACCCACGTCATAGTTACTATGGGGTTTCCCCGTGGGGAGACCAGTGCTTCACATGTGTACACACATGACCTATCTTTGCCTCTGTCTCTCTCTCTGAGTTCTGCAATGAGCTCTACATGAGCAGTGCTGTGACGCACCACATGTCACATGATATCAACCCGCCACTGCTCTGAATTAATGTGCGTATGTGCCGACTAGATAGTTCTAACATTTGTCGGCATGAATCACATTGTTGTTTACAATGTGTCTTTACGCTTGAGTTATTTGTATGCTGCCCAGCAGCAGCAGAGAGCATAGAGAAGAGAGAGCCTTCTACTGGAAAGGTGACTGTATCATAGATATGTGGATGATGAATGCTGTGCTCCATTGAAATCACTGTATTTTAACACTTCCTTTATTCTACATTATCCTGTGATAGTCATAACTATATATAACACAATATGTTAGCATTAAAGCAAACCACAGACATTTACTTTTTACACTACTAACCATGCCTATTTTGCACTGCTGCATTGTGTACTTCCCAGACCATAACAGCACCAAATAAACAGTCAGTGAATTTAAAATCAGGGAAATAATGTAGATGCCTTGCACCAGACGTTGTGCTGTTTTAAAAATCCTTCATACAAATCTTTCAATGGGTTATGAACATGATGTACTTAAGTGCCCAAAAAATCTCAAATGTGATCCTTGAGAGGATATTTTTATCCTACTCTATGTATCTACATGGAGTGAAAAAATACCTGTATGACTGTTATAGAGTAGGTGGTTTGGGGTCATTTTGGGCAGTCAGGGTTTTAAAAATAAAGAGCAGCTTCAAATTATTTTGGCCATAACATTGAATTTGGGCACAAAACCTTGGAGAACTGCATTGGTTTAGCAGTTTATCTATTTTTCTCAGCAGCGGGCTATAAACCCCTTGTAGGATGGAACCATGAAGCTGCGCAAACACCATAGCTGTGGGGCGGTGTATGAAATCATTTCCAGCACCGATGTCAAAAACAGAACAGAAAACAAGCCGCGCCGTCTGGCAACGACCACAGGCCGGCTAGCAGATGCCAACAGTTCAAAAACCAATAGTCATCATCACAGAACAAGGACTCCAGTAGAGCAGGTAAGCTCTCAGTTTGACCAAATGTCCGCCATATTCCTATTGTATTCCAACACGGGAGGTAGGCTAGGCTCTCAAATTAATCCCAACCGTATTCCAACTCAAGGAGCAATCAAAATACGTAAAAAAACTAAAACGGGGTTGAATAGTATAGCTGTAAAAAATCACATAAATCACACAAGCGGTAACAAAGTGTCAAGAGGAGCAGCAGCCAGCATGCGCCAGCGTACCTTCACTTCCGGCGGTCGAGTGACAACATGTGTCACTCGATACCCGATCTGTACATCCTGATCTATTGGGAACCCAGTTGTGGGGATCCAGTCCAATCATGCTTGTCCCCAATGTCCAGTTCATTTGATTAGTGTCAACACTGTGTACCGTATGGTTCGACAATCCAGTCTACCTGAAAAGGTGGTATTGAGTACGGTTCATGTGTACGCCGGTACGGTTTGCCTCAGGTGTGAAAAACAACCAAACCAAAACATGGAAAAGTCATTCTAGCTTGCCAAAGAGCTCCGCTCCCAACGCAAATACTGCGCTTTTTATCTATCTTTATTTAAGGGTGTTGGTTTTCAATTTGAGGGCATGACTTATTGATTTCACAACCCTCAAAACTCTGTCCTCGCAGTCAAAAAGTCCCTGCTTGCCCTTGGATTTGATCTTCTGCTCAAACTGTACGCTTCCACACAGATATATTGTTGCTTGCAAAGATTTCCTGCGCTCCAGCTTCAGCCCTTCTCTTCAATCACAATACAAGTGTGAGCAGGAGGTACTTTATTGTCAGGACGGGGTTTTGAGGGAAAGCAGGGTTGAAATCAATGAGTCATGCTTTCAAATTGAAAGATAAATATTTCCAACCTGTGACAGAGTCTTGATGATGATGATGGCTTTCAGGAGAACCCATTTGTTTTTGGCACTCTTTAGACTCTCGGATGCTGGGGTTAATACAAATTGAATCTGCCCTTTTCATCTCATTGACAACAATACTGATGATGGGAACCAAGACGACAGCGACACCTGGAAGATTCCACCTGGAAGATTCCACCTGGATTGTATGGGCATCTGTCCACACAGCGCTTTTTTCTGGCGGAGAAGTGACCAAACGCCACAAGCTTCAGGAGGACTTCTATGACTAGGATGAAGGAAATCCCAAAGTAAGAACAGTCTGTAAACGTCTTTACACACGGAGGTTGATAAAGATGTTCGTAAGATATCGTCACGACACTGATGAAAAATAGGACAGCCTTGAAGGGGTCCAGGAAGTTGCTGGTACACTGAGTGTGAATATACCGACGCGTGGGGGACTAGTGTGTGTCATATGGCATCTGCTCAGGCTGTGAAACATCCGTGGCTCTGCCTTGGGCTTGTGATACTTCCGCATCCGCTCTGTTTTTCTCCTGCTGACACTGATGAAAGGTCTCCACCATTACACCAACAAACATGCCAAGGAGAAAACTCATAAATATGAAGTTGATGACAAACGGAAGCATCCATTCTTTGTGGTTCCTCCCACAGCATCAAGCCCATTATACATTATGTTCACACAGGAATAATTAAAGTACATCACCAGCAGGGACATCGGTCCCAGTTGTACTGCTTCCGTACACATTGATAGTTGGAAGTCAGTCTTGTTGGTGATGTTTCTTGTGTCCTAACATAGAGAGTAGAATACCTTCCTTTTGAGTAACTGTACCCCAATGATTATAGTTAGTAGGCAATTATAGTTTTTACAGCCAGCTTTAGTTTTGGGCTTGCTTGGTCACCCTTACTGACCGGCTAACAGGTGCAATCGCGAGGAATTATGGAGGCAGGATTTTTTAGATTACCTGCAAAACACAGCATAAAGATCAGCTTTGGCCATAGCACAACTTGATCACTGGCAGGTCAGCTCGTCTTTTGAACACTGTGACTGTATTGTATTGATCACTAAACTGTCGTTGTCAACTAAGGATGGTCAAAATGCGTACACGTTTGCAGATGGCAACTCTTAAACCTGCTTGTTCACCAGGACACATGACCCTTATTGCTGTGTCCTTTGTTCTCAACTTCACTGAGCATCCAACATGTAGCTAGGAAATACTGAAATTGATTTAGTATTTATTTGTTTTTACAAAACAGATGTGTGCACAATTGTATCCAATTGTGTGCACATGTAAGGTTCCTTTCTAGTAGAGAAAATGTGATGAAGTGCCCTGTAAGGTTCCTTTCTAGTAGAGAAAATGTGATGAAGTGCCCTGTAAGGTTCCTTAGTAGAGAAAATGTGATGAAGTGCCCTGTAGGTTCCATTCTAGTAGAGAAAATGTGATGAAGTGCCCTGTAAGTTCCATTCTAGTAGAGAAAATGTGATGAACTGCCCTGTAGGTTCCATTCTAGTAGAGAAAATGTGATGAAGTGCCCTGTAAGGCCTCTAGAGAAAATGTGATGACGTAAGGTCCCTTTCTATAGAGGAAGTGTGATAAAGTGCCCTGTAGGGTTTTCCCCCAGTAGAGAAAAGGTAAACCAGTGCCCTGTGGGGTGCACTTAAATGGAGAAACATGATAAAGTGCCCTCTAAGGTGGCCTTTTAATTTACAAAAACATATAGGCTGTCCATCTACTCCCCAGGTTGCTTGGTCCCCCTGGTATCTGACTGACTGACTGAAGTTGCAACCATGGGCATGTTTTTTCTTCTGGCTTCAGTTTACAGAGGTGCACACAACTGACTGAGTACAAAACACTTTTCATGTATTTTAAGGTTTGAAACTTTTTACTTTTACTTTTTTATTTTACCTTTATTTTACCAGGATAATCTCAGTGACATTCGGCGTATCTTTTACAAGGGAGTCCTGGTCAAGACAGCAGCGTAAAAAGTTTTACATTAAAGGACGAACAACAGACTTTAAAACTGCTAAAAAGTTCAAACAAACATAATAAATTCCACATGAAAGAAACAAGCAACATATTTAAAAGATCAAATTAAAACAAACAATGAATAAACAGTGTTTTTCAGTAAAAGAACATGTACAGTCAGTGTTTAAATAGTCTGTAATCCTGCATCTTCCATGCTCACACATGAGGGTGCAGGTTATTTCAGTTCATGCTATAGAATGAATTTATGTAGTATAGATTCAAAGGCGGTACAACCTCTTAAGGTAGTCTGTGATAATGATGAATGAATGCTCCGCAGTTTGAAACAGCACAGGAACTTTATTATTCAAATCTTTTGACACAGTAGATATTGTACACATATCTGAACCAATTACATATTGGTGACATGGTGATATAGAGGCATTCACAAATGGGTCCTATTCATCCATCTCTTTATTAATTTACCTTGCGTGTTCCTCTTTGTTTTCTGTCACTATGTGTTTAATGTATTTCTCAGTTTGTGTGCTTCTACAGCATCTGTGACTCACAGACAAACAAGACAACAGGTGGTGTGTGATGTAATATGGGCCACATATAAGTCTTCTGTCTGTCTGCTGGACCTGAGGAGGAAACAGGAGACAACTCTCCGGCAAACTGGACCCCTAATGGGTTCAGCTTTTAGAGGTGTCTAAATATGCAAACTGAAACTTTTCTCTGGGCTTTAAAGAGTGCAGAAGTTGAGGCGTTTTCTTCATGATTGCATTTTCTTCTTTTCTGATTCTGATTCTCTGATTTCTCTCAGAGAGATTCAAGCTGAAAATATTTAATGACCAATTTTGTTCAAAGGAAACATTTAATTTGTCTTAGAAATACACAATAGTTGTGTATCTCTACGATTTCCGGGATTAGTGAGCAGAGGATGTCATCGTCAAGGTCCAAGCTCCCTCTGCTCCTGTTTGGGATCCTCCTGTGCAGCTCCTTTGCTCCTCTCCCAGTCATCAGCATTAACAGACATAGCATACGGAGCGCCGGGCCATTGATGCATGCCATCGGCAGCTCCTGGGACAAGGGGGAGGTGGCAGCTAGAGATGGAGAATACCTGCTGGGGATAAAAAGACTAAGAAGACTTTACTGTAATGTGGGCATTGGCTTCCACATTCAGGTCTTACCAAATGGGAAGATCACAGGCGTGCATAATGAAAACAGATACAGTAAGTAATTTTGCTTTTCCCCGTTGAATTCCATGTAAAGCAGACAAATAAATGTAGTCATAAACAGTTAGGTTACCATTTTTCTAGTTTGAGTAACTAGATTTATGACTTTTATTCGGGCCATTGGGACCAGTTATTCCTGTATGAATTGTTAAAATCATGATGCATCACTACTTTGTCATTAGCATGATGAACGTTATGAATTAATTCTGTGTTTATTTTAACAATTAAATACAGTAATATCTTGTCAGTTGGTGTGAATTGATATTGTGGAATTCACTTGGGCACTACTGGAAAATATAGACTTTAATTGGCCAATTAAAGCCCCAAAACACAATTTTTGAAAGGCCACGCCTGTCACACTGTAATTCAGATTGACCCAAAATTCCGGTCTGCCCATACATTTTCCGTCTTTTGAATTAAGAAAATACTCTCTGAAACTGTATAGGTTTGATTGCTGCCAAATATTATGTGGAACATTATTGGACCCAGCATATCAAAAGATCATATTTAGTTTTCAAGCTATTGACCAATGGACAAAAGGGCATGGCTCAGCACTAGTTCCGAACATTTGCATGGTCCTGGCACAATTTTGGCCATAAATCAATGACAGTTTCTCCAAACATCACCAAGCTTGCTGAATGTTTTCTATTAAGCTGTTGAGACATCACCACAAAATGTAAGGATATGTGACTGGTGGGACTTTGTGTGAAATTACTATATTACCAACTTGCTGCAGAGAGGGTGAATAAATTCATTGTAATTGTAGTATACAATAATCATTTAATTCATGTAATGACTGCTGAGAAGTGGGGTAACATGAGGATTCTTAAAATAGCATCTTTATAGACTGATACTAAGCCCATGTACCTGACAGATCAGTGAAGGACATGAATGATGCAGCTTGTACTTTTCCTCTCCCAGTGTGTGTTTGTAGCCTTTTGACTGACGCTTTTCATTTCTTTATCTCTGGATGTGAATGACTAGAAGTGGACAGGCAGGTAGTTAGTGTTGCATCAGCTGCTCCAACACAAACTGAGACTATGGCGAGGGAATGGAAAGTAAGAACTGCAAGCATATGCTCTAAATATCAAATTTTTCTTTCCATTATTATTATTATTGCTATTATTAGATCCTAATATTTCGACCACATTCAAAAGGGACTTTTGTTCCAAAGTCTGTGTCCTAAGCAATTTCAGACAGACTACCTTTATCTGTGGGAAGGCCAACTGTGATTGACCCAAGCATCTCAGCTTTCTGTGTGTCAGCAGCACACTCCTGAAGGGCTGAAATGACAGATCTTCTCCAAGCGGTAGTAAGTTAACCATAGAAATGTACTGTACAAAAGTACATGTCAAGTAGGCTCCACAGGAGAAAATCCCAATTGTTTTTATTTGTTGAGTCATCAATTCTATCCCCCACCCACCTTACTGGTGAAACAGACAGGAGCAAATTCTCAAAGGATTTTGAACTTTTGTGGCTTCTAAACCTGCCAAAATAAGAAAAAAAGAAGCCGGGTGAACTATTCCTCTAACTCAGGGGTCTCAAACTCCCGGCCCGCCACGTCATTTTACATGATACAATATCCCCATCGTCGAAATTATGAGATAGAAAGTCACAACTATGATAGAAAGTCAAAATTATGAGATAGAAAGTCAAAATTATGAGATATTTAAACACACAGTCACAGAAGCAGCTCTTTGGCTGGTTACTGTACACTTGACATGGAAATGTATTGTGAGTACATTGAAGACTACTTTAAACGTGGCTTTAAAACACATGAAATACTTCACGTGGGATTGTTGTGCAAACGCACCCTTGAAAGGATTTTAAGCATTGAACAAAGTTATTGTAGTAACTTGTGTTTGATATTTGTGTTTGATATTTTCTTTAATAGTTTGATCTTTGATAGAGTAATGTGGGTTTATTAACCATAAATTAAAAGCATTTAAGTTGTAACAGAAATGTGCTTAAATATATTTTACATTTATATAACTGCATGTACAATATTTTTACACTTGAATAAACAATAATCAAATGCAGAGTTATTTACCAATATGTTACGAGTACGGTAGTTACATTTTCAACCGGCCCTTTGTGGGCGACCATGATGCTGATGAGTGAAAATGAGTTTGAGACCCCTGCTCTAACTGCTGTTGTGCTATTTGTACGTATTTAAATTAGGGGTTATACATTCATGCTGTGCTAAATTGGCTTTTTTCTATGAAAATGAGCCTCATTACAGAAAGATCAGCGCTAATAGCCACACAGAGTAACAGTGAAACTATTAGTGTCTTCAGAGGGTTGGTGGTAGCCGAAGCCCTTTTATGTGGGGTGTCCACTCAAACTCATTGATTGTGGGATGAAATGACAGTTGCATCATGAAAAATAAATGAATAAACTTCCTCTGCATATAATTAAAAAAAAATAGGCTACATGACAATAATTCATGAAAAATACAACACAATCTCACTCCCACATTGTCAAACAGCTACACTTGGTCAGTGGCCTAAGCTTCAAACTATGACGCTCTACATACCCCTCTAGCTTCAGTTTTGCTCGCGGCAGGAACGGCGTGTCAGTTTCCACTCATTACATGCATAACGTCTTTTCAAAATAAACTTCCTCACAGGAAGTTAGGGTTTAGGCAACAAAACCACTTAGAAAGGTTTAGGAAAAGAGCGTGGTTGACGTTGACTTGACTGATTAATAACTGATGTGGTTAGTGACTAGCGACTCTAGTGAGTCAGTTCACTAACGACTGTTGTGACAATATAGTTTACTTTTAGTTTTGCAGCGTACACAAATGGTTCAGTTCAGAAAAAGTGCAATACATAAATCAGCTACCGTCCATTTAATGCCTGCCCTTTAAATTGAAAGAATAAAACATATCCATGAAGTGCATCCCCTATGCTTTCAGAGAAATGAAATACAACATACCAACATTATTCAGGGATTTTCCCACTTTACCTGTTCAAATCTTTTTGGGACGATACACCACGATCATAGTAAGTAACAGTGTCTCATTTTGATGGTCTCTACCTGCTGCTGATCAGTTCCATGTTTTATCCCAGGCCTTCTGGAGATGTCCGCAGTGGAGAGAGGAGTGGTCACTCTGTTTGGAGTGAGAAGCGGCCTCTTCATTGCCATGAGCGACAAAGGGAAACTCTACGGCTCGGTAAGAACTGATCAGGATTTGATGACAAGATGTGTGAACTGAACTAAAGACACACACACACACTTCTTTAAAATGGCCAAGAATTATTAATACCCAGATGACGTAAACACACTGAGTCAGCTTTTTCTGTCTGATTTAATTCCATGTCACAGTTAATTGTAGGTCATTTTCTTCTGGCCCAAAGCCATAGGTGTAATGTTTTATTTGGTTGCGACCGCCCAAACATTGGAGTGATCAGCTCCGGTTAAAATAGTTTTGAAGACTGACTGAGGCTAACTCAGCCATGATCTGAACACAGTTAGTCATCCAACAGTTAGTCATCCAGTTACTCATCTAACAGCAGGCCTCTATGCACAAAGGTAGGTGGTTTGGTTTGGGGGGGAATGAGATTGACCTTTGGTTTGAACTGCTCCCAGATCTCCGTGACTAATGCCAATGAGGTTTTTCCCTAGTATACATTATACTATATATATAATAAGGGGAGATTAAGTAGCTGTGGTAGGGGCAACAGAATGAGGAAAGCTCTTGAACCTGATGGAATTTTCCATTCAGCTATGACATCTAGCCGTGTATACAGTGGCGCCGGCAAGATTATATTCCGTAGTACGAACAAGAACCGCCCACCGGCTTACAAATTGCAGTACCTTACGTCTAAGTTCCCACGCACGTACATACACAGTCTACTCAGTGAGCGGGTAAGAGATAGAAAGATTCATATTTTTTTGCAACAATGTTACCGATACAACGCCACCGTAAAACTGATAACTGCAGCATTTCAAAGAGCAGCCAACAATAAGTCAACAGTAAGTCAAGACAATGAATTGTTATCACAATATGGAACGGCAACATTAATTTAGCCCCCCACAATATACACACAATATGAAGTGAGGCTGTATGAAATGGTTTGTCATAACATCAACATTGACATTCAAATTCTAAACCAACATTTAAATGCTGTGAAGGTTTGTTATTGTCTATTTAATGTGTTTAAACCCAGTATATCTGCATAGTTACAGTTACAGATTAGGCTACACTAATAGTTAGTATTGTACTATTTCAGTCTCACTATAGTTTGTGAAATAGCCGCGAAATGCAATCTATTGGTTTCGTGTACAGTGACACAAACTCAGGTTTTTTCATGCAGCTTGGAACAACTTTTCTTTTGGGACGACATTTTGTGACAAAACGAAAGAAAGAAAAATCCACAACAAGACTTTGGGACGTGCAGTGATGAATACCAGTGTCGTGGTTGGAAGTCCTTGTTTGTCAGACCCATCCACCTCCTCTCCCGCCCACCATAAGTGGTCTTTGTCATTTGTTTCCCCCCCATACGTTTTATATTCACTTGGGTGAGTTTAACTTGTGTGTCCACCACAAAAAAGGATTCTAATCGATCTTCCATTGGTATAGTTTTTGTACTGAGCCACTTGACAGTTCATGTCCTTGTGCACAAAACCAATAAATTGCATGCCAGTCCGTGCATTAAGGCGCCATTGTGCGTAGGATTGTTTCCGATTTGTGTGATCCAAAAAATGTCCAATAGCTCTAGCGTCGTTGTCCAAAAGTACACAAATCACTGGCCTTTTGCTAAGCCCCGCCTTTTCATAATCCCCGCTTCCCGCAGCCGCTCCATCAAGCTGTCAGAGTTACCATGGAGCCCACACTGTCACTTAACATTCATTTAGGGAATGCAGTTATCTTCAATTTTTTAAAGACAGAAGGGTGAACAATGTGTTTGAAGGATATATCAAGGATGTCAAACTGATTCAGCAGTGAAAACAGGTTAAAAAGATAAAGTTAAAGTTACTGATCATATTGTAAAAGATAGACAGAGGACAATTATGAAACAACACTGTTCCTGTCATTTTTTTATTTTATTATACTATATTGATCCCTTTAAGGGGGAAATTTGTCTCTGCATTTGACCCATCCCTGTATATAGGGAGCAGTGGGCTGCCAATGACAGGCGCCCGGGAATTCAGTGTATTGCTCAGGTACACTTCGACACGTGACACATCCCAGTCGAGGATTGAACCGTTGACCTTCCGGTTCCCAGACAACCCTCTTCACCTAGTGAGCCACGGTGCCCCACGGTCGTAAAGCTGGGTTGGTCACTATTGCAAACCTCTTGCACACGACGCCCCCAAATTTCGTCCAGAAAAGGATCATGTTGATAGCGATTATTGTCCATGTGTACATTTTATATATATATTTTACAGAGACTTCAAGTAGCGTACAATGACGCCATGAGAATACTTTTAAAGAGACCGAGATGGAGTAGTGCTAGTGAAATGTTTGTGGCTGCACGAGTCAACACTTTCCAAACTGTTTTAAGAAATTTCATGTACAAATTCAACTGTAGACTGAATGCATCATGTATCTCACCAGATGCGTTGACTCTGTAAATGGGATCCTACTTGTTTTAACCACCATAAGGTTTAGCACTACACGCTACCAGTCCCAGCTGTGGCGACATTGGTACAGCTGTCTCTTTGTAAGGCATTGCTAGGCCTCCGTACTTTTATTGTTTGTGTCTGTCTTTTTATGTATCTGTCTGTATGGACCCCGAGTCTGAAATAAAGTCTATCTATCTTTCTATATATCGGATTAAACAGCAACGTATGGGCAACACTATCATATAAGCAGTGGCGGGCCGTGCATTTTATACCTGGGCCTTCACTGCTGTCCTGCAGCTGAAACACAGCTACGGTTATTATTTGTTTCGTGTCAAAATGAAGCCAACACCTATCTGCAGAGAATACGCCGGGAGTGCGTCTCCTCTCTGCTCTGACTGCAGCTGGGACTGCTGCGCCTGTGTGTGCTTTGGGGCGGCGGAGGGGCTCACGGCAGCTCGTGCACGGCTGCTCGTTCACGACAGTGCAGAGCGTACGTGCTTTCACGAGTCAAAACACCACAAAACTCTCCAACAACACCAGAACAAGTCGCTAGATTTGTCTCTAATAGCTTTTGACAAAAAAAGTCGCCATGAGGGTTTGGAAAGTCGGCAGATTTAGCGAGAGAGTCGCCAAGTTGGCAACACTGGCACCGGATAAACAATGGACGTAACAATGGTTCCATAACCAAACTAAAATCTCCATAAAAACAAGTTGTACAAATAATAATCTATAAACAAGCATATTAAAGCCACTGCAGCTGTAAAAACAAACGCATTTAAGTTACCAGAGCTGCTGTTCACTATTTAAAGACAAAGTGCATCCTCCTTTCTTTGTTAACAAATAGTTTAATCTCACGGTCGTTCAGTACATCCGTGCATTTTAGTTCCAGTAAGAAGTCTGAGGTTTAAAACAAAGGATGAAAGCCTGCAGGCCGCAGGTACTTTTCTGCTGCGAACGTCTGACTGCGCACGCGCACCAGAAAAATGGGCTGGATCCGGTTCATCCGGTTTTTATTGTTTAGCTCAAATTTGATCTGAAGAGGTTTGAGAGGTCAATTTATTGCTCCATCAGTTTTCATAACTCAAAGCATTACAACATAACAGACCCACACTGTCAGAATTGTTTTGGAGATGCTTTGTTTTGGTTTTAATGAGTCAAAATGAATGAAACATGTGGGCGGTAAGAAATGAGGACCCACACTAAACAAACTGGGAACATTAGCAAAACATCTCACATGATCAGTATTTAAACACACAAGACTTGACCGAAGAAAAAATAAAAATGGCTTTCCTCCACATGCCTTAACAATCCTAAATGGAACAATCAGAGCCTAGCTATTACCTTCACACTGCTTTTAACATGGCAAAGTGTTTTCCTGAGGGGGAACCTGGAGGATGGACGATACATGTCCGCAGCGACGCTGTCGGTCGGGATGCCGTTATCAGCAGTAACTGCCGTATGAGCACAGTGCAGAGCACTAACCGGTGGGGAACGCTCACATGCACTCTGGGCCATGCGCAGCCAGGCCCAGATATGTCAACAAATCACAAAAAAAGCTTGGATAACAGAACACACAGAGGGAGAGAGACTTCATAATCATCTGTCATGAGGAAATGGTGGCAAAACCCACCATTTCCTCATTTTGTGCCAAAACCCAACTAGAGAAAAAAAAGAACATTCACATATTCTAGAACCGAAAACAATGACTTGATTGGACTTAATTATCTTTCTCTTCACAGGGTCGCTACAATGATGAATGCAAGTTCAAGGAGAATCTACTGGCCAACAACTATAATGCCTATGAATCAGCTGCCTACCCTGGCATGTACATCGGCCTCAGCAAGACTGGCAAAACCAAGAGAGGCAACTGGGTCACACCCACCATGACCATGACACACTTCCTTCCCAGGATATGATTTTAAAAAACAAAACTCAGTACTCCGTACAGAATGAAGACATATTTTACTGTTGGACTACTTATATTCTGCTTAACAACTAACAACATACAAAAGTGAAAAACTTGGCTATATTTTGAAATGTTTTGCTTAATTACAAGCTCCCGCAGCAATGTTTGTATGAAATGACATGCACCAACCAAAGACATACTTAAAAATTCAAAGCGTATAGCACCCCTAGTGGTGGATATTATATGTTACAGTATATTTACTTATAGAAGTTTAAACCAAAAAGCATAGCCATTAGATGTATTGAACACTGTAAGTATAGTCATTGGATGTATTGAACACTGTGAAGAAGATTTGCTGAAATGTATTAAGTATTAGGTCAGATAGGGTTTTCAGATACGCCCATATGAATGAGTGCAGGATGGCCAAGCGAGGATATTGGAGTATGCTGGTTTAAGGAAGGAGGAGGCCAGACCATAATAATGAGTCATAAGCCAGGAGGAGCTTATTGGATTTCAGCCAATTACTGACCTGATACGGGACATCTCAGAGACACTGACACACAAAAGACTGTGGATCTACGGACACTAGTCTGCCGGGTGGCCCTGATTGGGCCTCAATTTCATGAAATATTATGTTGTTAATAGTGTGATTCGGTTTGTAACTGTTTTTGCGTTTGTTGGATAATAAATCCTTTAGATTTTGACTTGAACCAGCTGGTCTGTTTTGGAGGCGGATGAGAAGCACACGGTGAGGGGGAAGGGCGGTTTCTCTCTTCGACCAGAAGTTCTGTTGCCCTAACATTAGACACCAAATGCAAAACCATGGTATATCTTTCAGGACCTCCACCTCCCCTACTTTACAAGCAAAGCACATCAGACCGCGGCCAGCGGTACCACAGTTTTGAACTCTCCAGCTCCATTACCAAAGTTTCACAAGCTTGTTGGACAACTACTGTGGCCTCCAGGTCTGTCCTTTGTGGGCTACTGTAGAAACATGTTTTAAATGTAATTTATTGCTCCTTTAATGATTGTGTTAGGATCAAGGAACCCCTAGACTGTGGGGAAACCTGACATGGTCATCACAGATCTATCACAGAGAACCTGACATGGTCATCACACATCCATCACAGAGAACCTGACATGGTCACCACACATCCATCACAGAGAACCTGACATGGTCATCACACATCCATCACAGAGAACCTGACATGGTCACCACACATCCATCACAGAGAACCTGACATGGTCATCACACATCCATCACAGAGAACCTGACATAGTCATCACACATCTATCACAGAGAACCTGACATGGTCATCACACATCCATCACAGAGAACCTGACATGTGTGGTAGAATATTTCCTTTAACAGTTCAGGTGAAGTTGGTTTTATCCAAAGTGTTCAAAATAGACAGAGTCTTGATGAATGATCAAAGTTTCAGAAAGTCAATTTAATGTTTGCAAACAGAGAACACAACCACAGCCACGAATCACAGTGAAATGTGCTCATGCTCTGGGGACAGCAAATCAAAACAAGGTATTTATACAGGCAACACAGAGAAGACAAGATAAGACAGAGGAGACGGGGAAGACAGGTGGGGGCCAGTGTTCTGCTGCGAACTCTCACAGACAGTAGGTCTTCAGCAAATGTTTAGGCTAATAGAAACAGCAGTTGATTACTTAAGAACACTCTGGTCGCTTGTCCAGAATAAGATAGAAAGTGACCTCTGTATCAGAACGAACATGTCAATGTGTTCAGACATCCAGACGCCTGTGAAAATGAACTTTCTAACAGCACATATCATCAGAGAATATGTGGAGGACATGTTAAAACATTTTTTACCATCACACATGGTCATCACACATCTATCACAGAGAACCTGACATGGTCATCACACATCTATCACAGAGAACCTGACATGGTCATCACACATCTATCACAGAGAACCTGACATGGTCATCACACATCCATCACAGAGAACCTGACATGGTCATCACACATCGTGATCATGTGACAGATCTGTGTCACAGATCCACAAATAAATACATACAAATCCACAAACAAATATAAAAAATCCACACAGAATTTTTTTCTGTGTGGATTTTGTCCACTGTGATTTTTTTTTACATTTATATAAATCGTAATTCATTTATTTGTGCATTGGAATGTATTTGTGAATCGTTCTGCGTGCATTTGTGAGTCAAATTTATTTGTAAATCCTTCTGTGTGCATTTGTAAATCGAATATATTTGTGAATTGTTCTGTGTGCATTTGTGAATCTTTGTTTGCATTTGTGAGTCTTTATGTGTGCATTTGTGATTATTGAGACTGATCTGACCCCATAAGAAACAGATGATGTTCATTCTTAGGAATGTGTTCTTATTGTCGCTCGTTCATTCCAAATTATTCCCAACTTGAACAACCTCTGTCCGAAGTTATTCACGGTAAAAACCTCACTGCGCATGACAAAATAACTTGAACTACGACGGCCTCTCGCATTTGACAAAATGAAATGTGCGTTGCAAACTCCTCCCACACTAGGTTTGCCAGATCCAAACAAACCTTTCACTCAAACAGTTGACGAACGTTCAGGTTGTATGACGTCTGTTCTTTTACAATCTCATGGTGACAAATTGCGTCCGGTAGCATATTTCTCCGCTAAACTTGACCATTTCGCTGCAGGCCTACCACAGTGCCTCCGTGCAGTGGCAGCAGCAGAAAAGGCTCTCGCTGCCTCTCGCCACATAGTGGGTTATGCGCCATTGACCCTTCTCGTTCGTCACTCTGTGTCACTAATACTGTTGGAACAGAAATCCTCTCATCTTTCTGCAGCTCGCTATTTGCGTTGTCACACATGTCTCCTAGACATGCCTAACGTCACAGTTAAACGCTGCACTAACTTGAATCCTGCATCACTTCAGTATGACTGTTTGGCTGAGCTCCAAGCTCATTGCAATCCTCGACCTGACCTCTTGGACAGACCTCTACCCAACAGTGATATGGTAATGTATGTTGACGGATCTGCTTCACGGGATCCCCAGACTGGTACTAATCTTGTTGGTTTTTTTGTTGTTTCCGACTCAGCTGTTCTCTGTTCTGGACCGCTCCCATGTCACCTCTCAGCCCAGGACGCAGAGCTTATCGTACTCATGGAAGCCTGCAAACTCGCAGAGGGTAAAACTGTGACCATTCACACTGACTCCAGATACGCTTTTGGGGTTGTGCATTATGGAAACACAGACGGTTTCTAAAATCTGACGGTAAACCTTGTTTGCCTAAACATTATTTCTCTCACTACGCTAAGTTAACACATGGGTTAGAGTTAGACCATGTGTCAAAAGGGGGGATGTTAAGCATTATTGATGAAACATGGTTCACTAAGGGTTTTACAGCATATGCACAGACATTTTGTCACTTACAACATAGGCAGACCAAACCATGGACAAAAAGCTCTGTCCCTGGACATGCGGATGAGAAAAGGAACACGCAGTAATCTCAGCCCTTTTTGAAATTGTGTTTGCAGTACCTCTCCACATTGGTGTGGATGCTCCAAGGACACATCCTCCATCTACAACATTACGTGAAAATGACATGTTAACCTATTGCACTCAACTGTCCTTTACTCTGTCTGACACTCCCAAGCTGCACTCCCAAGAGAGGCCACGGGCCTCTACATAAACTGCAGCCTGGTGAGTTTGTGAAGGCGGCAGAGACAGCAACCTGGATACACGCAACATACTGCAAAAGGGTCCCTTCCCTGGCGGAGACAAGTTCAACCCCTTCATCAGGTGTGCCATCACCTACAACAAGTGACGGACAGCCTTAGGTGCGTCACCATCAAGGGTGCATCAAGTGACGTGCAGAAAAGTTTTCTGTGTCACCGATGTGGGAACTGGGGTTTCCGACAGACTAGTTCTGTGTTGTCCTCAGTCGCGCAAAGGAGCACCAGGAGGACATCGCAGAGTAACAGACCGTTGCCATCGAGGGAGCTACCCATTCGCGTTTCTTTGTTTTATTATTATTCACTATTTTAATTATCCACACATATCTAGTTTGCTACATTACAGAGATCCTTGATGTTTTTTTTGTTCTTCAGATATCTCACATGATGATGTATTTTAAAAATATATTGTGGGGTAATTCTTCTGTTGTTATTGAAATGTCCTTGTAACATATTTTTGCAATATTGTGTGATTAATGTATAATCAAAAGAGTGGAATGTAATGGGAAAAAATGTTATAAGTATCATGTTGTGTTTTAAAACATGTACAACTGAAAGTGATGAACACAGACAGACACAAAACAGTAGTCCTGCAGAAGTAGTTCATCAATTTATGAACCAGATGTCCTGTTTTCTCTTACTCTTGGTTTATCACATGCTCCGACACGGGGAAGTGAAGACTGTAGCCTCTGTGTGACCGAGCTGTGAACCTGAAGCTTACGTGTGTTCAAAGCTATGCAATAGAGAGGGGCTTGTTGTAAATCGTGATAACTGTGACTGGTTCCCAGCAATATACCTGTCAGGAATTGAATAATGAGCAGAAGCTTTTGCACCTGTGTCAGGGGCCCCTAATCCCCTGTGTATGAGTTATGTGACAAATAGGACCTCTCTGTGTATAAAAGGTGCTGAATTCTGTAGTTCAGGGAAGTCTTTACAACATGCTGCTGGATACGTATCGTGTTGTACACTCTTCCCTTGCAAGAAAATAAACGGAGAAAGGGACAACTTTGAATCTTCTGAAGACTTTATTATTATTAATTTGTGAACAAAACTATCTTCTCCCAATTTACTTTGAAATATTCTGTAAGATGCATCAGGTCAGTGTTTTGAGAAAGGACACCTGCCTTGTAAACTCCTATGGGCCTGATTTGAACACAATAGGCAAAGGTTTTGCTCAAGCTGAATCTGCAGTTGGGCGACTGCTACCATCATAACTCCATCTGATCATCCACAACATGACTCAAATATCAAAACATGATCAATACTAAAGCAGCACCGAAAATAACAACCCAGTCATTACTTGAAACTGAAAAATGTCCTGTTCATCTTCAAAAGAAGTTGGTTTTCAAAATTGCGAGAATTCAGTCTCACTCTTCTTGGGCTGAAGACTCGTCCTGCGATGCTAAATAGCCTTTCACAGGCCGCTGAGGCAGGTAGATGGTGTGTTCAGCGTCACAGACAGCTTGCGCACAGCTGGGAAGGATTTCCCTAATGCTAACACTAATGCTAACGCTAATGCTGCGCTCTCTCGGCTCCCGTCAATCCTATGATGTGGTGGCTAGCTAACGTTAGCCAACTAGTGCTGCACAACTGTCAACACTTACTCAGCTCACTAACTCGCTAGCGATCCACGGGTGTTGGTCTTCGTCACCACCGTCGTTTGTTGCGGACGTAGCAGGTGATTCCATTTCTGCTTCCACCATGAACTCAGTCATCGTAGAGTGGAATTCTGCTCATGGAGTCGCTCGCTAGCTATAGCATGTAGCATCCTGGGCATCAAAACGCCGCGGCTTTGAGCACACTTGTTTGCAATTGCGCATTAACGTGATTAACCAATGATTTAACTTGCAAGCTAGGACCACTGATTCACCAAACCTGCTGCTTGCAGTCTCTATTCCACCACAGTCCCCGATGCTGGTCTCATGATTCATTTTTTTTCTAAAGATAGATTTGATTTTGTAGCGAGTAACGAAGGTTTCAGGGGAAATGTATCGGAGTAGAAGTATCAGTTTTCTTTGCAAAATGTAGTGAAGTAAAAGTAAAAGTCAACAGAAATATAAATAGCAAAGTAAAGTACAGATATCCAAAAAATGACTTAAGTACAGCACTGATTTTATGGCTAAGAATGCGTTTCATTTGCAACTGAGCTCTTGGTGTTTGGAGCTGTTTGGAGCTACGCTATGCTAACCAAGGCAGCTACACGACAGGACACGCACAAGCTACGTGCTTTTGAAAACTTTTGGATAGACCTGAGTGGATTTACAACTCAATGAACACATTCGCAGGAGGACTGGAACTGACCCCCACCGATGTTCTGTACAACTGCGGTTTTAAACTCTTTGTTAACAAAGAAAGGAGGATGGACTTTGTCTTTAATTAAGTGAACAGCAGCTGTGGTAAGTTAACTGCTTTTGCGTTTTTAAATCTGCAGTAGCGCTACTACTGTGTTCATTTGTCTATCGTGTAATTTTTATGAATAATATGAATGGCTCGTGCTCTAGCGCTGCAGTGTTGCTGGATTGATTTGTTGCGTTGTTGTCATATAAATAGATGCGACTGGTTCTTGTGAGTGTTTTCTTGTCATTGTGTTAATTACATTTATTTGGACTATATGCATTGTCCGTTAATTACGAAGCATCCCGTCATGCGGGGTTATTGTCCGGACAATTGAATCCGTTCAGGCTGTTGTTTCCCCGCTAAGCTAATTTAGCCTCCCTGAAGACAGGTGCGGTACCGCAGCCTCAGCTGTTTTTTGTTATTGTTCCGGGTTCAGAGGTCACAGTCCGTTGTCTGTTATGTGAGCCCAGTCCACCGAAAACATTATATTTCACACAATTTAAGCTTCTGCATTTTCCAAATGCAGCAGTATCATTCAAACGTATTGTTCGGTTGGTAAGCCTCATACCGAACGGTTTAATACTGATACATTTATTATTACACCCCTAGAAATTAATAACCCTAGCTGTGGCGTCATAATGAGCTTATTAGGAGATGGCTCAAGTGTAATAGGACAGCACAGAAGGCCCAGGTATGAAATGCACGGCCCACCACTGGTGTAGAGGTGTTTTCTCTCTGTAGCTTGTTACCTCTTTAACAAACTGTATTGAGTATTTATACGCAGTCTGTAGTATTTATACTGTGTTCTGTGGTATTTATACTGTGTTCTGTGTCTTGTTCACAGGACCGATTTCTACCGGCCGAATGCGTTTGTCTTATTTATGAATTATTTGCATCTGTACATTTTGAAATTTTAAATAACCCAGAATATGATTATGGTTTCTCTTGAACACTGGAATTAATTCATTAGGCTCAATGTTTCAGGTTCAATTTAAATTATAAAACTCATCAAACCCGACACTCAGGAATGATCACCCTCACGTGACTGAATGAAATTATGATAAATAATGTAAAAAGTGTTTTGTCTCTCCAGCTCTCTCTGACTTTAATTGTATCCATAATAAAAGTTATTGAGGGAAATATCAGATCATGAAAAGACAAATCTTTCTAATAAATGGAGAAAATAGTTTGTGGTCCTTTTGTTGTTCAGTCTACAATGAACATAAATTTAAATCAGATGGTGAATCAGAAAACGAATCAAATATAAATCTTGAGTTTAATCTGTGATCCGTCTTCACTGTTTACATGTTGAAAAAAATCAGATCAGTCCGATCGACTGCAGCGTCCACTCACATAACTGATGAACAATGAGGGGGCGTGTCGGCCGTTAAAACACTTCCTGGAAGGCTGTTCTCGTGCGTCCTCGCTCATGGCTCCTCAGAGATCCCTCCTCGATCCTCGATCCTCGGATCTAAATAAGAGCTTTGGGACGGCCGTCAATATGGCGGTGCAGAACAACTTCCGGTTCAAGCGAGGATTGAGGAAATGACAATTAAGAGAATTGGGATGTACCCACAGACGAAAAGAAGAGGCACAGGGGGAACCAGGAGGCAAAGCCTGGCTGTGACGTAGTGTTTTCTTAGTCGTATTGTGGATTAATGTTGAAGCTAGCTACAGTACAACAATATCACTCTTGTTTTTAGATTTATCTTAAAAACCCTCTTTAGATCACCATTATCTACATCCAACATTCCTTTAGTTTTAACATTTTGTGTATTAGCCAAAGCTTTATATACAATAATCAGAAGGGGGAGAAGGTGAGCAGTGTTTGGTTGATAGTAGCTGGCTAGTATAAATATTATTTAGTATGTAAAGCAAAATAAGGGATCAACATCACAGTACAGGTCCTGACTTCTGGCTGTCAAAATGCTTTCATGATCCATGGTATCAAATTTGACACACATAAGTGTTTCCTGATTTTTACTTACCCATTAAAATTAAATTAAATTCACCTAATAAACACAAAATGAATAGTTCCTCATAGTAACTAACTGATCAAGTCTATGAAATAGCTAAAAGAAAAATTTCCATTGCAATCTGTAAAAGTCCCTCGGGATGTCTTCAAAGTGTGTTCCTCATGTTGAGCAGAGAACAGTCTTCTGCTGGACGCTCACAGTTTGGGTTGGGGCAAGTCTGTGTTCAGAGCCTTCACCTGTTCAGTGTTCTGGGAGCTGAGAAAGGTGTGGTCCTGAATTAAATAGGTGGTGATGAACTCTGGGAAATCTCTCTTTAGGACCACTTCCAGGAACATGTCTGCTGCTGTGTGTAACCTCTGTTTAGCCCTGAAGAAGACAGACAGAAAGACATAACACCTGAACACCTGAGCCACAGCACAGATAGGACAGAATATTCTACAGTGATGCAAATACAGAAATCTATTTCCAACAGGAAAAGACAAAGAGTTACGGAAAGAATATATATATATATAATCAAAGTATTGATATGTCAAAATCTTGTGTTTCTCTATCTCAGAATTTAGACTACCTGTTTCATAATGCTGAGTAATGTTTTTTTGTAATTCCTAACTTTCAAGCCATTCTTTTCTTTTCTTGTAGGCAAGTCCACAGAGACACTATGTGCTAACTGTAGCTTACAAATAATGGACCGATAACATTTTGTTAGCAATGGTATTGTAGAATTAGGACCCCAACATCTAAACTGACCGATGTTAGATAAAGAACAGACATTAGCTAGAAAACTGAAGTGGTTTATGGTTCAAAGTCTGTGCCTCTGTTTGTGTTCTGTGGCTGGTTGTCAATGTCAAAGTAAACATATGGTTACTTTGCAAATAAACTGATTCAGATTCCCTGACCATTCAAATGGGCATAACTCTAAAATATATAGATCTATAATTAGTGTCATCTGACCCACCTATGCACAAACTTTTTTGATTGGATATCTATAATCCATTCAGTGTTTCACATCGTCTAAAGTGGACTGCAGGTAGAGCCACACACACTTTCAGCAACATGGCAAAGAGGTAGTGTCAGGAACATTTTTATCTATTAATCATATTTTTAAAGTACATCATTTGAGATTAAACTGTGCTTAAAGTAAACATGAAATGTTAAATGATTTAATTGATGTATTCCTGTATTTTAGTGCCATGCTTTTCCTTTTCAAATTTCATAAACATCAATCAAACATATACAGCCAAAAGAAACCAAAAACACAAACAAGGTACACAAACATCATATTAAGGGGAGCAGATGGATATAAACAAAATGAAGCAAACGTATTTTACCTAAAAAGCTGAACTTTGTTTGCTATCCTAAATACTTCAACCATAAACAACCATTAAAATGTCTGCCCATGTCATACCAAAGAGCTGGGTTAATGCCATGTCAGAAACATGTCTTTAATAAACTGAATAACACAAGGCAATACTTTGTGAGTTTTAAGTTTATTATAATCCCCCTAAATGTTACACACTGTTATTTTAAATCATCACTGTATTCACTGATATGAGTTAATCATTCATGAGAAATGAATAAACTTGTGGGGTTTTTTTCTTTTAAAAGGTCTCTTAAGACTATATATTTTCATTTGTAATAGCTGTTTTTTCTCTCCGTCCATTGGAATAGACAGTAGTAAAATAACACATGATGAAGTATTTTAATCTATTTTTTTTCACAGTACAATATTTGTTTTATGTGTGTTTAGAACATAATTGGGCTCTGAACGGATTTGATAAACTATAAGCTGTAGCTAAAGAACAGCAGTAGTGTGACTGGTATGTGCACAGAGAAAGGTTTTGTCAAGAAAACAAAAAATATAAATGAACATTTTTCAAGAGAGCATGGGGCATATAATGTACAGAGCAGATCTACTGTGTATGCTATTATTTGGGGCAATGAAACAAATGTAATGTCAGTGGAGCTAGTGATCTACCATGATCACGTGTCCTCATCGCTGAAACAACCCAAAAGGTGCCCTTAAGGAGTGTCTGCTTACCTAACAGAGTGACAGAGAGCCCTGAGCTCCATCATGAGCCCCTTGATGAGGTCAGTCACCAGCCGCCTGCTCACCACCCTGCTGTCGTCCTCCAGCTGAGTCTGGTGACGGATCCACTGCCACACCTGACACATGAAACACACTCAGTATCATGTCAGGTGATTCGTACCTCAGGGTCAAAATGGCTGGTTAACAAACTAAAAGGCCTGTTACCCCGTAGCCTTTTCATTTCGAGATAACGGTTTTGTTTTTCGTTTGAAAAGCAGGGCTGTACAGCACAGGCACTATTAAAAGCCCTGAAAACCTAATTTCTCAACCAGCGTCTCTGAGCAACAATGTCCTACATGCGGGTACTATTTTCTGCCCGAGTTAGAGCAGATTTCACATCATCTGTCTGTGGTCTTCTTACTGATTGAAGTGGGCAGGGCTCAGTTATAAAAACATGATGTCACACGTTTATGTAGAGCAATCCGGATTAAGCAACATTTGAATCAAGTTATGGTTGCTTGCTTGTGTTTTTTTTTTTTCTACATTTTTTATTGAATGACGAGACAACAAGAGGATGACAAGCGCACTGGGATAAAAGCCAGCAAACATCCTATAGTCAGTTGTGTATGTGTGTGTGTATGTGTGTGTGTATGTGTGTGTGTGTGTGTGTGTCCTTGAGCCTTTTGAGATGGGGAAAACAAAAAATAATAATAATAATAATAATAATTTAAAAAACAACAACAAAAAAAACAGCATATGGATGTTCATGTATGCATGTACGTGGGTTTCAATTGGTTGTCAGGCAAGAAAAACAACAAAACAATAATAGGAATGAATACATAACAACATATATATACTTTTATATTTAAATTTTAATATTAATAGGATGGGTGGTGTCACATTTGCAGAAACATAGTGAGGGATGACCAGGTGGAATGGTGTTGTGTTGTATTGTATATGATGGATGAGGTTAGATTTTCCATTGAAATATACTCTATCATTAAGTTTCTCCAGTGTGCGATGTGTGTATTATTCCTTGATTTCCAGTTCATGAGGATAGTTTTCTTGGCGATAGTTAGGGCCACGAGGAGTAATTTGCGGTTTGTTTTACTCAGATGTATTGTTGAGATGTCTCCTAGTAAGCACAGTGAAGGGGATAAAGGGACGAGGCAGCCCAGGAAGACAGACAGTGACTCAGTTATTTCTTTCCAAAAGTGATGAACTGGTGTGCAGTGCCAGGTGGCGTGAACATAGCTATCCTGGCTGTTTTGAGTGCAATGTGGACAGATATCTGCTTGTGTTTTAAGGCACTTTCAATCAAATCAGATGAAACCAAGTTCTTAGCCGTGCTAGCGGCTCATTCCTGGCGATGGCAATGTCAGTTGGTCCACGACTTTCAGTCTGAAATATCGCCACAGCTATTGGATGGATTGCCATGCCATTTTTACAGCCATTGATGTAAAAGGTGATCCTGGACGTTTTAATATTTTGATGGAAATATTGCCACTACTTGGACCCTTATACTGCACTTAAGTGCTTGGCTTAAGACTGTGTATAAGTCTACATATAGACTGTATATAAGAAGAGGACGTAGTCATCATGAGGTCACCCATTGGTTTGTGGACTGACGTTTTGAAGACTCGAGTCCGGCGAGTCACCATCTTGGATTACGGCCGTCGCCATGTTGGTAGTGATGCCATATAAGTCTCTGGTAGCGGCAGCGGCCTGTCAATCACAGTAGTCATGCCCTAAAGCAGGGATTCCCAAAGTGGGGGTGCGCGAGAGGAAAAATGTAATGGTGGTCTAATGGTGCAGTCCTGTCTCCTAAAAATTACGTTCCCCCAAAACTAAAATGCATTCTCAATTACGTTTGACCATAAACGTATTTTCTCCCTGATTACGTTTGTGTTTGACGTATTACAAATACGTTTCTCATCAACATATCTTTGCCATACTCTAGTCTTTATTATTGTTCTGTGATCTGCCTCGCCTCTACCCCGCCACCCACGAGTTATTGACCCGCGGCCTGTTCCGAGGGCTGACAGACCTGACGATCGGGTGCCTCGCGGCAGGGGCGGCTGGAGACCTCGCGTCCCGGCGGCAACGGGTGAGCGCCCGCCACTCGTAACCATAAAACCAAGTCCCATAGGCGAGATAGGTGGCGAGTTCATGGGCGATTAAGGTTTACGATCCACTTAGAAAATACCGACCAAGTTCAGACCCCCTTAAGGAGACAGGGGGGGACGGGATGTGGGCTCACATACACACACACACACGCTTGCGCCTCGGTTCATGCAGAGTGCATATGCTGAGGCAGCGGTCTACCGGCAGAGATGTGAGGTTCGCAAAACTGCACTCACGATTCATCACGTATCGTCTTCCCTCTTAAGCATCGGCACTCGGGCACGTCTCGGCCTTTACGGTAGTGAATTATTATTCTATAGGGTTAATTGAAACTTCAAGAGAAGGTCATGAGACCGAGTCTGCATTCGTATGTATTCTGTAGGGTGAGGGGAAACGGTGAGTTCGGGTCCTGAGAAACGAATCAGCATTCCTGCATATAACCACTAGTCACGCCAATGGGTACATATAAATAAGAATACCCTGGTATTAATGTCACACTGGGGAAAGGGGGATTTATGTTTTATAATCAAGTATTGTTTGAAGTGTCATGTGTCCTGAGTCCCAGAAGAGTATAAGTATTCTCCTTTTTCAAGGAGAAACAGTTGAGTTGGGGGAGAGGCTGACCAAGGTTATAGCCTGTGTTGGGTTAATCATTAATTCTTTTCTCCGTACAATGGGACTCAGCCTGTTCACGGATAGAGAAGTCTTTTAAACACTTTGTTGATTTTTATATTTACCTGTTAATCATTTTTTCTCTGTATTTGGACCAAGAGAATATACTTTGATTTGGACAAAAATAAATAAGTAACGAATCAGCTTAGTGTGGACGCTCAGTGTAAACGTAGCAAAACATATGTGTTTTCAAATGGAAACGGAGTAATGTGGACATGGCCTGAAATGTCGTACAATCCTCCTTGTACAAAGCCCTAATATTTGCAGACAGGTTTTTGTCTTTGCAGTAAGTTACGGCCCACAGGGATGGCTGCTGAAGTTGGATCGTGTAATCCTAAACCCACCTGTGATCTGGAAATCTCTGCTGTGGCTGAATCTTCGACCTGGCCTCTGTAGAAAAAATGACCTCTACCTAGGAAACAGAGAATTGCTTTTAACAGTCCACACAATAAGACTCACTTCATCCTGCCTGCTCCTAACCATGAGGAGAACAAGAGTAGATGAATGACTGTACATACCTGATAGCCAAGCATTAACAAAGAGGACACCAACTGCAATGTTGTGCTTCAAACCGTAAAGGGTGACTCCTCCCTGGAGAAAAACAAAATATACAACCGAATATACTTTATTATTAGAGACTTACACTGCATATCCAGTTATTTTTACATGAACCAAGATCAGAATTACCTTCTCATCCTATCATGCTCTGTCTCATGTATGAAAATGCTACAACTAAGGGAGATTTTGGAGTGACATGTTGGACAGCGCTCTCCACTTGAAGGGGAATATGTTTTGGATTTATCGGGTTCATCCCTGGAGTAGAATTCTACCTAAACTAAGACATTTCATGTCATTCATGTGTATCATATGTAAATGAATTCGACATTCCCTCCTAATAATGTCTGCAGCAGTCTTCTTGCATGGTGCCTAGCATAGACTGTGTATAATAAGTGGATGTAGTCCCCGTGAAGTCACCCATTGGTTTGTATACTACTGTTTAGAAGCCTTGAGTTTGGCATTTGGGCCATTGCCATCTTCTATTTTTGGAGCCAGATGTGACCATATTTGAATTAAAGGGTGGAGCTTGAGAGCCTGGCGGAGCGATACCGTTAACATTAACAAACACTAAGTTACCTGTTAAAGCTTGGTTAGCATGGTGCATCCATAATTCACATTAACTGTGTTATTAATTGGAATGCTAATTTTGGCCTAAAACAAGATGTACTTACCAGGTAAAATTAACAGCCGCCTTCTTAGTGTCTTTTAGTACAACCAATTGCTGAACAAGACATTTTTAAGTGACCAGGTTGTCGTGGTAGTGACATGTCAATCAAATGCTAGCCCCGCCCTAAAGCATCCCCTGCTTTATTGTCTGTTTGATTATAAATGGACCATAATTTACTAAATGAACATCATGTTGTATTGAAGAAGACTTGAAACTAGAGATTGAGACCATAAACTCATGTTTACAATGTTTATGAGGTAATAAATCAAGAGAGAAGGAGAGTCATTTTCTCATAGACTTCTATACAACCAGAGGAGTCGCCCCCTGCTGGTCAGTAGAGAGAATGCAGCTTTAAGACACTTCCTCATCGGCTTTACTCGGCAGAAGCGGAGGTTGCCTCCTGGACAGAAAGTGCTGTCTGACATCGAGCTGAAAATATAACTGAGATTGAATCTTTAAAATACGTCCACAGTACATTACTTTGCTCCCGTACTGGTACGCCTGTCTGGTCTACTGGAGGTCAAACTGTAGCTCAACTGCTTTCAGCTGAACCTACTAACTGAAGCCACAAGCTGCTGTATTTACAACCAGAGGAGTATTAGAGAGAATGCAAGTTCAAGACACTTCCACATTGGCTTCACGTTTCAGAAAAGGAGGTCGCCCATTGGTGCCCACTAAATCTGTCAATTGGAACATAAAGGCTAGAAGAGGCTTTTTGTTTCAGTCTACCAATGGTTGAATCTGAACAAATTGTTGAATAATGTTAAAATGTTACAGCTTCTGCTGTCCTATTCTGGGACAACTGAGCAACTGACCAAAGGCATGGACAACAGGTCATCAGGAGTCACAGTGACATCATGTCGAAGCTGGTAAAGCTGGTTATCACCTTCAGTGTGGAGCTTGAAGAGCTAGAAGAGGTGAAGAATTACCAACAGAAAACATTGTATTTATCGAGAGCTTTGTATGGCTCATGATCCAGTACTCACTTTCTGCATGGGCTCAATCAAGCTCAGATCATACACCATGAAACCGTCCACACCTGCCTGGATCTCCAGTAACTTCAGTCTGACAGGTGGGAGGAAACAGTGTCAGAGGAGCCAACATGTTTCAATTTAAAAATGCATTAACTGTGAAGATAACATCTGTCAACTCAGCAAAGAATACAGACATCACCAGGCTAAATATGCATGGATGACACTGTATATATGATGTGGTTTATTAACATGATGTGGCAATAACTTAGTCCGATTTCTTTTGACTCATGAAATAATGCTGGCTTTTCAGTTTGACCCCTCATCACCGGTTCAGTGTGATGGACATCAATCAGCGAGACAGTTTGACAAAGACAGTCTGCTCTGTGACTGCACAGAGCAGACTGTCTTTGTCAAACTGTCTGGTGGAGGGAGTATTTACTTTACTTTAAGGGCAACTTTGGTATTTTTCAACCTGGACCATATTTCCACATAATTTTGTGTCGCAGTAACTGTGGGCGACTGTGGCTAAGTTGATAGCAGGGCTGTCTTTCAATCAGAGGGTCGGCAGTTCGATCCCCGGCTCCGGCTCTGCTAGTCGCATGTCGATGTGTCCTTGACCCCAAAATTGCTACCGTAGTTGTGCCTACGGTGTAGAAATGTGATAGACTCTGAATTGTAAGTCGCTTTGGATAAAAGTGTCTGCTAAATGACTGTAATGTAACTATAGGGACAACTATTTTTTTAATTAGTCCTTGTTAATGTGACGTAACATCCATTAAAAGTGCTTGTTTTTGCCAATGACAGGCTCAGATTGCTATTATAAGTGTCTGACAACATTATGAAAAGGACCCTACAGAGAAATACAACCTTTTTCTTTACCTTTCGCCTTAACTGGTTTGTGTCCAAGTGTCATTCAGTCTCAATGTGTGTGAACAGCGATGTTCCTACCTGGTGACAGTAGCCAACACTCTGCTGTGGGAGTCACTGAGCGGGTCCTGAGGCAGCAGCAGGGCTGCCATGCCTCCTGTGGCCAGCGCCCCCCTCCGATGACATGTCTGAACCAGCAGGTCCATGTAGCTGCGCAGAAAACGCTTCTCCATGTTCACATATTTACTGCGGTCGGGCAGCAGGAAGGCCTGTCGGTGACCTGGAGGAGAAACGCATGACCTCTTGACTTCAATGAGACAAGGATTGCCTTTTTTCAGCTTCACTTTTGTTAACAATTTGCCGATTGTATATCGTTATTAATAATGATAAATACACTCCATCATACCTATTCTATGAACTGTAATTCTGATAATAGAGTTGGCCATGCACCCATGGGTGAATTATGAGACAATGGGACCTCTTCTACACAGGAGCAAGACACAGAGACTGTATAGTTGTTGATTTGTGTCTCTTTGTAGTCGTTAAACGTCTGTCTGTGAGTTTGTGTCTCTTTGTAGTCTTAATGTCTGGGTGGTACATACAGTATCTCTTGCAGTGACATTTTTAGGTGAAGGCCAGGGAGGGCCCTGAAACTTTTGGCCCCTGGAGTCTGTTCCCAGTTGACCCATTCATTAGTCTATTCATGCGTGGACCTTCCCTGAAACAAGGTTCAAGGGTTCAGAGGCTCGGTGTAAAGCATAGGGTTCATTGGGAGGCCAGAAGGTTTGGCTCACCAAATTTATTGACAAAGGAGGCTGAATAATCCCAGATGCCACAGTTTAGTCCTGCTGAATGGTCTCGCAGCTCGTAGAGAATCTCTTCCATCTCAAATGCTGCTAATACATTTTCAATTAGCACCGTCGCCTTAATGCTGCCCAGCGGAAGGCCCAACTAGACACACACACACACACACACACACACACACACACACACAGATACAGACAAATTCAGTAGATACGACCACATATGACGGACCGTTTCACAAAGATTATTTTATACCACTACTCACAATAAACAGGGCATTCAAAAATGTTAACAAGAAAAAAATGCTGAAAAAGAAAAATTTAAATGGCAGTTTGAAAATGGAGAGTATAATTGCTGCAATAAACCTGAAATAAAAACCTGGCTCAAACAGAAATGCTCAAAGTGAAAGTAAAAACATGTATTTCTAGAACAGGAAAATCTGTCTCTTTTTCCATCTACCATTTACCACTTAGCTTCTCCAGATGTGTGTAAATGAGGAGGTGCAGAATAAAGCGTGTTGGATGGCCTTGAAATACTTTACACCAGGAGAGTGTGTATACTGTGACTAAGTCCTGGTATTAGGGACACAAAACAATTTATCTGAGATTTTGAGAATGAACAAGTTAAAAACAAGTCATTCAATTTTGAGAATACAAGACTTTGTAGGAGAACATAGATATTTGATATGTGCATAAACACACGTGCAGACCTTCTGTTGTGTCCAGACAAATATTTTGTTCCATAGTCTGGCCTCCATGAAGCTCTCCACCTAAAAAACAAGAAGAAACAGTAGAACTTCATGACAATGGTTTTGAGTGATGGTGTGTGTGTGTAGGTGTGTGTGCGTGTGTGTGTTACTTTTGAGAGGTAGAAAAAGGGTCCACTGTTGTTTTCAAAAAGTGTCTCTCCACAGTGAAACATGAGGAGTCCAAAGTCAAAGAGAGGACCAGGAGCCTCCTTCCCTGCCACCTGGCAAACAGATAGGGTCATCTTTATGTATGGATCATTTCTTTTGATTAATCATGTACTAGTATAGCCTATAACAAATCAAAAAATAATGACAAATGTCCATCACATGTTACCAAAGCACCAAATAGATTTAAGAAAACTGCTTATTTTGTCTGATGGTATTCAAATTACATTCATATAAATGTAAAAATGACATCTTTGAGCAGTTACAACCAGTAAATGTTTGGTATTTGTACTGAAAAACGTTTCAGCAAAAGTAAACATATCACTTTCCACAAATAATACAAATGTTTATTTGATCAGTAAATAAGTGTAAATATTTTGTTAAACTTTCAACCAAAATCCAAGGCTGTAGCCAAGACATTAGAGCTACAGAGATCAAGTGCTTGATACTACCACTAGGAGTCGCCAAAGTCAAATCTTCAAACCCAATCTGCACTGACTGAATAAAGTGAGTGAGATGAACTACAGAGGTTATACTACCATCATGTTGTGCTCCACCATGTTCCAGGCACGAGGGCGAAGCATCAGCACTGGAGCCTGAGATATGTGAGGAACATCTGTGAACACATGGAGGGAGGTGGGTCAGAGAATGTGTCGACTTACTGTGACTCCTATTCTGTTCCACACCTGGAATAGTATATACAATAGTGCGTACCTCTATGTACAGTAATGTAGCTGTGCCAACATGAGTATTGATATAAAGTAAGCCACTTACTGGGGAACTGGTTGTGAACTGCCTTAAAGACGTTATGAATGCCTTTGATCTGGTTGTAATATGTAGGACAGTTCCCATCATCAAAGTCAACCTGAAACCAAAGAGAGAGTTCACAGAGTCTGAAGTTATGTGAGGACTCTGCAGAGATGCTAGTGGCTCTGTGAGGTGCTTGTAGGGACATGGTGCTTTGAGTTCAATGCTAAGCTTATTGTTAACATGCTCACAATGATAATGCTAACTAGTTGATATTTAGCATGTACGTTCTCTTTATACATCTATGGTAATACCACGTTCACCATCTTGGTTCAACATGTTATCATGCTCACATCTGTACACAACTAGCCTACAGCATTACCATACATGTTGTGTGTATGTAATTCTCACATCTACACATGTCTAACTGGAATCAAAGGATAGCATAGATGCACATGAACAGAGTTAACTGTGATATGACTATACTGAAGTTACTTACTGTATATAAGCGTACTCATAAATGTGAATGATTTCCACATTAGCAATCGTAAATAGGCCTTTTATCACCCAACAGTATAGCATTCTATGTCCAGTTCCTGTGTTGGTGTCGTGTGGGCACAGGTGGTACCTGTATGCCTTGTGCTGATGACTGCAGAGCTTTAATGAAGCGCTGGGTGTCACAGGGGGCCAGGTCCCCGATATCCACATGTCTTCTCTGGAGCCTCGGGGGGACCGGGAGCACCCTCCAGGCGGGGTCCCTCCTGATATGTGTGGTACTTTCCAGAAAGCTTGGCAGGTCAGCTGAGAGGTCCAAATGGGCCTTTCTGGACACTCGGAGCTGCAGGACCTGAGTGGAGTATAAAAGACCCCTCATCGTGAGTTAAACAAGTCTTCCATGCATTGAATTTTAAAAAGCCTTTTCAGCTGTCTTACCTGATCCACATCCTCATCAAATGTGGAGATCAGCTCATGGAGGAAAAGGAGGGAGCCTGTGGTGAAAAGTGTCTCATATTCTGCTTCTAGACCTGAGGGGGGTGGGGACAGCTCCATGCTGACTGCACCCTGTGGACGAAAAGAGTCAACATATCATATCAGTGGGTCCAGGTCAATCTCCATATTTGCAGAAAGGGGCTCATTTTAGTGGCACTAAAAACAACAGCAGTCTTAAAAATGTCGATAGGTTTACCAATAACACATGGATTCATTGTGAATAAAACTTAAACACACATGCTGGTGATGGATACAAACAGTCACAGAATCAGCGGTACAACATGGAGAAGTTGAAGAAGTTCTAACTGTATGCAAATGTGATCTGACTCACAGTAGCACTCGTTTCTGATTCCCTAAGGAAACAGTAGCACAGCTCTACTTCACTCTACATAAACCAGCATTTATGAACTTTTTGGCCACTTTGAGGAAGTGGAACCAGCTATAAGCAAGATATTTGTTTGATATATTATCACCTCATAACGTTGTTATGGTCAAACAACTTCCTTATTATGCCTTCAACTTAAAGGGGGCAACATGACCATTCACTCTTGTGGGACATGAAACCAATGGGCTGAAAGGCCTGAAAGAGCTGCATTGATGGTAATAATTGTCTGGGGGTTCATTACCATGAGTGAGCATGTTCACATTATAATAATAAATAAATAAAATATAATAAAGAATATGAAAGTCCGTGAGGAATATGTTTCAGGAGCACCCAGCTCACTGGTTACAGCACATGCCACCTAACTTTGATTCAAGCACCAAAACATGTTGTCATTGAGGTTTCTTTACCACTTTAGTCACAAGAAATTCCGAAGGCTTGTCAAAGTAAAGATGTGCCTGAAACAGAACACTAGTGCTAATGAAACTGCTCAGAACATTCACCATACTTTGGAATTCTTTACTGTCCATTAAGTCGATTTAGCTGCAAAATAAAGCAATGCAATGGTACTCACAGACATGAGGACAGGTCTCTGTTCACGCAGTAGAAGTGGACTTTGGTTATGCGCTGACTTTGGCAGTGTTTAAACAGGAAGATGTTTGTTTTTATGCAGAGTTTAAAGTCCTATGTGAAGATTCATTGACTTTTGAGGCGATTTAAACACTGTACATGCCCAATATTGGGAATTTGGTCAGATTACTAATACTGTAGGTATAGGTGGTATGAGAAATGTTTGATTTTATTGAATTGGAAATGACATGAAAATCTCAAACTTGATAAGCGTTCCTCAGTTTGCTTTATCCATTCTACAACAGTCCAGTTCTACCAGTCTCAGCCTGAGCAAACCCCTGCTTTGATCTCTTAGCAAAGGAAACCTAGAGACTAAACAAGCCTTCACTACGTCTTCTCAGTACTGTTCAAAGTTATGTTGGCTCTCCTTCCGTCCCTTTCAATATTTCAATATCTGTTTCTGTATATATGTAATATATGTCTTAAGTAAGAATCAAGATCCCTATACTCTACATCTTTGTTTTGGCCGTTTCTTTGTTTGAGGTTTTGGTTCCTGAAGATACCAAGGACCTTAGCCTCCTGCAGTGTTTTGGAGCACTGGTTCCAAGTCTTTCTGGCTTGTACCCTCTTATTTGAATCAATTGTGACCCCTTTTCACAGGTTGTGGCTCTAGTGGGGTCATGGGTTGTGCGCAGCAATTTTTACATCTCGGATTATTCTACTTTTAATTTTTATAGAGGGCTGGAGAGGTGAGAGCCCCTGTGACCCTTTTACATTTTTCTTGTAGTTCCTTGGGGCTAATTATGTTATCTCAGGTCCTGATTTAAGGTAGTGAAGAACGCAATATCCCGGTAACACCTGGGAATTTCTTTCAATTTGGCACAAACATCCACTTGGACTTAAGAATGACCTGATAAGACTTTTTTTGTCAAAGGTCAATATGTCCTCACAAAACACATTTGGCCCCAACTCAAGAATCAACATGGTAATTATGACAGTACCATCATGTATAATAGAATAAAATGATAAAGGGACATTTTGGTTGGCCAGACAATGCCAATAAATGTTTCTGAACTGAACACTGTGGGTTTTTTTAGGGGGGGGGGGGTTACTGATCTGATGTTGGGGTCCAAGGACAGAGGGTGTATTCTCTACAGATTGTGAAGCCCTCTGAGGCAAACTAGTGATATTGGGCTGTCCAAATAAAACTTATTGAATTGAACTAAAAATGTAACTGTACACATGTACTCAGCAACAATTAGAAACGTATAGCATCTAGTGACTGAAAAGGTTGCTACCATACTTGTTACATCCCAAGTCTCTTCATTGCATCCCCGTTTCCCTCACTTGGGTCCTTTCCTTGCGTCGTAGTCCCTCCCACCCATGCATGGAGGAAACCATGTGAGGAGAGAGGAAACAAGGAAATATGGAGACATGAGACGTCCTTTCCTCAGTTGCATCACGTGAGCAACGTCTGTTTCTGGTGACGGCGGCCGCTGATCACAGCTGGATCAGCTGTCAGTCGGCTTTAACAGCTGGAGAGACTTTTGAGAAGTTTGCATCTGTACACATGATCACTACTTAATAATAGTATCTAATAATACTAATAACTGATAAAGACATACAATTATCTTCACTGCCAGAGTAGAGGTGTTGTCTCTCATAGCCTGTTAATAAACGGTGCCCTGTGTTCTGTTTATAAACGCAAGATTGATTTCTACCGGCGGAATGCATTTGTCTTATTTATGAATTATTTGCGTCTGCACGTTTCGAAATTCAGATTGTGACGTCATTATTAATTAAACCAGAATATGATTATTGTTTCTCTTGACTACTGGAATTAATTTATTAGGCTCAATGTTTCAGGTTAAACTTAAATTATAAAACTCATCAAACCTGACACTCAGGAATGATCACCCTCACGTGACTGAATGAAATTATGATAAATAATGTAAAAAGTGTTTAGTCTCTCCAGCTCTCTCTGACTTTAATTGTTTCCATAATAAAAGTTATTGAGGGAAATATCAGATCATGAAAAGACAAATCTTTCTAATAAATGAAGAAAATAGTTTGTGGTCCTTTTGTTGAATCAGAAAACGAATCAAACATAAACTAGAGTTTAATCTGATCTGTCTTCACTGTTTACATGTTGAAAAAAATCAGATCAGTCCGATCGGCTGCAGCGTCCAGTCACATAACTGATGAACAATGAGGGGGCGTGTCGGCCGTTAAAACATTTCCTGGAAGTCTGTTCTTGTGCGTCCTCGTTCATGGCTCCTCGGAGGTCCCTCCTCTCTCCTCGATCCTTGCTCCTCCGAACTAAATAAGAGCTTTGGGACGGCCGTCCCAAAGCTGCAGAACGGTGCAGAACAACTTCCAGTTAAAGCGAGGATCGAGGAGCGAGGAAATACAAATTAAGATACTTGGGAGTTGCTGTTTACCGTCGCCAGGAAGTATTTTACTTAGAAAAAATGAATCGCAAGCTTTACGTGTTTCCGTATCCGCTTTACGCGTTTCCGTATCCGCTTTACGCCACTTTAGTCCTCTTGACAGCTAACGTCGCTGAGTGACCGGTGTGAGTAGCGGTGCAAACACATTCATGAAAAGCCATGGAACACAAGGCACAGATACAAGAAGCGATTAAAATCCAAGGGGAAGTCGTTCGGAAGTTAAAGTCAGAGAAGGCGAGCAAAGATCAGGTCAGTACTGAGAGTAAGCGCTGATCTTTAATGGTGATGAATAAGGCGACTTCTTAACGTGCGGTGACCAGCGTGTCAGGTTGAGAACAGGGTTGCTTTAGCCCCGATAAACGTAGAATACCGTATCATTCTGCATAGCTAACGTTAGCTGGAAACCCCCAGATCAAACTGTTTGTTTCATTATGGCGGTCTTTAGAATGTTGTCCATAACTGATTCATTGTGAGTCAATTCGTTAGTTAATGTCCAGACCGGCTAACTGCTAGCTTGCTAGTCGCCTCAAATGGAAGGGCTAGCTAGCTATGGCCCCGCCCACTAGCTAACCGCCCTCCTTAGTTGTGTCGACTTAAGTTTAGCTAAGTTAGCTAGCTAGTGTTAACACCGACTCAAACCCCAAACATGTTGGACGTTTTAAGAGAACCCTGTCGCGATTCGTTCAGACATGAACTTTGACTGTGTGTAAATAAAACATGTCTGCGCATAGGTTAGCAGCTGATGCAATAGCTCTCCTTATTAACGCAGGCAGGTGTTGTGTGACATCTTGTGACAATTTAACGTTAGAATAGGTAACACTAGTTAACCGGGTGTCATCAGTTGCCACTATACCAGTAATGTAAGGTGTCTTTATTATCTGCCAGCTCACGGATTCTTACTGAAGACCAGCTCTATGTGCCGCTTCTTGTCTCCGCTGTTTGAAACTACTGGTCCTTCCACTGGTGTTTAACATCGTCCTCTGCCAAAGTGCACCATAGAGGATGTTGCAGCAGGTGGAGGAATTCTGAGTTCTTGTGTGACATAAATGCTTCTGAATGAAAGTTTAAAACCTTAGCGATTGAAAGCTAGAGTGGTTTCTCAGTGAATGTCTCAGCTGATTAGCAGGCTCGATCAGTCTCCTTTCAGGTGTTTTTTCTCTGTACGGTGTGTGTGGCTGGCTTCTTTGGTTGACTTGGTCTCATGTGATCTCATGTTCTGTCCTCCACGCTGTGATGATGATGATGATGGGTCATGCCCTGCCCCCCCAGTGCTAGGGTTGCTTACCACTTTTCTCCTGTTCTTCCTGCCTGACCCTCGATGACCTCGGCCTGCCTCACCCTTCATCATCACCATCATCTACCTCGCTTCCTGCTGAATCCAACCCTCTGGGACATCGTTGATCAACTCACTTCCTGGTTCTACTTCTACTGACTCTTGTCATTGGCTGCTGTGGCTGGCCCTGTACAATACCACTGGACATTGCTGTACCCATGATGCACTCCTGATCTTTTATCTGTCCAATTCCTGGACTTGATTTTATATTTTTTGTCCGTGCTGTGCGCTGACCATGCTGGGCATGTTCTGTGTTCGTGCTGGCTCTGGTCTGATGGGCTTTCGGGCGGCACCACTGGTCCGATCTCTGCATTATTTTCCTGGGATCACCGTGGCTCAGGTAGGCCTCTGGTGCTGTGTGTGTGTGTGTGTGTGTGTATGTGTGTATGTGTGTGTGTGTGTGTGTGTGTGTGTGTGTGTGTGTGTGTGTGTGTGTGTGTGCGCGCCTGTAATATTATGTAGCCTGTACTTTTACAAGTTTCTTGCCAATGTTGACCAACACAGTATGGCTTTTATGTAAGTGTTCACAAAGTTCTTATCTTCTGGTGTGTGTGTTGCAGATTGATGAAGAGGTAGCCAAACTGCTGGCGCTGAAGGCTCAGATAGGAGACGATGGCAAACATCAGTTTGTCCTCAAGACGGCAAAGGTAGGACCACAGTTCTGCTGGATTCAAACACACACATGCTGAGTGTGCAGCATGTGTGTTTATATTGCACTGTTGCAATAGAAAACCAAAAGGAGCCTGTGATAATGAGACCAAATTCATACCTGGTGTTAAAATATGAACTGTGTCTGGACACCTTTTGAATCTTGGATATCTATTTGGACAAGGAGAAACGCATGGCAATGAAGGTATACATGCACAAGTTTCAGTGTGGCTCGCATTGTGATCAGATCTCAGCCTGGTGTAAATTCCATCCACACAGTTTGAACACATTCTTACGTGTTTTTTTCGTCAAAGGAGTCCGGTGGCTTTGAAGAGTGTAGATAACAGCTTCAGTTCAGTCAGAAAGGGCTGTCACACGGTAAAATATTGTAAATAAAGTGCACACTGAAAGTGATATTTCTTCTTTTTTTTTGACTATGTATAGGTACTTCATATGACACCACTTCAAAAAAATCCAAACTTTAATGCCGAGTGAAAAGCTCTTAGTTTGGTTCAAGCTAAAGTGTTGAGTTGTTGTTAAAATATCTCATTGTATATCACTGTTGATCTTCTATGACCATAACTTGGTACAACAGAATATTTCCAAACACAGTTCTTTATTTTAATCACAATCTGAGCCTGTTATTGGTATGATTACATTGTAGCCTAGATAGATGGATGTAAACTTTATTTATCCCCAGGGGGAAATTCGTTTGTAGCAGCAGCAATTTACAGAGTAAAATATAACATGTGGAATGCACAATAGCTACAGTACAATAACAGAGCAGATATTGAATTGAAGGAAGACTCATAAAAAATAAGCTAGAATAGAATAGAAAATAGAAATGCACAGTATATACCACATAGTGGTATTAAATAAAATGAACTAGTAAACTAAACTAGACAACCTGGACAGTAGAGCCAGGATCACCAACAACAAGCAACAACCGTGTAGCGTTGTTGTAGTCATGTGAAGGATGATGATCAGGCCCGAGGTGTTTTATTATAGAGTCTAATAGCAGAGGGCAGCCTGTTAGCAGCTGCATCGTTTTCCCTCTTAGTCAATTAGACACAAAAACATGAGAAACTAGAATTCAGGTTGAAAAGTACTGAAGTTACCCTTTGACTTGAAAAATGCCACAAACAGTAACTGACACCAAGCTACAGAACAAAACATTGTTATAAGTCGTTTGTAATGTTCTCTCAGCCAGTGGATTCACTACAACCCTGCTGATGGATTGTCACCAAATAAACGTTTATTTCAAGCAGCTGAAAATGTACTTGCCAGTCAGATTGAAACCCAGCAAATGTGTTTCTGTGTCAGGGAACGAGGGACTACAACCCAAAGCAGATGGCCATCAGAGAGAGAGTCTTCAGCACCATCATCGGCTGCTTCAAACGCCACGGAGCAGAAACAATCGACACACCGGTTTTTGAACTGAAGGTACATTTTCACAACACAATTGAACAGGTTTGCCGCTCGGTGCATGTGAACATGAACGTCTTGCATTCAAACACGGTATCTTGTGATGTCCCTGTGGTGGCCAGGAAACGTTGACAGGGAAGTATGGAGAAGATTCCAAGCTCATCTACGACCTGAAGGACCAAGGAGGAGAGCTGCTGTCCCTCAGATATGACCTCACCGTATCCTTCAAAGACCCACAGCCAGGAGCACCAGGAACATGGAGGAGACCCACTGTTCAGTGTACACTAGATAACTGGACTCAACAGATATGACCTGCTCATGTCAGTAGATTTCTCTTTAACACACAGACGTCTTTGACATAAACACTGTAACCTCTTCACACCCTGTTGGTGGTAGTTCATGTTTTAAACTAAGATGCTGGCTGGATATCACGCACTGCACCTTCAATGTTGTCTCAACACAAACGACAAATCTCAAATGTCAGTAAAAAGACTCCTATTTCCGAGGGAAGCTTGTAAAGTCTGGCGAACACAGACATCAGTTAAAGGTAGCACGACGGGTAAGAATCCATGTTGCTGGGCTTCAGAAGAATGTCTTCTCTGTGAGCTGCCCGCTGGTTACCGTCCAGACTTCAGGTGTGAGACTGGAGTTGGTGTGAGAGACAACATGTACATCTGGATTCTTTCACGAGTAGTCACTTTGCAAGTTAATTTTGAACCAATAAAAATCAAAATCCTCGTGGATAGCCGGTGGGTTCCCAGATTACAGACAGAAATGACATGCCGTCGTGTCAATAAGATAAACAACATGAGGCTATTTAGTTTGTTCAATAAAAGAAGAAGGTATAGACCTGTTCTATAGGAAAGCGAACCTTAAATGACTTCTGTTGTGATCTGGTGCTATGTAGACAATAAAATGAAACAAAATGAACTCGACCTTCAAGGGGGGGGCGGAGGGTGCCCCCCCCGACACTGGTCAGGACCTCGATGGTTGGTGACTTTATGTTAACTACACATCCACAGTACTCAGTGGATCAAAGATGAGTTAAGTCATTATGAACGGGGCAAACGGCTACATCCACTTTAGAACGAGATATATTTGGCTGCTGGAGGAAACTGGTACAGTGTGTGTAATTCTGCAGACACATGCCGGTTTTTTGAATAAGACTTGGTTTGAAAACAGTAATTATCCATTTGATCATTTGTCTGTTGTCACATTATGGTACGTTTTTATTCATTGAAGAAATATGGAATAACATTTCATCATTTGGTCCCTTTATTTTCAAAGGTGTACTTTCATTACAGTCATTTTAGTCTTTTCATCGTGAAAAGAAAAAGTTGTCAACGAGTACTGCTTTAAAGTTTTTGTTGATGAGAGTAACACTGCCACATCAACTCATGTATTTGGACTCCCTCCATCAAAGCAAAGAGCTGTGTGTTGTCCTTGACCCGCCCTCTTCAGGTGCCCTTTGCCCGCTACCTGGCCATGAACAAGATCACCAACATCAAGCGGTACCATATCGCCAAGGTCTACCGCCGCGACAACCCAGCCATGACCCGCGGACGCTACCGAGAGTTCTACCAGTGTGTGAGTCGTCCGCCGATACATGTGTTGACTCCTGACCGGCACCACGCAGCGAATATCTGGTCTGACAATGAACTAATGAATGTTTGTGTGTTTCAGGACTTTGACATAGCAGGGCAGTATGACGCTATGATTCCAGATGCAGAGTGTCTGAAGATTGTCTATGAAATCCTTAGTGGGCTGGACCTCGGAGACTTCCGGATCAAGGTTGGTCACGTCCAGTCGCTAACATTTACAGATGAAACTTGTAGACTGGTCAGCAGGTGTCATCTCTGTGGCATCTTAGCTTGAAGCACTGGACTTGGACACACTGAAGTGAAGTAATCTTCACTTCAGTGTGTCCTAAACACAGCCACCAGATCTCATATCGCCCCTATTTTAGCGAAGTGAATTTAACATTCTGTTCTGTATGGCTGAGCTTCTCATTCCTTACGGATCAACCTGTAGCCTCTGATAAGGCCACTAGCTGTTCCCTGGTCCAGGCTGAAGACAGAGGGGGACAGGGTGTTTGCTGTTCGGACTCCAACCCTTTGGAATAGGAGCTGTATAATTAAAGTTGTTGTTATTAATTATCACATCCTCGGTGTCCAGGTCAACGACAGACGTATTCTTGATGGAATGTTTGCTGTGTGTGGTGTTCCGGATGACAAGTTCCGCACCATCTGTTCAACAGTGGATAAACTGGACAAGGTATGTGAACATGCTGAGCTTTTCAGTTCCAGACTCAATGATGAAAAGCTGAAACTCCATGTAGTCGACCTATTGACATGCAGACAACACTTTGAGACTAAACAGGCGGACTGTTGTTAGTGTGATGAATCCTTCGTTCTTTCATCTTCTCCCCATCAATCCTCAACATCTGGCTTTGACCCATCTCCTTGTCCAAACCCAGATGCCCTGGGAGGATGTGAGGAAGGAGATGGTGAATGAGAAGGGCCTGTCAGAGGAGGCAGCCGACCAGATTGGGGAGTACGTCAGTTTACAAGGTGAGACTTTACCCAAATGCACACAAGATGTGAGACATCAGTGGCATGTTGGTCACTAGTGAGGCATTCCTCCGTTCAATCTTTTTTGTTTTTGCCTTTTTGACAGAGGACGGTGTAGAAATAAGGAATGGGGGGGGGGGCGCAACAAAGGTCCCACGGCTGGAATTGAACACAGGACGTTATATATATTGTACATTGTAACCAACTTTGACTTGCACACAAATAATTACGGAGCTTTGTTGTTCCTTTTTGCTCTTTATCATTGTTGTGAGGCTCACAACCTCCTCACTCATCAGCCTGGATCCCAGCAGCAGCAGGCAGGTGATCTCATGATAAACCCACCAACACCAGCTGTGGGTTGGTGGAGACCAAGAAGGAGCTAAATAACGGTTATTATTTCTAGAGTATTGGACTTGCATTCACCAGGTGTACACAAACAGATGTGTAAATAGGCAACTGTGTGTGTTGCAGGTGGAATGGAGTTAGCGGAGCGCCTCCTCCAGGACCAGAAGATGTCTCGCAGTAAGCAGGCCTGTGCTGGCCTGTCCGACATCAAGCTGCTCTTCACCTACTTGCAGCTCTTCCAGGTCACAGACAAGGTGAGACATGCTGTCATTCATGCATCCCATACAATTAATAATAGTTATGTTTTCATGCACTGAAATAATTTCTTTGTCATCATACCTTCTACTTTCTTCTCTCTTTACAATGTAACTGGTATCTGTCTGATCTGGTATCTCTTCTATCTTTGCTCGCTCCTCTTCATCGTCTCAGGTGGTGTTTGACCTCAGTCTGGCTCGGGGTCTGGACTACTACACAGGAATCATTTATGAGGCGGTGCTGACTCAGGCGGGTGTGGCCCCGGTGTCCACTGAAGCCCAAAATGGGGCGCCTGCAGAAGAGAGTGTGAGCGTGGGCAGCGTGGCCGGCGGTGGTCGATACGACGGCCTAGTGGGCATGTTTGACCCCAAGGGTAGGAAAGTGCCGTGTGTGGGCGTCAGCATCGGCATCGAGAGGATCTTCTCCATCATGGAGCAGAAGGCTGAGGTAAATGCGTCCGCTGTGATCTGTTGCATACAAATGACTATAGCCTCTTTGAGGAACATCACAGGGACTAAATGAAGTTCTGGGGACATATTGTCCCCTAAAAAGGACCTGGTCAGGAGAGAGCACTTTCTCAATGTACAAGAATGGGCTGAAGGAACCCTCTTAGTTCCTTGAAAACGAACCCCAAACTAAAAATACCAGGAACTTCTTGGTGGAAACGCAGCTTTACAAGAAAACCTCATTTTTCTGACAGTTATTCTTTCTTTCTTTCTGTTTGAATTGTTCCTCAGGTCGAAGTGTTATACTAGTATCAAGTTTGTGTAGATGTCCAGACTGTAACAGTGTTGTGTTGTTCAGGCCTCAGCAGAGAAGATCCGCACCACAGAGGTTCAGGTCCTGGTGGCGTCGGCTCAGAAGAACCTGCTGGAGGAAAGACTCAAACTTGTCACTGAGCTCTGGAATGCTGGCATTAAGGTGTGTGTGTGAGAAGTGTTTGTTCTGTATCGTTTTAGTTCCTTTCATCATTTTGGTCTCTTGGCGAACATGTTGTCAGCTGATACAGCCGACTTTAAATTAGTCTGGGAGCACATGCACTTTTGTGAGGAGGTCATGTGACCTGACCATCACTTCCACCACAGATATCAGATTAACCCCTTAACGTCACATGATAGTGTTTCATATTTGTATGTGTTCTTCTCAAAGTGAATTAGTTTGAATTAACTAAATCTATAATATGATATCAGTATTTATTAACTACTACAATAACTTTTAGGTCAGTCCCAATGACATGCATTAGTTACCTCTGTTCGTGGTCCACTATCATCAGTCTGAATGTGGTGTTTTCCTCATGGCTGGTTATGACTTGTAAATACAGCAGCTTGTGGCTTCAGTTAGTAGGTTCAGCTGAAAGCAGTTGAGCTACAGTTTGACCTCCAGTAGACCAGACAGGCGTACCAGTACGGGAGCAAAGTAATGTACTGTGGACGTATTTTAAAGATTCAATCTCAGTTATATTTTCAGCTCGATGTCAGACAGCACTTTCTGTCCAGGAGGCAACCTCCGCTTCTGCCGAGTAAAGCCGATGAGGAAGTGTCTTAAAGCTGCATTCTCTCTACTGACCAGCAGGGGGCGACTCCTCTGGTTGTATAGAAGTCTATGAGAAAATGACTCTCCTTCTCTCTTGATTTATTACCTCAGTAAACATGAGTTTATCTCAAGTTTCAAGTCAAAGGCAGTCCCTCACATGGAGGTGTTTGTAATTTCACCATGGAGTTTTTTTGTGTCATATGTTGTTGTTCAGGCAGTACTGGTAGAGTGGACATTTCTTTCAGTGTAGGGATTTTTTGCAGGGGACGGCTTGAAGGAGGTATGTGATTTTGGGGGAGAGAGTAACATGGAAAGATCTTTTTTGACAGCAATGTATTTTTTTCACATAAATTCCACAATAAATTAAATTTTGATCTGTGAGCCCCACTCTGTTCTAAGTCATTTAGAACTGACTATTAAGACTTTTAATTCTGAAAAGTACTGTCAACTGACTCCTGTGTGTCGGCATATATCCAGGCAGAGATGATGTACAAGAAGAACCCCAAACTGCTGAGTCAGCTGCAGCACTGCGAGGAGTCTGGGATCCCACTGGTGGCCATACTGGGAGAACAGGAGCTGAAGGATGGAGTGGTGAAGCTCCGCGTCGTGGCCTCCAGGGAGGAGGTAAGAGTCCTACAGAACACACACACACACACACACACACACACACACACACACACACACACACACACACACACACAGAAAAGTAATTTGAATTGATTTTATTTACATTAAGATGGACGATATGACAGCTTCCCAAAATTAAGTAAAAACATCTCGATCGGCAGTATAGGTCGTAACCCCGCCCCCTCTATGTTCGTGTATGGGACATGGACCAAACCAAGAAAGAAGACATCAAATATGCCTGGCTCTCGTGCTAACCATCTGTCACAATATAGTTAGAAACTCTAAGCTAAATAAAAATAGTAAGCTAGCATGATGGAGGATTTCAGTACCACCAACCAGCCAGCCTTCATCTAGTTCTCCAAGGGTTTATGAAGAGGGGAGTGAGGATACGTTGCTGTGAGGTGCACATGGCTCACACCCTTTGTGCCTACAAACACTGCTGTTTACATGGTCAGAACTTTGTTTCAGGACTAACCTCACTGTCCTTGTCTTCTCTCCACAGGTCGATGTCTCCAGAGCAGCTCTTATAGAGGAGATCCGGAGGAGGACCTCTGAGGCCTAGTCCTCCCCTTCTGTTCAGCTACGACCACCGATCGCTTCAAACAGACACTCTGCAGAGCCTCACACACAATCTCTGGTGTGTTGCACTCTTACATGCTGAAGCTGTGATTCTAAGTGTGAACATGAAGAGCTTCTTGAAAGGAAACACCGTCATAAAAAACTCATTCTAGAATGATTTGTTGCAGTTGACATGAAATGTGTTCTGGATTATGTCTAAACGATACGGTCTTGCTTTGTGTCAACATTGTATAACAGTGAGGAACGAATCATTGATGTTAACTATTCAAGTCAAGGTTTCTTATTTTCCATAAAGCTGCTGGAGATCAGTTTAATCAGATTCATGAGCTAAATACTTTTGTTCATCTGTCCAGGACCAAGATGGCTGACCATGTTAGACATTTACTTCCTGAACCATCACATGATTTACTGCAGTTCAACTCCTCACAAAAAAGGCTCATGTCTGCCTGTATCAAAGATGGCTGTACTGCAAGTGTCTGAAATAAACGCATCATTCCGCTCAATATCAAGCAGCTGCTGTGTTGATACAACGTTGTGTGCTTTTGTGTATAGACACTATTTATTGTCACTGTAAACCCCCCCCCAATACTGTGATATAGAGTTTGGATCATATCACCCATCCCTATCCAAACTACAGAAGACGGAAGACATTTTTTTTTTTTTTTTTTTCAAAAAAAGATTGAGTGATTTCTTCAATCTGTTACATTTGCTTACGTAACATTACAAACATTCATATCACTTTGTAAACTTTTACACTCTTTTAATCAAAAGCTTTGACAAAAATATGGATTCCTTTGATGGAATGTTTGTTTGACAAAGTTATGCTGTAAATATTCACCTAACGTTCTCATACATCCCTAGTTATGAATGTAAGGGCCGACTGATGGAGTAGCGCTAGGAGAGCATCTGAATTACATCTCCATGACTGATAAAAAGGTTTATTGAACTATCTTGGGACTTAATTTGTTTCTCGAAGGACAGCTTGTCATCGAGCCATAAACCAAGGTTATATATTAGTGCTGGGCAAGTTAACGCATTCATTAGTTAACGATGACAATTATTTTATCGCACGTTAATGCATTTTTTAAATTTATTTTTTTTATTGAAGGACAAGAGACAATACATATACATAAGATGACAAGAACAGTGGGATAAAAGCCAGCAAACATCCTATAGTCTGTGTGTGCAAACGTGTGTGTATATGTCCTTGAGCCTTTTTTGAGATGGGGAAAAAAAATACTTAAAGTATTTTTAATTTATTATTATTGTAACAGACTGTCATGTTTATCATTTTGTATTGGAGATATGTCCCTTCAGGGTTGCCGTAGAGAAAAGGTGTGGTTAATGTTCAATTGTTGTAATTTCAGGTCCTACAGCAATTAAATGCTCCATCTTAAAAGTTCTAAAAGGGTTGAGACATAAGATGCAGCATAATAAATCCTCTCTGATTCAAAGTTGTAAAAATCTGAAACATGAGGAAGAGTGAATAGAAGCACTATAAGCCCGAATAATAGATAATATATGTGACCCATGTTGCCCTATTTAATGTTCGGTTCCAAACATAGTTATGTTCCACACACTTTGTTCAGTGTCATATACTGTGAGCAGCCTGTTCGTGTTGTCCTTTAGTCTTCATGCAGAAGCAGCAGCGAGCCACAGAACTGAACCCCGAGAGAACTGGACCCCGAGAGGACTGGACCCCGAGAGGAATGGACCCCCGAGAGGACTGGACCCCGAGAGTCTCTCCTTTCCTTTCTCTTCTACACATCTGACTGCACAGCTTGTGACTGTGCAGTCAGATGTGTGACTTGTGAAGTCCAAACCCAACCAAAGACCTGATGGAGGCTTCTTTGTATACTCTGTCCACACGTGGAGAACCAGCACCCTAAGTGTTGGCTGAAGGTATTTTAATCTTGTTCTGCTTTCTCTTAAGCTGATCACTGAATCAGACATCAAAACATGAATGAAGATGTATACGTTTGTTCCTTAGACTCCACAGGAGGTGAACACCAGCTTGTAACGAGTGACTGTTATTGTATCAAGAGACTCAATAGACCTGATCATCTTTCCTCAGTCTTTGGAACAGTAATAGTTGTGAAGGAGAAAATAAAAACTTTGAACAGACAGCATAGTAGTTGATTTATTGGAACATGTGCAGTGTTGACAAAAAGAAATGCAGCCAGACGTATTCTTTAACGAGTCTTAGGCTTCATTCAGGGTTAGAGAGGGGGGGAAATAAATACCTGAACCAAACCAGTGGATCTGAATTGACAAGACTAGATTGATAAGTGCAATAATTCAATTATTCAAAATATCCTCCATAGTGACTTTAAAACGATTCTGTTACTTATGTTACATCTGAACATGAATCACTTGGTTAACTTCAGTCCCCTTAAAGGAATACACCACTAACAATCTCTAGTGAGCATCAAACACTCCCCCTAACCCCACCTCGCCACCTTTCAAGCCAGTGGAGACTCCTTGATACTCAAAAGAGGGACTTTCAGTGGATTGTTCCTTTAAGGGTTGCCAGGTTACATGAGCGTGGCAACCTACGGAGCCTGGGTGGTTCCTAACCCGACAGCATTTGCATAAGCAGACAGCAGACTGACCACCTGCCTAGTCTCCAGTGTGAGTCTGGCTTCGGTCAGCCAGTCCTCCACCACTCTCCTGGCCTCTCCTCTCAACTGGTTCACCAGTTTAGCTGCCAACTCCAGATCCCCATGCTCTAAGCAGAAGCTAGCATACGACAGAAGCTTGAATGGGTCTAAATCCTCGCTGCCCAGCTGGCCGGGTGGGGCTTCCTGTTTGGCCTCGAACAGCAGCGCAGCTTGAAGGTAGGACAAGAAATACTGGTACAAGGAGTTGTGAGTTTCGTCGACGAGGGCGACCCGGCGAGCCAGCGATCGAAGGGAGTTGAAGCGGGCACGGAGGGAGGCCTCGCTGTACACGCCGCGCTGCAGGGATTCTTCTGGAAGGGCCGTTGCCAGAGCCAAGGCAAAGTCATTGTCGTGGCAGCTGTCTCGCACAGCCTGAGCAGCGCCCTCTAGAGGCATGGTGGGGGAGTCAGCATCAGCCATCTTTAACGAGTAGTTAAGAGCCTCCACAGAGAGCCACAGCTGGTGGGCTTTACGGGCCTCCTCCTCCGCTACCACATGACCTGCAATTAAAAGACAGGAAGGTGTTTACATGAGCCCGGGGATGTGAAGTGTCCAGATGTTGTACTATTCTGCCATTAGTCCATATCTTTAAATAAATCATAAATAAACCACTGAACAGTGTATATATGCTTCATAGCTTTGATCAAACAGACATTATTATTTCTACATTTATCAGCAGAGACCAAGTAACTCCTCTCTCTCACTCTACAGTCGTGGACGGACTGCATTTGCAACACACAATCATTTAATATTTGTGAACATGAGCTACTCTCTCAAAGTGTCAAACTTGTGAAGTCATCTAGTATAACATTTGGATAGGAGACTAACAAAAGGAAGTCAAATACAATCAGTGTTGTCAGTTCTGAAACAGAAGTACATTGCTAGGCAGTTTGGGTCTAGTGATGTCACAATCTGAGATTTTGAAATCACGATTATTATCGGAGGAAATATCACAATTTCTTGGTTTTCACGATTATTAAATCATAATATTTCGAATATAGCTAATGAACTGAAATATTTATCATCAGCTTCTACTGATTCCAGTTATTTTGTAGAGTATAACATCTGGATATAATGTTAAATAGGATGAAGGTGTAGGAACACAGTCCTCCTCTGTTGGTAGTATGATATCCACACATTATTATGGACTACTGCTGGCCCACTTTAAACTCTTTTGGTCCAGCTTAGTACGATAGCAAGTTACTGTTTTTGACCTTGACTTCAGCATAAAGTGCTGGATGACTATTTTCAAGATGTTGGAATATATTCAAAGTGTTGGACCTCTTTGCAGTCACTTGTGGATGGCACGCTTTGCAACTAGCAGTGGTGTATAGTAACGAAGTAGAAATACTTCGTTACTGTACTTAAGTAGTTTTTTTGGGTATCTGTACTTTACTTTACTACTTATATTTCTGGTGACTTTTACTTTTACTTCACTACATTTTGCAAAGAAAACCGATACTTTTACTTCACGACATTTCCCCTGAAACCTTCGTTACTCGCTACAAAATCAAATCTATCTTTAGAAACAAAATGAATCATGAGAGCAGCGTCGGGGACTGTGGTGGAACACAGACTGCAAGCAGCAGGTTTGGTGAATCAGTGGTGCTAGCAGCAAGTTAAATCATTGGTTAGTCACGTTAATGCACAATTGCAAACAAGTGCTCTCAAAGCCGCGGTGTTGTGATTCCCAGTGATGCTACATGCTACAATGTGACAACTGGCCAGTCAGCGTTTCTCAGATTGGAGTGAGACGAGGAGAAAATGTGATGTGGTGATCTTCGCAATAGAACATCTTTGATGTGTCGAGTCTCGGCCAATCAGCGTTCAGATGTGTACAGCGTCTTCATTTCCCTCAGTTAAAGTTTAAGTTACGTTATGTTCCGTTACCTGTTAACGTTCGTCATAATCGCGATTTAGAAGGAAAAAACGTAACGTGATGAAACATGCAGCCCCCCCCAGTGTTCCGGTTCAGTTCACGCGGTCACTCGTTAACGTTAAACCGGAACACCGGCGCATCTGGTTGCAGGTTGTTTGTTTTAACTCAAAGTAGAATGAGGCGACTTCGTGGTCAGAATAACTTTTATGAGGCCCAGATACTGATGACATGATGAGGCCAAAGAGCTTCAGGGAGAGGAGGCTGTCTGTAGCGCAGCTTGACGCAGGGCTGAGCTGTGAGTGGAGCTGGGCCTGGATAAAGGTGGAGCTGGGCCTGGATAAAGGTGGAGGTCTAAACAGACGTGAGTACAGCCTCCTACTGTCACAGTGTTTTAAATACATTGATAAGGCAGGGTATGCTAAATGCAGCCTCTGCTCCAAGGAGATGAAGTACAGCAACAAGGGCTCACATGTCCTCTCATCACACTGGTCACTGTGATGACCACAGCCAGTGTACCAACAGTACCAACAGTCCCACGTTGCTCCCAAGAACCCTGAAGTAATGAGAGGGTTAAGGTGCCTGTACCTTTATTTCAGCGGGTTCATTTAAATAATTGAACTGGATTGAATGCATATTAATTGCAAATATAAGATAGGCCACAATTCTAACAAATGTACAGTAACAGTAGAAGTTAATATGAAGCCATACAGTAACAGGGTTCAATGAAAACGAATCACTTTCTTTGTACAGGCGATGGTTCTCGCTACTCTTGCTATCTTCGTTTTTATTTGACCAAAACGTTTGAAAATGAGACCTCGGTCTCAATGGATTTTGTCTAAATAAAGGTTAATATTAATAATAGAGCAGAAATACTGATTAATATATTCGTTTTTTGCTTAAAGTAAATGTCTCATCACTTAATTTTCTTCTCAGAATACACCAGAATGCTACATTTTAAACCTCATATTTAAGATCAATTTTGATATTTGAGTCATGTTGTGGATGATCAGATGGAGTTATGATGGCAGCAGTCGCCCAACTGCAGATTCAGCTTGAGCAAAACCTTTGCCTATTGTGTTCAAATCAGGCCCATAGGAGTTTACAAGGCAGGTGTCCTTTCTCACAACACTGACCTGATGCATCAAGTGGATATTTTTTGCTGAACATAATATTATGCATTTGTCCTCTACATCCTCTAGTCTAATGAGCAGACTTATAAACGCACTGTTACAACTCCTTCATAGTGTCATATTGCTTTTCGGAGAATTATGATGATAAGTTCATAGTAGATGCAAAAGTATACTCATGTACAATATATTATGTTGAACATTGTTGCTCCGGGATGGATCACAGCCAACCCAATTATTGTCAACACAGCTCCATGTCCTTGGTCATGGTGCCACAGCACTTAAAAGAATAAACTTCAAAATTCTCAAAATTCTGACCCTTTGCTTTTTTATTAACAGCATTTACTTGTACTTTTACTTTCAATGAACAGGTTATGATCATTTAATGTTCAGGTTATGATGTACATTTAATATCAGAAAATTACTTTTGTACTTAAGTACAATAAATATCAGATACTTTAAGACTTTTACTCAAGTAGTATTCTAACAGGTGACTTTTTACTTTTACTTGAGTAGTTTTCCAGTAAGGTATCTTTACTTTTACTCAAGTATGGCTTTTGAGTACTTTATACACCACTGGCAACTAGATACCCATCCTCTATAACAACTTCCTGGCGGATATTGGCGGATACATACGTTACGTGATGTTTTTATATCGATATGTTCAAATTTTGAATTTTCAACCCCAGTCCCTGGGATTGGTTAGTGTTCTGATAACAAAGATGCTCTATTACATCAGATCAATGTAGAACACCACTTTCCTTCTTCATCATGTTCTTTGTTCTGCAACAGGAAATAAACTGGGACCCTATGACCTTCCCCTGGGTGTTATCTATGGGTACATCCCAAGTCTCTTAATTGTCATTTCCTCACTCCTCGATTGAACCGGAAGTTGTTCTGCAACCGCCATATTGACGGCCGTCCCAAAACTCATTTGGCTCGGAGGAGCGAGGATCAAGGAGGGAGGAGGGATCTCTGAGGAGCGTGAGCGAGGACGCACAAGAACAGACTTCCAGGAAGTGCTTTAACGGCCGACACGCCCCCTCATTGTTCATCAGTTATGTGATTGGACGCTGCAGCTGATCGGACTGACTGACTGGAGTTTCATACCAGAGTGAAGAAAGATCACAGATAAAACTCTAGTTTTATATTTGACTAGTTTTCTGATTCATCATCTGGTTTAAATGTATGTTCATTGTAGACTGAACAACAAAAGCACCACGAACAACTCTCTACATTTATTAGAAAGATTTGTCTTTTCATGATCTGATATTTCCCTCAATAACTTTTATTATGGAAACAATTAAAGTCAGAGAGACCATCATAATCATAGTTTGGGTTAATTAATGACGTCACAATCTGAATTTCAAAACGTACAGACACATTCTGCCAGTAGAAATCGGTCCTGTGCTTATAAACAGAACAGTTTGTTAAAGAGGTAACAGACTACAGAGAGAAAACACCTCTACAGTGATGACAGTGATGATTACTGTGTCTTCATTAGTTATTAGTAACTATTATTAAGTACAGTGATCATGTGAACAGACACAAACTTCTCAAAAGTCTCTTCAGCTGTTAAAGCCGACTGACAGCTGATCCAGCTGTGATCAGTGGCCGCCGTCACCAGAAACAGACGTCGCTTCACGTGACGCAACTGAGGAAAGGACGTCTCATATATCTTAAAACATATTTCCTCGTTTCCTCTCTACTTGCATGCTTTCCTCCATGCATCCCTGGGAGGGACTAAGACGCAAGGAAAGGACCCAAGTGAGGGAAACGGGGATGCAGTTAAGAGACTTGGGATGTACCCTATAACAAATCTCTCTTCCAAACTTTATACTTGATGACATCACAAATTTGACTTTTGGCACACAGTTTTGGGATATTTGCTCATGTTAATAATGTTTTTGGGCTTATTAGACCACAGGAAAATAACATGAATTTTGAAAATGGGCATTGTTCCCCTTTAATCATCCTGCATCAGGACCTCCAGTATTTGGAGCAAGCTCCAATATGGTGTACTTCAGTGTCAACTACAGTTAATTAAGATTCAGTGTGTGTGTGTATATCTCACTGTCTATAGCCTCCTCCATCCCCTTCAGTCTTGCGTAGGCAGTGTTCATATCCAGAGTGAAGTTATCCAGCTGTTCCTGGCTCAGCTGGCGGTAGTGGGTCTCCTGCTCCAGCATCTTACTACCCAGGACCTGAACAAACACACAGCCCAGCGTTGAAGGTGACGTGCCCACGACTATGCCAGTTAAGTGGATGTGTGGATGCTACAGGCACCAAGCTGGCTGCATCTGTTCACGTGTCCTGGCCACACAGAGTCCTCCCTTACAGAGTTTGAGTGCAGTCTTGCTATAATGATTTCGTGAGTTATGTGATCAAAGAAGAACAGTAGATACAGTAGTACTGACGTTCAACAGACACATCATTTACTCATCGGTGTGCTCCAACTTTTGGATTGAGTGTGTGAAGAATGTGTGAGGCAGTGTGGAGACCTGCTCAGCATCAGCTCTCAGCTCCGTCTCCTGGACTTTGAGGACATCTTGGACGTGGTCCGTGTGAGCAGCTGCCTGACGCCGGAGCTGAGTCCTCATCTCTGCCTCCATCACTTCCCTTAATTCAGAGAGCTACACACACACATTTCGTTATTGACAATAACATAACATTGATAATAACAGAGACAGCCTCAATTAGGGGTGTCACGGATCACAAACCTCACGGTTCAGGAGTCACGGTTCGGATCATTTTTCGGATCAACAAAGAAAAGGGGAGGAGACAAATATAACTTTGCTTTCCATTTATTAATTAAAGAACCTCAAGAACACTTAAAGCAAAGAACTTTGGGCTATAGTCTTACATGAAAACACAAATATTGAAGATGTCCAATTTGAAACAAAATGAAATAAATAAATAAAAATAAAACATTCAAGAATTCTGTTAAGTTTAAGTGCAACATGAGGTATGTTGATATCCTCGTCCTTTGATCAATACTGAAAGAAAGAAACAGCCAGTGAGCTAGCTTCCACTGTTTACACTGAACTGAACTGCTCGGCAACAACTTGGGTCTGTGTTTACTTCCTGTCAGGTGATGCCATTCAAATACACAATAATGTTTACATTACTGTGACATTATTTTCAAAAAGATGAGAATATCTCCATTGTCTGGGGAGAGGGTCGACCTTTCTGTGGTGACTGGAATATTATTGGGCCTGTCTAGCTTCACTCTGATGCTTCTGTCAGCACCTGAACCAGGTGTGTGTCTGTGTGACTCTCACAGAGGGGGCGTGTCTACAGCGCCGGACTAAGAATCACTCCGCCGTGGTGAAAGCGGTCTCTATAGTCTTTTCCTTCTCATAGAGGCCTGGAACAGCATCACACTGAAGTGGGTGCGTGAGTGGATTTCGTAGCGTGGCTCAAGCATTTTAACCAGATTTAGAAATCCTTTGTTTTCTACACCGGAGTGTCGCCGTCGCTGACAGACGGGATGGTGTCTCTTCATGTGTGGACATGCCGATGTTTTGCCGTTGTCGTGTCTCTCTTTAAATAACGCCTACATACCGTAACGGTTTCGTCCACCACCCTCATTATACGTTACAGGGAAGACAAAATGTTCCCAAACTTGCGACTTAAATGACTTCTGACGTTCCTCCGCTCGCCATGACTTCACCGTTAAATGCTTCTGACCTGCTCCGTTCACGTGAACACACTCCTGCTTTATATCTGTTCACTGACACTCTGCATTGATATTCGGGGACTTGTTACTTGAAAAGGAACAGCAGCAGTAGAACTTTATTACACACTGTGATGATTACGCTGTAAAAAAAAATACTCGATTGATCCGCGGTTCACAAGTGATCCGAACCGTGAGGGCTGATCCGAACAGATCACGGATCGATCCGTGACACCACTAGCCTCAATGCATGGCTGTCTGAGAGGATGTTTGTGCCATAGCACCGTTACATCTTGGTGGCTCCAAATGCAGATCAAGGTCAGCAAACCCTGAACCGCTGGTGTCCTGTCCTTACCTTCCTCTCCTGCTCCAGCCGGGTGTCCTCCTTGACGTGCTGCACGGCGGTGAGAACAGCTTTCTCCAGGGCTTTCTGGTCCTCCAGCTTCTGCTGCTCCAGCGATGCATCAATGTGGATCTGCTCCCTGACTCTCTGCTCAGCCAGCTCTCGATTCAGCTGGTCAATGCGACGGTGTGCGTGGGCGATCAGGGCGTTCAGGTCATCCGCTGACAGTTTACCGGCTAACGCACAAAGACACAAAGTTATTTTGCAAATATGTTTTGTTGGAAGAACTCCACTTCAGGTGTTTATCTTTATGAGAGAGCACAAGTGCATCAGAGTCCCATCCCACATAGATAAAGAGGATACACTATGTACCAGTGTTGGCAAGAACCTTACGATACACTACGTATCATGATACAGGAGTTATGATCAATATACTACTAAAATGATTTTAGCATAAAGAACACACTACCATATGTATACAATCTGAGTAATAAAAAGTTTACTTTCATGAAATCATAACTGTATGATCCGAGTCCAACATGATAGCACTGCTCTGAGCCACTGTCTGCCGTCAATCTATGCATGTAAATTATCAATTAAAAATCAAGTTTTAGAGAATTTAACAGTATCATAAAACATAGTAGTGCAATACTCAAGTGTATCAATGTTTTGTTATCCCCTAAATTGCAACTAGAGTATTCGTAGACATCAGTGGGGTGATGGGATCAGGAACTTTGGAATTATATGTACATTTAACACGTTTCTCATAGAATATGCTACATTCCACTTTACATGATTTGTTTTCATGTGTCACAATCAAATATGCCTCTAACATGAAAACAGGTGTATGTTCTGTTCGGTTGCTGGAGGAACTCTTTATAGCGCCTTCCACGGGATGGATTCTGCCCACCTCCCTTTTGGACTGGAATGTTTTGTCAAATATGTGTTTGCTATTTGCCCGAGTGCGTCTGAGGATCGCTTTGTAACCAATCGGAGACGCTCACGCGAGCGTCTCCGATTGGCCGCGGTTGGGGCAGTCGCAGGCACCAGTTGCCTTCGTCCCCCTAAGTACAGTGTGTGTGTGTGTGTGTGTGGTCTTACTGAGTCCCTTCCAGTTGGCCTGGATCTCTGGAGTGAGGCTGCTTACTTCCCTCTGGAACTGTAGTTTGGCTTCATTAACCAGTTCACTGTACTGGGTGACAATCTTAGATTCTGACTCTGCAGACTGCACCTACACACACACACACACACACACACACACACACACACACACACACACACAGATAGACAGACACACACACACACACACACACGCACGCTTTTAAGCAGCTTTATGTACTGACATTGCACTGCATTTCTGTTGAGTAATGAAAACGCAGAGGGAGCTGATTTCCATTTAGCAGTAGATCTATGTTCCACCCCTCACTATTCATATCTATTTATTGATTGAACCTATATTTATCCTGGATAGTTGCACTGAGATTTAAAGTCTCTGTTCTAAGAGTCCTGCAGCGATGGGTAGTGACCTGAAGAATGTCTGAAATGAGTTTCCTCTGTGGGTCACTGGGCTCGTTGTGCAACCGCAGAGGCAAAAAAAATCACCATTTTTTCATATGGAGTCATATCAGTCTCAATATCATACAATATAATATGAATGCACATAGACGTTCTTATAAATGTATTTAAGGATTTATATATAAAAGACTCGCCACACAAATATGTTTCAATGCACACAAAAATATAATCCCCAAATACAATTTAACAGTATTTGAAATTTGAATGAAAACATATTTAGATTTTGTTACATTTATATACAAACTGTGTGTGTGGGCATTTTTGAGACTCCCATGACTTGACTCCATTTACAAATGCATTAAAGGGAATTATCTGTAGCCGATCAGATGGCTGCTTCCCTTTCAGCCAATCACGTAAGTGTAGATTCAATGCAATGCAGAAATACCCTGAACAGTATTTTCGTCTGGTTGTACAGAATGTCCAAAATAATGTCCTTACCTTTGTGACCACTTTGTCCAAGTCCACCACCATGTTATGGAGATTCTCCTCTGCTGCTAAAACCAGTGGGCGAACAGCAGAGACCTTCAGCCCTTTAGACTGGTCAATCTCTGACTTGAGACTGCCCAGAGCTGCACTATAGGGGGAGAGAGACGGGAGAGAAGGGGTGAGGAAGAGGACGGAGTGGAGCTGACGTGTATCATCACAGAGCCAAGACCACATATCTGAAGAGGGAGAGGATTGTCAAAATCTAGTATGATAAACTCGATGCGATGAGCAAGGATCTGTCTGATTCAGCCTAGCAGGTGTGTGTGTGTGTGTGTGTGCTTAGATATACGTCTTCTTACTTGGCATTCAACAGAGCAGTTCCAGCAGCATTCACGGCGGCGGTTCTATCAGCTAGAGCAGCTTCCAGATCCTTCCACTGGGCCGACTTCTCCTGAGGTGGGACCTGGATTTGATATGAAGTGTAATCAGTCTACTGCAGAGCAATCATGATCCGCATTAACAATGTTGCATGACAGGAAACACTGGTAATGTTTTGTATTGCGGTGGTTCAGGCATCTGATCAGGATGCTTCCTGAAAGCCTCCCATTAGAGCTGGTGGGACATCCCAGGTAGGCCCAGGTCACCACCGGATCCCTCAGGAGGAGCTGGAAAATGCTGGTGGGCCCTGCTGCCACCACGACAGGGCCCCCGGATACGCAGAAGGAAATAGATGGATGGAGATCTTTAAAGTCCTTGTGTAATGATCCTCATCTCTACCATCACGGTGGAAAGTCAATGGTGATAATGATGGAACTGATTAATACGTAACTGGAGCCTCTGGCGTCCCAGCCCCTGGGTCTAACACTAAAACACACCAAACCACATGGATCTAATGACATTTTCCACACCTGTACCAGTGGCACTGTATTATTTACCTCTGCTTCCATAGCCTCCTTCAGTTTGTGTGTGTGCTGTGCGATAGCCTGCAGGGCTGCCTCCTGAGCTCCAATGGCCTGCAGTGTAGCTTTAGCCGAGCTGGCCAGTGAGTCCTCAAGACTGGCTGATACAGCTGCAAAACACACACACCGAGAGCGAGAGCGAGACATGAGGTAGGGAGAGAGTCGAGAGTAGAGGAGATGAAGCAGTGGAATGTTCATACCTCCTTCTAAAAAAGCTAATCATCGACAAATAAAATAATTGTAATGTTTCTGAGAGGTTAATGTATAGATTGAAATTGTTATTTTACTTGAAATGAGAAGAACATTTATTCATGTATTTCTATGCATTATTTATAATCCATCCAGTTACATTTGAAAAATTTGAATAATATTTGTTAAAATATAATTGATGTGTACTTTCTTTATTTGATTTGGCAGTTGTTTACTACACAGATACGTTACTACTACTAGACTTCTTGAATATAGATATACCCAAATTATTTATTTATTTTTATATATATATATATATATATATATATATATATATATATATATATTCGGGGTGTAACGGTTCACAAAATTCACGGTTCGGTACGTTGCGGTAGAAAACTATAGAAAACTATAGAAAACTATAAATGCCAGAGAAATGTACTTGATTTTAAAATATATTTATTCATTACAACTAACATCATGAAGTTATTCTTTGACTTTGAACAATGATGGAACTATACCTGAGTGACCCATCTTCTGGGGTGTCTTCTTAGCAACACATAAGCATAAAAAACTAAAACTGCTCCTTAATGTTATGTAGTATTGTTACTTACATCTTCTCATCATCATCTTAGTACGAACAATGATGGAACTAAACCTGAGTGAACGTGGCTCTTCATCTCCCATTCAGTGGTCAGGTGATGTGTTACAGTCAGGTGATGTGTTACAGTCAGGTGATGTGTGTTACAGTCAGGTGATGTGTTACAGTCAGGTGATGTGTGTTAGTCAGGTGATGTGCGTTACAGTCAGGTGATGTGCGTTACAGTCAGGTGATGTGCGTTACAGTCAGGTGATGTGTGTTACAGTCAGGTGATGTGTGTTACAGTCAGGTGATGTGTGTTACAGTCAGGTGATGTGTGTTACAGTCAGGTGATGTGTGTTACAGTCAGGTGATGTGTGTTACAGTCAGGTGATGTGTGTTACAATCAGGTGATGTGTGTTACAGTCAGGTGATGTGTGTTACAGTCAGGTGATGTGTGTTACAGTCAGGTGATGTGTGTTACAGTCAGGTAGATGTGTGTTACAGTCAGGTAGATGTGTGTTACAGTCAGGTGATGTGTGTTACAGTCAGGTAGATGTGTGTTACAGTCAGGTAGATGTGTGTTACAGTCAGGTAGCTGTGTGTAACCCTCCAGGTTTTCGTTTAGTTCGCCCCACTGCCACACTGGGCTGATGTCTGTGTAAATGAGTTAACATGTTTGAGGTATTCACACTGATGGAGCCTACACTGTGTAGCAAATGCAACATAGCGTTGTTTTTTTATCCACCGCTCTCTCGCCATCGCCCTCATAGTTCACAGAGAAACCAACGTGGCTCCAAACACCAGACCTGCAGGTCGTTGGAGGATCTTCTAGTTCTGGTCTATAGTCATACTGCAGCGAGCTAGCTCCGTGTAGCCGCTACACTGTAGCGTGTCTCACAGCGCAAAAGTGCCGACTGGAGTAGAACGTGTTTCTTTGGTGGTGGGCGTGTCAGAGAGCACGCTGTCCGTTACGTCATGTGGGTTGCCAGTTTGAGAACAGTGGCTCCACCGAAAACATAATATTTCCCACAATTTAAGCTTCTGCATTTTCCAAATACACTAGTATTATTATTATACTATTACTATTATTAAATTAAAAGTTATTATACAAGTATTATAACTTTTAATTTCTTTTAACTTGTCTTGTTCTGTGTTTTTCTGTCTAACTATGTGTTTCTTGTGTTGCTGCCTGTCTTGGCCAGGTCTCCCTTGCAAAAGAGATTTTTAATCTCAATGGGACTACCTGGTTAAATTTAAAAAAAGAAAAAAAAAATGCAATTATTTTTTTATTCAAACGTATTGTTCGGTTTGTCATGCGTACCGAACCGTGAGCCTCGTACCGAACGGTTCAATATGAATACGCGTATTGTTACACCCCTAATAAATATGGTTTTCCATCATTTTTGTTGAAGTGGTACCATTATTTCACTACTTAACACACATTGACCCACTTATTTAGGTGGTTGACATGTCACTGCTTAATTATGTGTGTGGTGTGCGTGTGTGGCCAGCCTACATGCGAGGGTGTCCTGTTCCTCCTGGTCTTGTTGAGCCAGCCTGGCTGCCACTTCCTCTACTGGTCTCTCTCTCAGCGGGGCCTCTGTTTCAGGGTGAACCAGTGCTGTCACTGGAGGCTCCGTATGCTCGTGGCACTCTTTGCACTCTAGAGAAAACATGCACAAACAATGTGACCTGGTTGTCTGTGGCTATGTGTTTGACTTGTGTTCACTGTGATATAACCCTCATCCTTTTAAAGATTTGGTTATTTGGGACCTTCCAGGTGGCAGTTTCTGAGTTTCATCTATACATTGATCTAAATGTCCAAAGGTTGAACTTGTGCTTTTACTTTAAAACTAAGGTTGGTAGTGTTCTTCAAAAACATTGTTTGTCATATTTGTTGAAATAGACTGCTGCAGGAATGAGTCTTAAAACCAGGAAACAAGTCAGCTCAAAGTCAATGTGTTTATTAATGGCTTTTTGGTTAGATGCCTGTAAGGGTCTGTGGTTAACACAAGCTGCTGTTCTGCGATATAAAAGTCTTCTGTAAATACTCTTGTGAATTTAGAGGCTTTTGGGTGACTTTAAAAAAGCAGGAGCTAATGAGATGACTGAACACCATCATGCCGACTAGTCCACCCTCACAGCTTGGTTGTGTACTCACGCCGTGTGACCGTAGTGTAGTTCGTTTATAGCCTAACATTAGCGTGGTACTTCCATCCAACCTGTCCAATCATTTCATTTGGGCTGAATGGACTACCTGATGGAGATTGTTTTAATGTTTTACTCCGCTGATGTGAACGTCTTCCAGGCTCTTGCCTTACAAGATGAGAGGTAATTGTTAAATATCAAATCAACCAATCTATTTACTTGTTTTTATCAAAACTGCTTCAATAACAAATGTAAAGAAGGGAAGAATGCGCCTCACAGTCTGTGAGTGGGTGAGGGTGGAGATTGGGATCGGGCCAGCGCTGCAGACTTTCTAACCACATTTAACAACTTTCAGAGAGGAAAAAGAGTTAGATACATTCTAAACCCTGGTGTGCTCTGTGGAGTTACTCAACATTACCAACATACCAAAGCGTACAGCGGTGGAGAGGTGCAGCTGGATGGTGTTACCTTTGACTGCTGCTGCCACTGTGTCACATGGAGCTGGGACTGTAGAGATCTCACTGATGGCTGAGATGATATGAGTAGCTTCTGCTGAAGCCTCTGGATGGGACATGAATACAGAAAGGTTACAGAGTCATTTTATATTATTTTTGCACACAGACAAATATAAACACCTGGCAACAGGGGCCGGTCCAATACCGGCCCTCGCTCTGAGATCGCATCCCTACACACACACACACACACACACACACACACACACACACACACACACACACACACACACACACACACACACACACACACACACACACACACACACACACACACACACAGCCCCAAAGAGGCGGGTCTATGAAGCAGTTTAGCCAATGATGCTTTAATGCTGATTAAAGATATAAATGAGTGACATACAATTTAACCAATCAGCGTCCTCAAATAGATTCAGCTCTAGTAGCCAACTAGTAGAAACACGCAGCTGCGCGTTTCCGTCCGGACTCGTCTCTACAGGCGAGCACTGCTCCTCCAAGAGCCGTTTCAGAGGAGAACTTTGGCGGAGAAACTGCACAATCAGACAGCAGGAAAGGGAAGCAGTACGCGAAGATTCTCCACTAGCTGAACACCAGACAGGTTTGGCTAGCTGGATGACGTCATGCTAATAACTTATTTAGCTTTTTAAAACAACGGGGACAGATCCAGCACCGACAGTTAGGGAGTGAGAGACATGAAGCACCTGCTGAGACATGATATATAGTTATAAATACATCATTATATATATATATATATATATATTATTATATGATTTATATATTATTATGTTATACTGAATTGAAATAAGATGTCCTGACGTGTTTGTCAAAGTGTTATTTACTGCTTTTTTCATGTTGGAATAAAAGTTAAATATGTAACTAAAGTAGTAATACGTGTTTGATACCTTAATGTTTTGCATTAAATCATTATGGGATGTTTGCTGAAATTGATTGGATGTGGCTCAGCCCTACAGAGAACATGTTCCACCAGCTCCACTGCGTATAACCATCTGATACTAGCCCAGAGTTCAGCATATTCATCTAGCAAACTATACCTACCTTGGAGTGTTACAATAGCCAGTATTATTTTATTCAATGTGTCCATCCAGGCAAATTGGTGGATCCAAATGTTGTAAAAAAAAAGATATAATTTCTTTGTAATCATCCAAAATAATGTTAAGTGTATGGGTATTTTCCCAAGTAGGCCACTGACTGGTCGATACGTGCGATGCATTGCGTGGGCAACGCGCCGTGTATTGAGTGGGCCGGTCTGACAGTAACTCCCGGGACACTTTTTCCCCCCAGTCCGCCCCTGCCTGGCAAAGTATTCTTAACCTCCTCTGCTGTACTTCCTGTTACAGTCGGTGTCCCCGACACCTCATTTAGCCATGATGACTCACACACAGATTTTGTAAATGTAAAATAAAACTATATCAATTTATAACAGCTTCAATTGTATGGAAGCATTTATCAGAGTTGGTTGTTCTGGATTGCATTACAGTGTGCCCTAAAAGCTGTGAAGGAATAGACTAGAAACTACATTCTAACACAGTCCCATCAGACTGTACTCATGAATCTTCCCCTTTGAGACATAAAGCGTAGAGGCAGTGAATTCTGGCATTTTGCTTAAATGTAATATTTTCCTGACAGTAGACTTATCCCTTAAAAGGACCATGAGGATTGTAAGGACATCACAGCGGTTACATCACTGTCATCCTCCCCAGCAGGGACGCTCCCTTCAAGAGCAACATCATCATCAGCGTCTCTCCGTGGATCACCACATCCAGGCTGCCCCTCCCCCACACAGACACCGATGCTGAAGGTGTTGATAGTTAGCCTACTTAGTGATCACTTAACAGTCCAGGATTTCTTACCTATCTGATGAAATATATATTTAACACTAAGTTTTCTAGTTCACTGTGGGACGAGGTTAACAGATTATCAGCCATTTGATGAAGATTTGGACAGTGTTTGTACTATTACTAATAATAATAGTATTTAAACAAAGAGCGAGGGAGTTGATGTTGGCTGAGAGATTGCTCACTCGCATTTTAAAACATGACTTCAGACTGTAGTTGGCTTCTTGCTCAGGATAAAATGATGTAAAAAAACAGCAATAAATCAAAGATACATGAATAAATAAACAACTTAAATGTATATTTAAGAACGGAATAAAACAGACTTAAAAACTGAATTTTAAGATGACCAATCAACAAACAATAGTTCAAATTTCAAAATGGAATGAAACAGCAAATAAATAGATAATTTAAATACAGATTGATTTTGAAATATAGATTATTTATTTCGCTTTTTTAATTCATTTGAGAAAGCAGTTGCCACCTTGTCGCCTGTGTGTTTTTGCCTTTGATAGTTTCAGCTCTAAAGTCTTGAGAAAGGCACGAGCTCAGCACTCTACAGCTAGATAAGCACAGAAGAGCGCTTACCCTCAGAGACCTCTGTGGGTGCACAGAAAACACACAAAGACTTTTACAATCACAACACGTTGTTGGCTCAGCCTTCCTCCCTCTTGGGGCCATAAGACTGTTCTTACATGTTGGTGTTTTGTGCTGTAAAAAGAAATCTACCTACGGTGATTAAAGCTACAGTTAGCAGCTTATAAATCACACTGGCCCCCAACTCCTCCTGGTCAAAGGCAATAACTCAAGTCAAGAGTTTCAAGAGTGTACATGACAAATCAGAGACTTACCCTCTATGCTCTGTGCAGGCTGTGATGGGATGGGACTCGTCTCTTTGGCTGGACTCTCTGCCTCCTTCACCTTCTTCTTCTCTTTGGGCGCCTTCACCGGTTTCTCCATCATAGAGGCAGGCTGGGCCATCTCCATCTACATAGCAGCAATAGCAGACATGAGGCCTCAACACGTTTTGTACAGAACATATCACAATCAGGGCCCTGGCACAGAAAGCAGCTAACTCTGAGGCTAACTCTGAACTCTGAGTTGATGAACCCAGAGATGGAAAACTCAGAACAGCTGATCAGAGTTTGTTCAATCAACAGAGTTTCATCACTGAGTTACGCTCGCTTAAGGTGAATGAAAAATAGAGCTCCGATACCACGATTCACCATAAACCGGTCCATGTTAATCTAGTGGACGTAGAGATGTTGATGCATGTAAGATATATAGCGACTGCACATTTACCTTCTGCCTGAGTCAGAGAGGGGAAAGTCAGTAAATTGACACAATTCAGTCCGATTCTGTATTGTCGATTAATTCATAGATTTTTTTTCTGCTTTAACAAAACACAGGGGCCAGCAGCTGAAAATGAAAAATATAAAGAAAAATAAATACAAGAGCCATTACTGGAAGCGCACAATCTGCTCCAGTAATGAGGTTTGGGGTGAATAAAACTGGATTTGAAGTGTTACATTCTGTTTGGAACTTTGCTCAACAGCATTCAGTGGCTTTATTTCAGCAACGTTAAACACCTTCACTTAAATGTTAAAACACACCCACTATATGCAGCCTTTTAGATAACTCACTTTCAAACTGCATTCTACAGCTTTACATATAATCTCCAATATTATAGGAGATATGTTCCATCAGTGACCATCAACTGTGTGTTTAGACATTTGTAAAAAAACTCCCAGGACATACAGAAGTTATAGCTCCAACTGAGGGAGACTTGACTTGGTAGTTAAAAAAAGGTGGAGATTTAAGATCCAAAAGGTCTACATGAAGTGATTTTAAGGAGGAGCTGTATTTTGTTCCAGTAGTCAAGTGCACCAACATTCAAAGCAGTTTTTCCAAGTTCATACCTAGCTCATGGAACTATTAAGCTGATGAACTTAATTACTGATCTGATAGTGCGGATGAGTCTGTAACTCAGTCGTGTCACAGAGATTCTTCTGTGCATGCATCTGCTGCAGAGAGAAAGCACACAACAGAGAGTCTCCTTCTGTCCGGTCCTCAGCTTACTCACACAGTGAAGTTGACTCAGTGACAGCTGATATGACGCGCATCATTTGAACCGGTCAGTTTTGTAAACTGAGCTTTGGAGGAGATATTATGGATTTTGTAAAGCTGTGTGTCAGAACAGAGTCAGTCACATGTGGCTGAAACAATTCTTCATATTTCCATACAAACTCACTCCCATATTGATCTGCTTTGTTTTAACCGATACGTATCCATTAAACTGTGTTCCTGATACTGAGGTCCTGCTCGGCACATCTGTAATATAAATAAATGGATTCATATATTTTCCAGCTCTGTGTCGGAGTGAATTTATTTGTTTTCTTGAAACAGTCTGATCTAATGAAGAAGAGAATCCAGCTCTCTCTTATTTATTGCCCAAACATGTTGTGAATCCATCCTGACCTGTTTGTTGATGCCACCTTGAGGAGCAGGTCCCAGAGCCAGACCCAGGAGCCAGTCCGAGTATGGAACATTGTTCTCCACGGCGGCTCTGAACTTGTTGTCCCATTTTGCGTAGAGTATTGTACCTCCAACGCCACCGCCTACTGTCACCAGGCCAGCAGCAACCACTTTAGCAGCAGCACCACTGTGGTGGAGGAGGACAGCAGAGGGAGAGACATGGATCTGAAGTCAGCATGTGGTGTGACAATGAAACCAGCTCTCCATGAGGCTCATTGAAGGCCCAGTTCCAAACCAGCTCCCCTCCATTACGCGTATCATAAGTGCCATCCCAGACCCTCGTACAAGCGAGCCGACATCCATGCTGTCCTTACTTAACTCTAAAATACTGACAGTACAACTCTGGTTTACACTAGCATTAACACTGTATTTAAAATAACATTATTTACTTTTGTTACAACATTTTAATATTATTCTTGCCTTTTAACACACTTCACAATCATGGATTAGATTTTCAGCATTACTATTTACACTGTTGTATATAGTAGTGTACATAATTTACATATTTGTATCATATTTTTCCATATGTAGTGTCATTATATTGCATTATAATGCATAGATTTTTACATACTTATTTCTTCATGACTTTTTCTTATAATTTATCTATGAGATAGATATATACACACACACACACACACATATATATATATACATACATACATACATACATACTGTAGAATATGAACTGTAATGTAACCCAATTTCATCTTAATTAAGTATTTCTAATTATGATATATATTTATAATCCCCTAACCAGAGAGAGGGAAGTTCATCCTCGAGCTTTCTACTGTATTCATAAGCTACACTATGAAGAAGCTGCTTCATTGAGCTAGTAGTGTGACTACCGTCATGGAGTGGGAGGGGGAATGGGCGCGATTGGAATTGGCCTGAAACTTTGCACAAATCATCTCTGTACAATGTGTGTGTGTGTGTGTGTGTGTGTGTGTGTTACCTGCTCTCTCCTGCTGTGTAGTGGCGACATTGTTGCAGATTGGTTGGAGGGGTTCTCCTGCAGTTCTTCTACAGAGGACAGGTGGACAGACGGAGTGAGGAAGAGAGATCGTTGTGTGAAACATGCACATACACACATCTATTATGTACCTGTGTGATGTGTGTAAAATGACATTCATTTGACACACTATTTAAGAAGTTGTATGACGGTATCAGAGGAGCATTTATTACCTCAGTTAAGAGAGAAAAACAATTCAATGAGCAAATTGATTACACTGCACCTGGCTAAAACTTATTTTTATTGAAAATTGACATAGTTGAATCTGATTGGTCAGGCCTTGCCTATAGTCGACATAGTCGATAGTTGAATCATGTTTTCTGTTTCGTTTTTTCGCTCATTGAATTTCCCTCTGTCTATTAAACTCTATGCCTCCATAGAAAAAAAAATTAAAATAGACCAAATGATTACATGTTATTATCGCTACACTGTTTCAGAATAATGGACAGAGCTGTGTGTGTGTGTGTGTGTGTGTGTGTGTGTGTGTGTGTGTGTGTCTATCCATAGGACTGAAACAGAGCGGAGTTGGTCAGACAGAGAGACATGGTTTCTTAGTCTGTCTACTTTTGGTGGTTGTAAATAGAACTTTTTGTCCCAATTGTATTTTCTCTTATTGGAGCAGTCCACAGACAGAAGGGAAAGGACGGGAAGAGAAGGGGCAGTCAACAGGAGAGAGACACAGGCCAAATCCCAATGTCCCCCTAAACCCTGAACCCTCAAGGACTTACTGACGCCACCTGGTAAGTGGTTGAGTGTGAGAGACTGTGAGGGCTTGAGATGGTGTAAATAGGAATGGGTCAGCACTTTGCTGCAACATATCATGTTACCATGAAAACGACAAAACATACGATGTATAATTGTGGGTATTTATTTTATACTTTCTACTCCCTGATTTGAACGTCTTCAGGCTCTTTCCTCACATGATGAGAGGTAACTCATATAATCTATTTACTCGTTTTTGTCAAAACAGCTTCAATGACAAAATCAAATATTTGATGAATAAATAAATAAATATCTTCTGATTTCATGATTATTTTTTGTTCCATCTTTAAACCTTAATGTTTGAGAAAATTGATTATGACAGGCTGAACACAAGTGAGCCGTCCTCTTTGTTTACCTTTTTTTTTTTACGTCTCATGCGTCCACTGGTTACCCCGTGTTTAATGTCACATTGCAATGATTTGTGGGTAATTCCCTTAGGCGAAGTCAGCATACGATGCTGACTTACGAAAGGGTTCATAAAGGGCTCAAAATGTCTGCGAGAGAGCCTCAAACACTTGACGATTTGACAGTGGGACATCCCTAAACCCTCACGGACTTCGCGGGAGCGTGCCTCAAAGTCCGTAAGGGGGGGACATTGGGATTTGGCCACAGACTGCTGTTATAAGTTAGAAACAGCCGTTTCTACCAGCTGATTTTAGAAAATTATTTAGCATCCTGATAGCCCTACATTCTTATGCGAGTGCCCTTATTTATAAATGTAATTTTTTATGTTGTCACATCGCCTTTTCTGAGGCTATATGATTGTCCCGCAAATGTGGACAGTGCAACCTTGTCTACATGGTGATTTATTCACACATAAACAGTGTTCATTAATAGGCTGATATTTATACCAAAATAAGCTATATGTCAGGTCATGGGAAAAACAATGCAATCGCCTTTGTTTCATAATCACATTTTTTTGGCAGTTCGATCTCTGACTTTTTTCAGGTGGAAAGAACAAAACTAACAGTGGTGCATTTTTGTTATTTGGAAAGTGCAGCACATTTGTGCAAAAACTCCAGGATCTCTTGCATCCAAGATGAAGACTTTGCAGTAGTCATGAGAAACTGATGGCTCTCCAGATAATGCCTCACAGGGATGTTTGCTCACATCGCTCTCTAACCTGTGAACAGGGAGATACTACAGCAGAGACCGAGACCGTTTTATGTCCCGATTAGTTTGATACCTTACTTGTTCTCATGCATTCTTTGTTTCTCTGTTTTTGGTGGACTAAAGATAATTTCACTTTGGTGGAACATAAAAGTAGTTTTATTCTGTTCTCTCGGATGTAACCCAACTTTCAGCAAATATGAGGTAATTGATGTACAAACCCCACTCGAACAAATGTATGCATCAAATATTTTTTGTAAAATGAATCTGGCAAGTTACCACAATTTTCACTAAAACAACTGTCCTAGCTGTAAATTACTTGTGAGAAGCCAAAGACAAGTTTCCACTGAGGTGGACAATAACGTCAATCTAATCCAGAAATGAACAGTGTTTCCTTCTGTTACAATGACAGCGCCCCTCTCGGTGGGTAGGGGTAGTGTTAGGTTCGGATTAAGGACGGTGGGAAACAGTATTGGACACACTCCTGCCTTAATCCTGTAAAATACATGTACCAGAATGAATCATCTTTTGTGATATTTAAAGATCGCAAACTAATTTTAAAAAGTTTTAAATATTAGCGTTGACGTTGGTTGTTATAAAACATGCAGTTTTGTCTTTTTACTGACACGAAATAACAATGAAATCTGAAATAAAGAGACAGTTTTTTGACTTAGCCTCCTGCTCAGTAAGACGTAGCTAACAGTTAGCTCAACTCGTTAGCTCACTTGGGGTTGAAATGTCATTAGCCATATGTCACTTGAAGCTAACCAGCTAGCACCGACATTAAGCATCGTTCTCATCAACTCTTTCTGACGACAACTTAACGATGAATAAAGACTGGAGCAGTGTTCATTCTAAAAATACAACGTGATGGTACATGCTGACGTTAACTATCCGACCTAGTTTACAGTAAAATCCACTGTGGCACCTTGGGCAGTCTGTGGGTCACTGAGTGGTAACATGGTAGCTAGCTGACGGTAGTAAAGGAGGGGCTACAGATGCTAAGGCTCGAGGCTTACCCGGGCTGTGGCGTTAGCTCCTCTCAGACAAGCCCTCAGCATGGTCCACAATCACTTTGTTCTCAAATGTTTATCAATTTAACCTGCACAGAAGCAGTAAATATTTCTTCTCTCGTCCTTCTTTTCGTTTTCTTCTTTCACCCCCTCCTTCTTCGTATTCTAAAGTAGTAGTTTAAACGCTTGTGTGCGCAATACTGCCCCCTTCGTCAAACGGAGACATTAACGCAGGCTTCATAATCAAAAGGAGACATTAACGCAGGCTTCATAATCAAAATGAGACATTAACGCAGGCTTCTTAGTCAAAATGAGACATTAACGCAGGCCTCTTCGTCAAAATGAGACATAACCCAAACTTCTCTCGAGCTCCTCGAAGCACACCTCTGCTAACGTGGTTGCCTATTAATAGAGACTTCCACTGACTTGCTCTGCACATCAGTCAGTGAGCAAGAGGACAACTTCAACTCTGCATGCTTTAGACAAGTTAACACAGGGCTAGCTGTGTGAGCACTCGGGTTTGAGATTAATATGGTCGGCTTCATGATATTCAAAGAAAGCTAATTTCTACAAGTGTTTCACAAATGGAAAACAGAATCATCTGCAGAGATCCATCCAGACAAGACAGCACACAAGTCACAATTATGCATTATTAGTCATATTATTTATGTCACGCAATTTGCTCACTGAAGGCATAAAGATAATTTTACTCTTAAGATCTTATCGGCATATTTTACACTCCCTCCCCTCAATTTAATAAAACCTAATCCAACAGGTGCAATATAAGAACTGCTATTACTCTTGCAGCACAATCCTCAGGGCTGAATCAACTTAATAGAATAGTAGAAATGGAGCAAAGGCGGGCTGTGAGTTTCCACAGTAAACCTGTGGTTGATCAAAGGACAAAGCTGACACTAATTCAACTCAGCAGCTGATCTGTTTGCAAAGCAATATTTTACCTCCAGGCAACTGGATTAGTTACGGACCTTCAAAGTTCTGCTCATAAATAGTTATGTATGTTTTTGTGTTGTTCCTTACTGTTATGTCATCTATCTTGTTAGGGCCCGAGCACCGACGTAGTTTTCACTCTGGGCCACATCAGCATCATGGCCCTCAAAGGGCCGGTTGTAACTCTAACACAGTATAACTGTAACTTCTCCCTAACATATTGTTAAATAACTCTCTCTGCATTTGATTATTGTTTATTCAAGTGTAAAAATATTGTACATGCAGTTATACAAATGTAAAAATATATGTAAGCACATTTGTTATTATAACATAAATCCTTTTAATTTAGGGTTAAGAAACCCACATTTCTCTATCAAAGATCAAACTATTAAAGAAAATAACAAAGAGAAATATCATCAAACACAAGTTATTACATTAACTTTGTTCAAAGCTATTTTTGTCACCTCTCTGCATCACTAATGTCCCTCCCTGTCGTCGTCCCGTGCATGGCAGCTACATCCAAGAGCTGCTCACTGAGAGTCAGGTCTTATAAACATGGATAGATGCTCTGTATCCGTGTTGTCTGTGCTTTCATCAACAGCTAATGAAAAATACAAGTACCTGCTCGTCTCTCAGCTGCTGTGTTGTTAGATTGCTGCTAGTTCATGAAGTCGGTCTGCGATGGTGTTTCTTCACAAACTGACATTTGTAAAAGTCTGTATCTGATCGGAGCACACCTGCTCACATACCTTCAGCATGCACTGGGCTGTAGCTTTTGTAAATATATTCTGCTGTGATTGGAGTCTGCCTTTTAATTCTTGGACAATTTGATGTTTTTCTTGTTATGATTCAGGGACCTCCTAGACCAGTGATTCTCAACTGGTGGGTCGCGACCCAAAAGTGGGCCGTGGACCCAAAAGTGGGTCGCGGACCCGTTTTCAGTGGGTCGCGGGCCTTTGACCGACCAAAAAAAAAATAATAATTATTTTATTTTGAAGGGCATTTTTTATGCAGCGGAATTATTCCAGCATTTACGGCACTTGTTCAGCGGTGCAGGAAAAACACCGACCTCTGCGTTGTGAATCACATTACGTGATGCAGCTCATCCAATCAAATATGGGTATTGTGACTAGTTTCCTGACTTGAGTGAGATGTACACACACCCTGACACACGGGGAGAGACGAGGACATATGAGCAGAGCAGGACTATAGAGTTGTGAAAGTCAAATCATAGGACGATTTCCAAAAGAGAAATTGGCCAGAGAGACCAGAGTCATAGAGGTGAATTCTTCCAACACTAAATTCTCTTTTTGGAAGATGAGAAAAATATAATATTGTGGCCTTTTCACTTCATCCTGAATGGACTGAATTTAAAGCTGCAGGGCATTTCAGGGAAAATAATTTTTCTGAAATATTTTCGTATACGAAATTTATTTTTTAACCCAGCCGTTATTTTACTTGAAATGAGAAGAACATTTATTCATGTATTTCTATGCATTATTTATAATCCATCCAGTTACATTTGAAAAATTTGAATGATATTTGTTAAAATATAATTGATGTGTACTTTCTTTATTTGATTTGGCAGTTGTTTACTACACAGATACGTTACTACTACTAGACTTCTTGAATATAGATATACCCAAATTATATATATATATATATATATATATATATATATATATATATATATATATATATATATATATATATATATATATATATATATATATATATATATATATATATAATTTGGGTAGTGGGTCCCGGGTGTCATTAAGGGGTGATGGTGGGTCCCGCAGCCAGACCAGTTGAGAACCACTGTCTGACTGTGGGGAAACTACATGTGATCCAGCCTCTGCTAAAAAGACAGCCGGTTTCAATTATAAACAAAAGCATTTAATACTTCTGATGCTAATACAAATACAGAGTGAAGTACATTAATTACAGTATCTGTAGATGTATATTCTCTGCGCAGAGAGGCATTTTACCCTGACCCCAGCCGGGAACCACAGCTGTTCCCATCTTGAGGAGAGCAAAGAGAGCGAACCCTTCTCCAGCCCTCCTGCTTACAGTTTTAAATCCCCTCCCCTTTTATCCATCTTAATTCCTATTGGCTAACTTCAACAGTCTCCCCCTCCTCGCAGGACCATCGCACGGGTGTGATCTGTAAATGCCTGTCTAGAAATCTCGCTTTTCCTTGGCTAAATACATTCAATGACTGTCATTTATGGCTTAACACTTCTATGATAAACATTCTACATAAAAATAAGGATTTGCAACTTTTGGCAAAAACTTCACAAGTGTCACAAACATAGATATAACGTTGCTACAAATACTAAGATACACTTCTAACTACAAATCACTTATATCTACAAATTCTAAAACACTTCTACAATCATGATTTCTTAATTATGAATTATGAAAGTCGCTTATAATTTCTTAAAACACACTTCTAAACCTATATTTCCTACAAGGCTAAATTTAGCTCCGTGTTTGGTGTCAAAATGCCGACGTGAATTGTATTCCTTCATCACTGACACTGCCTCATAACACAGAAGACAGACACGTTTTTTCTCCTTGAAGCACAAACATGTATTCGCTTTCCCATCTTTCATTACATTTTCTTCCCTCTGCATCAATTATTCACTTCGTGGACATTTTGGGATTATTTGTAGATCTTTTTCAACTCAATCACTTGTTGGAAAACCGCTTAACGGGCTTGTTCCCTCTCCTGTCCACCTGTTGTGATAGTTTTAATGTCGGTACACAGACAACATGCTATCTCATAATTTCAACTTTCTATCTCATAATTTCGACAATGGGGATACTTTTATTTTCAAGTCTAACTTTTTTTTTTGCTGGCGGATTCGCGGCCCACATAAAATGACGTGGCGGGCTTCTCCTCACACAGCGTTGCCAACAGTGGCGTGAAAAATACATCAAAACGTGCGGCCTGATCGGGAATAGTGTTCTATTTATTTTTTCGGAGAGATTCGCCCAGCGGTTTTCCCGAAAATTTTGGGCCCATATTGACTAGCCATACTTTAACGTAGAAACATGATTCAAAGTTTAAAATGTAGACAAAACACTGCACTTTATTGAGCCAAAGGGACATTTTGATAGCTAGCACAGTTTTCATGAAGTCACAGATTAAGTTTCAGGAAAATTTTGGGTCCGTATCAGATTTTATAATGGGTGTGTATTGCGCAGCTCGTTAAGAGCTAGAGTGAGAGCATAACTGTCAGAGTGGAGCGGAGCAGGAAAATATTCTGTGATTTTTCCAAACTAATTGCTCCAGCTCCCACAATTTTTACTCTTTATACACCATTTTGCCCCAAAAGCTTGGAAATGTTGTGCTGGTCGCAGTAAAGTGACTATGGAATCCAACAGATTTACACATTTGGCTCAAAGAGCCACAGAGCGACATGAACTCCAACCAACTGCTCCATTAGACTCCATGTTAAACCTGACCACTAATTTCTCAAAGAAAGCAGACGATACCAGTTTTGTCTATTGCTCTGGAGCTCACATTATTAACACCGCAAACATAAAAACCACATCAGCGCGTTTGGCAGTCTTATCTTTCGCACGGTATCCATATTTTGGTACTCAAGACTCCTGCTAATTTGTTAAAAAGAGGCAGGGGTTTTGTTCAAAATCACGAATGTTTCTTAATCAGTCTGCCTCCAACACCAGTCTCTCACACACACACACACACACACACACACACACACTTTGAGCTTCCCCTGTCGCAACTCTAACGCCTGGCAGCGCTCATGTGATTGGTTGAAAAAGAGAACGTTGAAAAAAAACGCATTTGTGAACCTAGCGACGTGAGGGCAGTCTCATAAATCCAAGGAGAGATCTGTAAAGAAATGCAGTGCGATCCACAAACAAATGTAAAAAAAATCCATAGAAATACTTACAAATGCAGAAATATATTTGTGATTTTTTTTTTAACATTTATATAAATCGTAATTAATTTATTTGTGCATTGGAATGCATTTGTGAATCGTTCTGCGGCATTTGTAAATCTAATACATTTGTGAATTGTGTGCACATTTGTGAATCTTTCTGTGTGCATTTGTCATTATTGAGACTGATCTGACCCCATATTTGTGGACTGTCACGAATACAAGATTCAATCCAAGGGTATGAATCTAAAATGCAGAAAAGAGAAAAGCGATATATCAATCGAACCTCAACGAAACTACCGGTAACATCGGCGTGTGTAGCTATTTATTGCAACGTCTTCAGGCAGTAGAAGCCACACTGTCAAAATTTCTTGCAAAATTTTCTAGTTATTGTTATTATAAAAGACAATGACGCATCCAATTTTTTTTAATATTTATTATTTTAAAGTCTTCACCATGAAGGAAACAGCAATAAACACAGCATAATTTGCATTAAAAAACAACCAATATAAAAACAAATCACAGCCCAATATAACTGAAGTAATCCTCTGTATTTAAAATTGTACACACTTGGGAAAAAAAAGAAATCTTGTCAGTATGAGTTATTAAAAGGAAAGTACTTTTGGTTTGCCCATCTCCTTCAAACAGCTGACAGAACACTTTGAGGTCAGTCAAACTTTAGCTAGTCTAAGAAGGATGCGATTTAACATTTGTACATAAAACTCCACCGGGCCACAGATCAGTGCTACAAGTGTTTTAGTGAACGTCAAATCCTAAATCATTTAAACGGACCACAGCTTGATACAACATTGCCAAAAAAGAAGACTCCCTGAGCAGATTAGTAGTCTGTAAAAGGTCTCAGCCTATGGACTAAGAAGCACTAGCATGAATGGAGACAGAACACAAAATATGTTACAGTGTTGAACCAATAACTACAAACTGAGACACAGCGTGGTGATGCTGTGTAGATGCAGCATTGCTTCGAGCAGAGCAAGTACCTGGGGTCCTTCTGGGGAACATGGTGGGCTGTGGGAAGTGAGAGAGTCAGGGAGGGGGGGTGGCTGAACCATTTGAGAAGTGTGTGAACATGTATTTTCTTTTCTATGATGAGCTATGCCATTTCAGGCTCCACTGTGCTTTCGGTCTTCTGTACTTTAACTGGGGTGCCCAAACAGTCTTCACCCTGAGCAAGAGAGCAAACACAACCACGGTCAAAACAAAGCAAGTTCACAAAGTGAGTCTTTTTTCCATGAGTGTCTCGACTTCAGCTTTGATAGTACATTTAATGTCCCATACCACAGTTACTACAATGTATAAAAGACACAATAGATGAGAAAACAGCACATTGATGTCTGTCTTTTCCCAGTTATGTGTTGCACTTAAACATCACTGCTTTTAGAAAGCTGTAGAATACCATATGCAGGTTTTGCAGTGGCAGGCCATCAGGGCCTGCAAGGCCTTCCCTGCTGGCCTAAACAGAATCACAAAATGATATATATTTTATAATTTTCTTAAATACACTACATGTATTATAACTGTACATGTAATATTTTTCCCATTATCTTATTTTCTCTTTGCACAGCTACTGCCTTCCTCAGTTGCTCTGCTTCCAGTGCAGCATGTTTTAAGTAGAGCTTTCATCCAATCAGATCTCACCTCTGTGTCTCTAGGTAAGAACAGAGCCAGAGGCCTGCAGAGTCTCAGGTGCATCCAGTGCAGATTAAAGTAAATGGAGACGATATTGTTGATTGTCATATTCTTCAACCAATCAGATCTTTAGTTTGACATGTTGCGCGTATTCTTTGCCTGCGAGCCGGCCTATAATGACGTCAGCATTACGTGCAGCTCAGTGTCCATGCAGCTCTGCCGCGAGTGCAGAGTCTGCTGTGATTGGTCAGTGGGCGAGCACGTGACTATCATGAAACGAAACAGCAGAGGCTGTCGGGTAGTGAATCGCATCACGTGATGCAGCTCAGGCAATCAAATATGGGCATTCTGACTGAGTGAGATGCACCATGACACAGGAGACTGAGACGAGGAAAGACACAGAGCAGTGCGTTCAATGTTGAAGTTGTGAAAGTAAAATCATAAAACGATCTCTTTGGGCCACGACTTGTCATTAAGGAGTGATGGTGGATCCCACAGCCAGACCAACTGAGAACCACTGTCCTCCATGAGCACAGAAAACATTATATTTTCCTGAATATAAGCTTCTGCATTTTCCAGATGCTCTAGTACTATTCAAACGTATTGCAAGTCTCGTACCGAACGTTACATACATAGGTACGTACATTTAATACGTACAGCCTTAGAAACTGATAACTGTGGTGCCATCATGTGGTTATACGGTGGTATTTCAGCTGCAGGACAACAGTGGAGGCCTAGGTATAAAATGCACGGCCCGCCACTGAGGTTTTGAGAAAACTGGTTACACGACATGGAGTACCTCCATAAAAACCAGGATACTATGTTAAGTAAACACTTTTACATGGGTTGCTCCAATACCAATACAGTCTAGATCGGGTCTCATGAGTCTATGCACCAATCAAATACATTTTCATATTAATTACAAGCTCATTTACACAACACGTTTCAGCTGCTACACAATTTGTACATCCTGCCTGATTGGTACAGTGCAAGTGCAAACTCTTTTTCCCTTATAATGCTACACTGTGAAGAATGAATCTGTGTTGAAATCGGCAAGAGAGCTGGTTAAAGTTAGCCAATAGCAGCTGGTGGCAGCAACGTCCTGATGTGGCTAAATAAATAAGCGAACCGCTGTTAAATGGAGGTTGCATTGAGTTACTTTATGTTGCATTTAAGCTCTTTTCAGTAAAATGAGTATTGGGTGAAGGTAAAATAATGTGTTCAAATGTAATCTTGTAAAATATTGTTTTGGTGAGAAACTTTAATAAATGCGGTTGTTTGAAGGAGCCGTTTTCACAGCCATATATAAACAGATATTAGAGATGAATTATGACCGGTTGAACTTTTCGTTTTTAAACGCACTGGTATCGGCTTGGTACTCTTTTTACTTCTGCTGATTGCTTTCAAAAATCATAAAAGTGGTGTTCATTTGTGAAGATTATCTTGCTGAACAAAACGTGTGAGTAATGAGAAAATCCCATTGTTCTTTTGTTGAGGGAACCAGTGTGATGCCAACTTCAGAGGTTGGCCTACAAAGATACGTCATCCCTGCATCGCTCTATAAGATCTAATCCAGGATATGGCTCAAAACCGTGAACACGCACTCGAGGAACTCACTCATTGGTCATCAGAAATGTTAATGTCAGTTGACATGTATATTTTTTAAATACATTGCTAAAGGTTTGTAGATGAATCAGTGAATTCAGATTTGCTACAATTCAATTAAACAGAGGTTACTTAATCAAACTCACGTCAAGAGAAATGCTGTGTGTGGTTGAGGCATTCTGGGAGTCTGGTAAGTTTGGGAAGTCCAGCTCAATGTCCATTACATCACCAAGACCCAGCTCCTCACTGGAAGGACAGAAGACAGACAACACATGGACATGAGCTACAGCTGTTTGAGACAATACAGAATGTGTACAGGAAGCCGTCTTTATGGGTCTCAGGTGACTTGTGTCTTTGTTGTCTTCTTACATGTTATCCAGAACATTGTCTTGGCCGCCCTCTGTTGGGGGGTCCCAGGCGTGCAGTTTGACCTTCCACAGTTTGATCTGCTGGTCCCAGGAGCGACGGCTGTACTTCCTGAACTTATTGGGAGTCTTTGGGTGAACACCCGACTGACGCATGTGTCTGGAAAGAAAAAACAGGAGAAGTTAAGGTCAGTTCTATTACAGAGTAGGTTTGTACGTACAAGTAATTTGTCTCAGTGATTTGGTGCATGATAAGTGCAAAAGTCCAGGTTTTCCTTCTACACACAGTTGAAGTGCTGTCTTGATTGTGTGTGTGTGTATTTGCATAAAACCTACTTTGGAACTTCTTTGATGTATCGGTCATAGGCCAGTGTGTTCTTGCCATAGTTGATCTGTTTCTGTCTCCGTAGCAACACAGCCTCATCAGTCTCCATGTGGTCTCCCTCTTTTGAGTCACAGCTGCAACAGGCAGACAGGCGTATTCACACATACACATTCAAACAATAAAGGCTGCTATTCATTATGAACAGAGCTTCCAAATAGCAGCCTGGATCTGCTTCATCAACTAAATGATCCACTATTTTACATTATATTAATCTAAATGATACATTTCCCTCCAATATCAAACAGACTCCTTCATTTAAGTTCAGAATCAACAAATGAATATTGAGTTTACTGGTCAGAAAGAGACAATGTGAGGCAGAGGAGACGACCCACCTCCCAGAAGAGCCAGAGGAGGTTTTTCTCTCCCGCTGGGTGACCTCTGCACCCAGTATCCTCCTCCTGTAACTAAACAGAGGGAACACACAGTCAGCTCTCAATAAAGAGTGTGCTTTAAACCACTAAACTAGAAGCAGAGTTTGGTTACCGCTGCATGTCTCTGTGTACACCCCTCCTCATCTCTTCATCATCCACCTGGCTGCCCCAGTCAGCCTGTCTGCTACAGCGAGACACCGGGCCTGTGCTCTCTGGAGTGGTGAAACTAGGGAGGAAACACAAGTGTTACACAGCAGCATTAACACACCAAGCATGTATGTACACATACACATATATATACACTTATACACACACACACACACACACACACACACAGTTTCAAAGGGTTGCTGGTGCTTCATTTAGTTTGACAAAGAAACAATGTGATAGAATAAAAACAAAGATTGTGATATACACTAAAAAGATATAATCATAAGTATGAGAACATTTCCACAGCAAGGCCGAGATCCTCCTTGTGGCACTGGCACCGCAGTGGCAAGCGTCAGTCAGGTGCCACAACAGTGGCAAGCGAGCGGCACTCGTTCGGCACCCGTCAAGAAGCTGCCGAGCTGAGCGGGGTCAGAGGAGTGTGCCCCCCTGGTCCGTATACATTTTGATAGACTGTTTTATGGTTCATTTGTTTTTTCTTTTGAAGAGTGACACAAAGCAAGACAGGTAGTCCGGAAGTAAAACAAATGTCAAAATAAAAGTCAAGGCAATAGAATGACCGTATGCAAGAAAACTGTTAAGTATATGGTGCAATTAAGCACATACCAGGGTAACATTAGAAGAAAAATAAATAAATAAACGTGGGCCGTTGGGAGTATGCATACTCCCATCGGCCCACGTTTATTTAGCAACAATAGTTGCAACAATAGACATGCGATTTAATATTAATTTATCCATGTACACAGCAATAATCAACTTTTTGATGAATTTGTGGATTGTTTGATCCAATACAGTTCGTAATATAGTTTAATCAAAATCCTATCGTAACAACAATGGGGGCTGCGTGGGTGACTGTGGCTAAGTGGAGAGCAGGGCCGTCTTTCAATCAGAGGGTCGGCGGTTCGATCCCCGGCTCTGGCTCTGCTAGTCGCATGTCGATGTGTCCTTGAGCAAGACACTTAACCCCAAAAATTGCTCCCGTAGCTGTGCCTACGGTGTAGAAATGTGATAGAATCTGAATTGTAAGTCGCTTTGGATAAAAGAGTCTGCTAAATGACTAATGTAATGGGTTCTCAGGAAATGTGGCTCCGCCCGCTCAGCAGGTTCTTGACGGGTGCCTAACGAGTGCCGCTCTCTTGCCACTGACGTTCCAGTGCCACAAGGAGGATCTCGCTGTCTCTCCATTTCCATCTGATATCAAGTAATAATGCAATAAAAGGTCAGAAAGAGATAGCTGTGATTATGAATGAGATTAGCATAATCTCATTCATAATCACAGCTTCTTCCCCTCAGCGGAACAAACTCTTTCACACTGGTCATACTGTATATAACTTATCAAATGCATCTACCTCCTATTGTTGATCTGTATATTTGTACTTACTCTGCACTGCTTTCTGAATAGATCCTGAAGAGCACTGCATTGTCTCAGTACCTCTACTCTGACAATCAAGTTGACTCAAATATAAACAAAGATCAACTCTTACCCATCGTGCCTCTTGTCAGAGTGCTTGGAGCTGACATCAGTGTGCTCGCCTTTCTCCCCACCACTACCATCCACCTCTCTGTTGGCCCGCAGGCTTCCATCGATGCCCCGTTTCCTGCAGTTGGACCCCCGTGATGGGCCACAGCTCCTACGCAGGGCAAACACAGTACAGAACTTAATTTAAACAAACAAGCTCAGTTCAATTTCACCTGAATAGCTCTTATTACAAGCATGTTAAAACGCCTCCATCTGTGTCGAGCAAAGCTAAACAGAATGCTATACACACCCAACTGTACCCAGAGCTAGCGTTACCTAGAGCTAGCGTTACAGGAACTATGCTAGTGTCTCCCAGTCAAAACAAAGATGGCAGCCCGGCTAACGTTACCGCGATAAGAAACTGAGTTGCAACTTGGGAAACGGGTTAATATTTTTACCCAAGATGGTCATAGTCACGAACGAATCTGAAAATATCGTCAGAACAGCGGTAACGCAGTCTTGTGAATTAACTTGTTTTTTCCAAACATAGCTGGATAATCGCCTTTTAGAGGAACCGGTTCTCTCTCCGACACGAATACACGCTGATACAAGAGAGGCACTACTTTGGGCTAACGTTAGATGCGGCCCTAGTTACTTAAATCCGCGGGCTTTTGACTAATATAAATACGTAGCCAGTTGAAAGGTTTGTCCCGCAATCTAACGTTACGTGGCTTCCTATTTCCGATTGTTCTGGCCGTATTCATTCGTGATCTAACGTTAGCTGACCATATTGAGTGTCTGCGGCCTATCTCAACTCACACTGGACTGATGACCATCATGTCGCTTCAGTTATTTCCTGAGTAACGTTAACGTACATTAAGCCCAACGGCTTTACGCCTCTCATCTATCTATCTACACCAACACAGACAATAACAGCTGTAACGTTACACTTCCTCTTACTCAGGGTTGGCCTATACCGCCTCTTTATCTTTCTCATGCTCTCTTCCCAAGCCACCAACAATTGAACCAAAGTTACGAATGTAATTCAAAAAGCAGAAACTTGCTGACGTTACGTCAAGGCTAACTTAGTAACGCTGGAGACACGAAGGTGAAGCTAGTCACTCAAGCTAGCTCTGGAAAGAACAAGGTTGAGAGAGCAAATCTGCATTGGGACATGAACAGATAGCGTTACAGTGTTAGCTAAAGTTGACTGTATACAAATCACATAAGCCATTCGTACAATAATGTTATCAGTAAACGTGTTAACTAACGTTAGTTAGTTAGGAAGGCATCTTAGGTTACTTGCTAAACAAGAATTCTAGCTAACGTGAACTTAACACAGTGCCTTCAATGATTGAACAAAGACACAATGGAAGCTCGTAATAACGACGTTTTAAGTAGGTAAATCTACACAATTCAAAACGTAACGTTACCTATTTTCAACTTCGCTGTTGTTAGCATCCCGCCGTCTGCCTCTGGTCCAGTCAGACATTTTCTCCTACTTCTACTAGTATCTTTAGCGATCTTTAGTATCTATGTTGCCAGCTGAGAGGCTCTACAGCAGGCAGTGTACAGATACGCGCCAACACCGAAAGACGCGCGGTCCCAAACAAGCCATGAAGTCACATGACCGGAAAGGGCGTTTTTACATACAACAGCACGGCCTGAAGAGACCGCGAACAGGCGGGGGCAGCAGAGGCAGTTCTTCTTCTTTTTCTTCTTCTTTAAATTTGATTGGCGGGTCGCAACCAACTTGTATAGGTGCATACCGCCACCTACTGTACCGGAGTGTGCAGTTTCAGGGTAACCTTTTCTTCACTGTTTTACAACTAAATCCTATACGGTCTAATCCCGTTTCTTTAAGAAATCGCAACAGTGCTCTGCAGCACTCTCGCCATTCTCCGTCCACTGCCAGAACTCCCTCCAAACTCCACTTCCGTCCCAACTGACATATTTTTTGCTTCAAGATGTTCCTGTCTGAATTGTATCTTTGACATTTCAGGATAACATGCTCCACGTGTTCACTAACATTACAAAAAGTGCACTTATGAGTCCATTTTTGCCATTAAATACAGAGTTGAGTTAAGTCCTATATGTCCGAACCTTAACCTTGATATTATGACCTCCTCTCTTCTATACTTCCCTTTGTATGTCTTCACATTTATGGATTTCTGAATGTTATAATAATGTCTTCCTTTGTTATCGTTGACCCACTTCTTCTGCCATAACTCCCGTCCTGCCTCTCTTAATGCTTTAGCTTCCCCCTTTCCAAAAGGAATTTTCAATATCTCCTCTTCTTTTAGTTTTAGTGCTCTCTTTGCAATCATATCTGCTCTCTCATTACCCTCCACACCTACATGAGCCGGAACCCAGCAAAATTGCACATTAATTCCCAGTCTTTGAAGTCTCAACATTATCAGAGATATTTCCATCACTAAATCCTCTCTAATTGTTTGTTTTGTCTTCAGGCTGTTTAAAGCTGCAGCAGAATCTGAACAGATGACCACTCTCTCAGGCCTGACCTCTTCTACCCATTGCAGTCCCAAGATTATTGCAATCATTTCAGCTGTATAGACAGACAATCTGTCATTAATTCGTTTGCATATTGTCACACTAAATTCTGGTATGAATACCCCTGATCCCACGTGTCCATTCCCGTTATCTTTAGATCCATCTGTATAAATCTGCATATAGTTATAATAATTATTATTGATGTATACTTGAGTCTGATGTCCCAGCAGAGGCTGTTGTTGTTGTTGTTGTTGTTGTTGTTGTTGTTGTTGTTGTTGTTGTTGTTGTTGTTGTTGCTGCTGCTGCTCTTCTTCTTCTTCTTCTTCTTCTTCTTCTTCTTCTTCTTCTTCTCAACTCACTTCAACCCAATTTATTTTAAAAACTCAAGGCTTTATATTTTTTTTCCTCAATGGTAAATACATTATTACGTTTCAATACTTCCTTTTTTAGCTTTTCTCTAGAACTGCTGTTTCTTCTTCTAATCCACATTCATATAGTCCTGTTGGAAGTTTTCCTTTGACGCCCATTTGTTTATTCAACCGTGTGGGCCAACCTCGGTCTTGATATGATTGTTTGCTCTGTGGAGTTTTTCCTTTAGTTTTCATCCATCCCACTTTTTACTTAATTTTATATAGATGACGTCCTTTGTTTCCTTCATTCCATGCTTTTGCTAGGAGATCACTGCTTCAGCTTTACTGAAAGCCACATTCATAGTTCTATTCTGTTTCTTAATTAGCTAAAGAGTCGGCCACATCATTTCCCTTGATGCCCCAATGAACCACATATGACTACTGTCTCTAACAGACCTGGAGGCAATCACACCAAAACAACTTCTTCTGTTGAAACAACACTCCAATACTACCACCTGTATGCTCTGTAAAAGAAGACGTGAACATCAAATGCAGATGAAGACAATTCTATCCATTTCAGATCTCTTTTGGAAATGCTGACATGTCTTTTAATACCAGAGGAAATAAAAGATAAGCAACATGTGGGTTTATGATATCATTCATGTCAGCAGAAAAAGAGTGACGTGTCCAAGCATTTAGTCACTTCACCATTGTTCACTTCAGTATTCTGTTCACTGTGTGTGTCCTCGCATCTCCTGCACACCTGACTTGAATGACTAGTCTCAAAATGCTTCATCTTCCTGTTTAACATTTGCAACCAGATTCAGTCCAGTCTCTCTCATGTGCTATCTGGCTGTACACTTTTACCTCAGCAAGGTCCTCCATGTCACAGGTGAGAGTCATCAATCTTCTCAGGTCTAACACAGAGCCTTTGAGGTGCATATTTTCATATCATAGGTATTCCTGCCAGGAAGATCATGAGATCGGTCGCATTTGTGCTTCCGTGAGTGAGAGTGCACCTCTGTGTCTGTCCACAGCTTATCTCTCATTCTGGTGCAGCAAACTGCATACTATTTTGGGTGGCCCGTTAAGGATGCATGCTCTAGGACCTCTTGTGGTTGTGATGACTCACGCTTTCTCAAAGCACCTTTTATTGCTTGTATTATACTGCCATATAATCTGCTGACTCCTCAATTACTAGTCGTAACTGCCCCATCTTGCTAAGAGCAAGATTGCCTTGCCTTACTTAAGATAAGATAAGATAATCCTTTATTAGTCCCTCAGTGGGGAAATTACAGGATTACAGCAGCATCGCTCACAAGTAATAAATGAAGATAAAAAATCAAGTAGTATAAATAGACTAAACAGTAAACAGCAGTAAAAAAAAAAAAATTAAAAAAAATCGGTATATCGGTATATCGGTCTTTTGATACTCACTTGTGATAACACAGCTGAGGGCACTTTGTGATAACACAGCTGAGGGCATCTCCGACAACCATCTGAGAGTTTACAGTGTGTTTGGCTAACAGCTAACGGTACCAGTACACACACAGCTGAGTACCTCTGCAACTCAGCCTGTATGACGTGTCTTATACAACGACTTTGAGACAATTACCTGCATCGCTGCTTGTTTTTAAGTCTGAATGGTGAGTGTTTGAAGACATCTTACAGCCCATTGGTGTTTAGATGGTGGGTTAGCCAATTAAGACCTCTAAAGATCCCTAAGACCTGAATGACTGTATGAGAGACACACACACAGAGAGATAGAGGGAGAGGAGTGTATGTGCGCGTGTGTCTGTGAGTCTGTGTGTTTATCAACATCACTAATTGGCTCAATCGCAAACACCTGTGTCCTTGCAGCCTTTTCATGGAGATAAAACAGGGAAACACCTCTCAAACAAATCATCAAAACTCCCATAACCGTAGTTCCTATTGCTCCGATATTAATAAATGAGAGGAAGGATGAGTTGAAGAACAGATCCTGTAAAAATTGTGTCTGTAGTGTAAAAAATGTGGCTTAACTGGCGATCTAGAAATGGGGTACCGTGTTCTGTGGAAGATGTTTTTGAAGCAAAATTTAACATTGGTCTCTATGGAGCAGAAAGTTGGTTTTCCTCTCAATTAACGGCTTCTGTGTCAAATGAGGAAATCTGTGGGATTCCACAGTCATTTGTCTACGACAAGGACAAGATTAGCTACTTTTGCATCCAGAAATTATGCATGAAGAGTGAAGATTGTGGACACAGTGGCAAAATACAAATGTTTTTTTCACAAGAATCTCAAGCTGCTCTTCACTCTGGCGGTGACATCACGCACTCTAAGCTGCCCAATACACACCCATTATAAAGTCAGAAAAGGGCTGAAAAAAGCTTAATAATTCAAAAAGTTTAAAGAATAGAAATATGAAAAGATATAGCACACATGTCATTAAAGAGCTGAACATTTTGATAGTTGAACGGTTGCTGTAGCTTAAAAAATGAAGGAGAAGAAGAGGTGGGACAGAAGAAATAGTAGTTGAATAAAGATTCGAAGAACAATAGTTGGAATGCTTAACAGCATTCCAACAATTACTTTTGGAATAAAATTGTTATTTTGGTCTGTGAATTTATTTTTGCCTTTCCTTCTCCTGAGGAGCACCCTGCCGGTCAAGATGTTTCCTTATTGAACTTTTGGGAACTTGTACCAATTTGTTTGCCGAGCATCTCAGTCATAAAGCCCAAAGTTGAATATCTCTAAATCCAGTTGATTTTGAGTTGATCACAAACACAAAAAGCTGCCAAACTGTTATCTGTTACCATGTAGACCAGTGGTTCTCACAAATTTCACAGTTTCATGATGTTTTCATTATAATCTGATGCTTACAATGCTTACACACCTTTACTTGTTTATTCTCAGCATTTTATGCTCTTAAAATAAGTTTTAGGCTGGGAAAAGGCCAAAAGTGGATTTTGTGAAAGTAAACAGTTTCAAATATTTTCTTCAAAAAAGTGGCTCAGGACAGTTAATTTCACAGTTTCATGATGTTTTCATGAATATCTGCAGCTTTCAGCACTTTACTGGCAAGAGATGCATTTAAATTTGTTATGGTCTTAAAAGACGTTTCAGACAGAGAGGAGTGTGATGTCAGGAGTGTGATGTCATTTTCATGAATATCTGCAGCTTTCCGCACTTTACTGGCTGGAGATGCATTTTCACTTTTTATGCACTTTTTAAAAATAGGGGCAGTGTTCAAGAGGTCTTTCTTAATAGTTTTCATCGAAACATGGATATTGAACCTCAAAAGCAAAAACTTTTTTTTTAATTACTCTGAGGCAAAATGAGTAAAAACAAAAAGAAGCAAATTAGATACCTGCCTTGTAAAACTTGTGGCTGTTTCCAAGAAGCGGCTTCGCCAAATGAAAAAGATGTAGCCGATGTGAAAGATCTTTTTTGGGGATTTGGCAGTTATCTGTTACTATCTCATAATAATGAGATACTATCTCATAATTTCGATTTACTGACGTAGCAGAGCAGAGAAGCCATGGTGGAGTAAACTCCTCCTCTCAGGCTTTTACTTGAAAAAGGTTGTATTGTAGTTACAGTGACGAACATAGTTAAAACCAGTACATAGTTAAAACATATTGAAAACAAACGATATTAAAATAACTAGTAAACATAAGCACAATAAAAAACAGTGAATGAACAGAAACACAAAAGAAATAACAGACAGTGATTTAGCACAAGGTCGGAAACGCCTTCCTGAATAAAAAGGTTTTTAGGCCAGTCTTAAAAGAGACCAGTGTCTGTGTTGCCCTTCGGTGGTCAGGGAGACTGTTCCATAGACGCGGCGCTGGCGAGCCAAAGGCCCGGTCGCCCATGGTGCGGAGCTTGGTGTTGGGGACCCGGAGGAGCGAGCTGTTTGAAGATCTGAGGGTGCGGGTGGAGATTTGGGGTGTGATGAGGTCTTGTAGGTAGGGAGGTGCGTGTCCATTTATGGATTTATTTCTGACTGTGGCTAAGTGGATAACAGGGCTGTCCTTCAATCAGAGGATCGGTGGTTCGATCCCCGGCTCCGCTAATCGCATGTCGATGTGTCCTTGAGCAAGTCACTTAACCCCAAAAATGTCTCCCGTAGCTGTGCCTACGGTGTAGAAATGGGATAGAATCTGAATTGTAAGTCGCTTTGGATAAAAGCGTCTGCTAAATGACTGTAATGTAATGTAAATGCATTTATGTGCAAGTAGCAGGACTTTGTAGTCAATCCGTAATGAGACAGGGAGCCAGTGTAGTGAGTGTACAATGGGTGTTATGTGCTCATACTTCCGGACTCTCATCAGGATCCTGGCAGCGCTGTTTTGGATGTATTGCAGCTTCTGGATGTTCTTGCCAGTGATCCCAGTGAAGAGTGAGTTACAGTAGTCCAGTCTTGAGGAGATAAAGGCGTGGATGAGCTTCTCTGCATCTAACAGGGTTAAAGTGGGGCGAAGTTTGGAGATGTTTTTGAGATGATAAAAGGAGGTTTTGCACAGGTGTTTTATATGGTCATTAAAGGTCAGGTAATGGCCAAACCTAACTCCCAGATTAGTGACTGTGGAGGAGAGGGGGATGCCCTGACCGTCAAAGGTGAGATGAGTTATGGAGGATGACTGAACCTGGTGAGGTGTTCCAACAAGGAGGGCTTCGGTTTTGCTACTGTTTAGCTTTATTCTCATAAAGCTATTATAAAGTAAGTCGAAATTTCAAGATAGTAAGTCAAAATTTCGAGATAGTAAGTCAAAATTTCGAGATAATAAGTCGAAATTTCGAGATAACAGGACCTTTATTTTTTCCTCACAGTGGCAGAAATGGGCTTCCATAGATACATCACTGCGTTAGCATTCAATTTTTGTCAGCGGCCTCTTTTTGTGTGTGTGGGATTTAGCCTAAGTAATGCTAGTTTAGCGTCAGGGCCGAAGATGAAGCTAGTTCCGACTGTCTCTGAATGGGTACCCTACATTAGCCATAGGAGCTATCCTTTGTTAGCATGCTGCTACCTAAATAACTGTGACATAAATGAAAGCATAGTAGTGCATTTAGCCCTTAAATGTAGGTAATAACGTCTGCCGTGCCGTTATGCCATTGTGGGAACAACAGTATTACATGTATGTGAGAGAACATAACTGTAAGCTCCTGAGGTGCTGCTCCCTCCGGAGTCGCCTGGTTGACGCGCTCGCTGCAGGCTAAACTACCTGTGAGGTGTGGTGCATTCGACACATCACAGAGACCTTTGTAGGATGATCTGTAGCTCATTTATTCTCGTCATGGAAACAATGTACACAAAAGCCACTCTTTCCCACAATGCAGTAAATGTGTATATCGCGGTCAAAACTGTTTGCCCTTCCGGGGTCAAACACCTGACGAACCAAGCGATTTAGGGACTTATATACCTGAGGCCAGGACAGGAAATACAGCGCCACCCAATGTACAAACAATGAAATAAAGTGGTATTTATAATCTCATATTTGGCTCTAACAATAACATTTAGCATTTAACTCCTATGGTCTGTTTCAACAAACCCAATGTTTGTGTACAGCTGATAAAGATGAAGGTGGCCAGAGCTGTGGTGCATTCATGTTCTCTGTGATATTAAACTTCCTTCACTATAACCAGAATTGCATCTTTTATTCTTACAGATGTTGGGAATGTAGAGGAGCGTGTTTGGGTTATCAGCATCTAAGAAACTGAATTCTTGACATCAATAGAATTATTAATGTAAGTAACAATTATTAATGATTATTAATAACAACGGGGCACCACCCTGCGAACAGGGACCAATAACCAAACGATAAAACTAAGTCTCATAATTAGTAGTCACTCATAATGTCAATAGTCTGCGTATGACTACACATTCAGAGACAGTGAAGGTTTAAGTTCGTACACAGGCTACTACATCCAGTTTTATTACACACATATGCACAAGTAATCACAGACGACTGCTCTTTAAAGTATAACAGAGTTTATTAATTCAAAATAATAAATGATCAAATCAAGTACTATTGCAACCTACAAACACCATCATACACTTTTATGTGTCTAATACCTAAAGTCAAATGAATAAAATGGGGTAATGATATATGTATGTAAGTGTGTGTGTGTGTGTGTGTGTGTGTGTGTGTGTGTGTGTGTGTGTGTGTGTGTGTGTGAGAATCTATGTGTGTGAAGCGAGGGGGTGTAACCTATTCCATCAGTGATGAAAAGAGGAGGGGGCCATTTAGAACTACAGCAGAGAACTACAACCAATATGGCGGACAAAATGGCTGAGAGGTGGCTGTGTGTGTGACCACGTGTGGCGGTGCAGCACGTGTGAGAGGCAATCGATTGCGAGGAGTTTCCCCAGGCTCATAGGCCCTGACTATGTGTGTGCAGGTTGAGAGGGAGAGAGAGACAAAGAGAGATAGAGAGAGGAATCAACTCTGCTGCGATGTCGTAATGAGGATGAGAACAGCTGGTCTTATCCTACACAAGTCCGCCGTTGTCGTTTTGAACTGCCGGCAGCTTATGCAGTGATAGCCACGATTCTCACCTCACTCACAGAGTCGATTTAATGAAGAGAGAATACCAAAACGAAATAAAATAAATCCCCAAACAAAACAGACCTTTATCACTGCGGTGAGCAGTAGCGGCTGGTGGAAAATTTTCTAGGGAGGGCCATCCTATCAATTTCAGCAAACATCCCAGTATGATTTCATGCAAAAAAAACTTGAGCATCAAACACGCATTATTACTTGGCAGTTAAATATTTAACATTTATTCCAACATGAAAAAAGCAGTAAATAACACTTATATAATATAATACAATATAATATAACATGTTTATTTATTGAGATGCCCCTATGGACCTTGTTATAGGAGGTAAAGATCAGGAGAAGTAAACATGAAGTGTAATTATGAATACTGATGTTAAATTCAGCTATGATGAGTTTTCACTGTTAATTTAGGGGGAAAAAGTGGCCCGGGAGTTACTGTCAGACCGGCCCACTCAATACACGGCGCGCTGCCCACTCAATACACGGCATGTATTTCGCCGGTCTACGGCGGCCATTCGCACCTCCGCCGGCGTCGCCCCGACAGACGCCCGGCACGACCGCACGGTGCAGACCGCGGTTATGGAGAAACGTTTTTAAAAGCACCGTAGTGTCCAGCAGTGCTGTGGCGTCCTCGGATCGCGAGGAGTAGTATAATGTCAGTTTATACTGTTGATACAGTTTTCACTGATTATTGACTTTCGGTATTAGAGTAAATTGAACGTGTTCTGTGAAGCATATAATATAGTCCCGTCGGCCTACCGGGGATTCCCCCGGTATCCCCGATGGCCAGTCCGCCCCTGCCTGTGGATACGTATGGTATGTCGAAGTAATCAGCGTACTTTTAGGAAGAAAGGAAGTTGATTGACTGACTTGTACGAAGTAGTGAAGCTTCGCATGTAGTCTGCTGTCTGATTGTGAGGTCAGGCTGATCTGATATCAGCTCTTTGGCTGCAGAATCGCCGCCAAAGTTCTCCTCTCAAACGGGTCTTGGAGGAGGAGTGGTCGCGCTGGCGCGGGCTCCTGTAGAGACTTCTCCTGACGAGAACGCGCAGCTCCGGGGCCCTGATCGTTCTTGCCCACAGCTGAATCTATTTGAGGGCGCTGGTTGGCTAAATTGTATGTCACTCATTTATATCTTGAATCAGCAATTGGCTAAACGGCTTCATAGACCCGTCTCTTTTGGGCAAAAACGATCAAGCCCCCCTCGCTGCGCGTTCTCAGACGTGTCGTGCACACAGGCAGAGAGCACGAGCAGACGAGCACACAGGGGGAGAGGACGAGCAGGAAAAGCATATATTTTGCGCAGATATCATATTGTACACACATTACTGGGTACATTCCATAGTTCAAAAACACAAATATTGACAATTTGTATAATTTATGATTATTATAATTTTTTTATTTTATTTTATTTTTTATTTATTTTTTCGTGTGGCTCATGGTGGGGCCATGCCCCATTGCCCTCTCTTGACCAGCCGCCACTGGCGGTGAGATGAGCATATTGTTTTCTTATCATCCCGAAACTCGGTCGGCGAGACGAGGGTCCGGCCACCATAGTTTCCGTCTTTAAAGTGATAATACACAAACTCTACATTCACTAGCAGTGACGGGTCTAATGCAAACAGTTACAGCAGGAAATACACAATATAACGGGACTCCGTGGTCCGCGATGGTTGCGCAATCGCACGATGTAACACGACAGTGACTTAACACAACAAGATACGGGAATAACAACACATCAACGAATAGGCTATATTACGCTAATGCTAAGCTAAGCTATGCTAAGCTATGCCCAGACGCCATGAATCTTACTTGTAGAAGCTTCTTGAAAGGGGTCAGTTTCCGTGGAGGAATCTTTCGTTCCTCCGGGGATGAGGGCTGCAGTCGGCGCGGCTTTAGGAGCTGGCGTGGACTCGGCCGCCTCGCTGCAGAGAGGGGCCTGTGTTTCAACTTCGCTGAGGCAACGTGTTCGGTTCGTCGCTCCCGGTAATCATCGGTGAGGGAAAGGGGGTTAGTCGCCCTTCTGCCGGCTGTGTGCACAAAAAGGGTGGGGATACGGGATAGAAGCTATCCGTTCTCGCACTAGGATCCAGAACTCAAAATAAAACACAGTCTGTTTTCGACCAGCGAATGTAACATGTGACCTGACAGGATTTGATGAGGCCGCGGCTCCTCGTGAGCCGTCCGTTGCCAGCGTGATGCTGGAGGGAGAGGCTGTGCGTCTCCTTGTAGCCAGGACGAGTCCGGCGCGAAGAGAGAGAGAATCTAGCTGTGTTAGCGCTTATAAAGCAGGTCTCACAAACAGCGGGGGGCCCTTTCTTGGCCAATGGAGGGTCAGGCTCAGGTTTTGGCCGGAGCTAGAGGTGTGGTCATCTTGGGTGGACTTTCGCTCTGATCCCAGGTCAGGCGTTTGTGGAGGAAGGAACATGTGAGGGGCTCACTCAGCCAGGAGGTGGCGCCAGACCCCAACACAGACAATGATGCTCCTCCTGCTGGGGATCTGACTCAATGCGAAAGCTGTAACAGATCCTTCCTCCCTAAAGTCCTGGTAAAAAAAATAGTATACGTCTTATACGTGTACGATTTTAGTCTACATGATTTAAAACCCTGACCAAAGACTTGCTGTAGTATAATGTATGTAAATGTAGATAATGGTTGGCTGCTATGTAATAGAATTTGGCACCAAGGAATCAAACCCGAAAAACAAATGCTGTTTGTACACTTGAAGCACTATTGAGATTACTTACACTTCTTTACATAATTGTTATTGTGTAAAGCATTTTGTACACATAACTATATAGTAGTTACAGACATAGATAAAGACAAATATGATGCATATGTTCATTAATACCACTATATGTGCTATCATCATTACTGTCTGTTTTGCTAACATGACTAAAACATAATACAGAGATGTGTTTTATCACATCAGAGCTACAATGATCTCAATAAGTTAATGGAACATATTGTTTTCCTGTGATGCCAATACACACATTTGTGTACTTCTAACACTCAACCAAATTAGTTGTCAAATACTGTGTTATGCATTTGTTGGCATGTGTGTATTTGTGTGAACAACTTTGTAGTTTGTGGTTAGATTTTCCTTGAAAGATGTTTTGCATTCTTTACTTCACAGCTGTGACAGAAAGCACACGTCTTGCTCTCTGACTCTTTCAAAACAACTAAAAATAATCATTTTTGAATGGTGATTGAGACAAAATGGCAGATAGGGCAATAGAGAGGCACAGATCTCAAATGTTTCCCAAAAACATGTCGAGACACATTACGTCTGTGTAGTTGTTGCGTCCTGTGGACTGAGAGGAAATATCTATGTTTAATATTTTGATCATGTCACATTCAATACAGAGCTCGGCCAAAAGCTGTCTGTCTGTTTGTCTTAGTTTGTTCTTGTAAACGTCTCTGCTGGCTGAGACAAAGCAGCCAGGACAGAGGACAGGAGGAATGACATACTGCTGTATGTGATACCTGTGTTCTTCATTATTATCATTTATAAACTTCACTCAGGACAATTTAGATTTGTTTCCAGTTATTGGTGGCTTTGCTGTTGTAAACATCTGTTGCTGCTCTAGAACCAATATTAATTCTACCTAAATTACAAATAACTTATATTCCTGTTCAGATAATTTAGTCATGAAAAAGTATTGATAAGAGTGGCTCCTTGTACTAAAATCCTAAAGATACCTATCCGTACCTGAAGGCCACCGTAGTTCTGTTAGTTACTGAGCTGAGGGTTGTGCAGTTGGTTGCAATTTGCAACCTCACCACTAGATGGCTCTAAATCTCACTGTTCCTTTCAGGTAATTCTGATAAACCAAGACTTGTTGATCCTTGCGATTTGAATTGTGTCCAGTTAGACGCCTGTTGCCTAGCATATATATATATATATATTTTGTTTCCTTCTATGGTCTTTGCTTCAATCAACTGCTGCACACTCAATCTGCCCTCCCTCTGGAATAACAGTATTCAGTTTCCTGGCATGAACAGGACATCACAGAACATTGTTATCCTCGTTTGTCCGGCACACATGCTTAATTAACTGAAGAATGCTGCTCTTATGAATGGCGCCTTTTGACATTTTAAGGATGGAAGCAACCCAATGCTCACTATATCCCTCTGCTAGTAAAACCAGAATTTAACTTTTGACAATTGTCACCTTTTTTTTTTAGGTACTACTAGCACCGTTTCTGCCATCCAGCTGGTCTATTGCAAAAGGATAGTGATTACCACAGCACTGGTTTTTATACTTTGTCATTAAATAAGATTTGGATCAGGTGTCCTGTATTGAAATGCAACACACAGTAAGGCTTCACGTGAGAAAAATCTGGTGTGGTATTACTTTTTCCCCCAGAGCTGTTTATTGCAACACATTAGGGCAGAAGCAGCCACACTGTCAAAACTTCCTAGTTATATATGCACCTCCGTAAACTTAAAATATCCTTTAACCCTTTGATACAACTATGAACAAACAAGTGACAAAGCGCAACAGGGCACTTATGAGGCCTGCACACTGTTACACCAATATTGTTTACTCTTTAAAGGCATTGTTTAAATCTACAAGATCAGAAAAAAGGCATTTCCTGTAGGTGGAGCAATAAACTCAAATCCTATTACCGGTAACATTCTGATTTGCAAAAAGAAGTTTTCAGTAAACAGAAACACCAGGAAATCCAGATTTTGTTTTATTCAAACATGGTCATTTGATAATGCCTTTAGAGCGACAAGCATCGTCTTAATATATTTACAGACAGACGCCACAAACCCTTAAATACAAATGTAGGCAGCCAAAAGAACCAAAATACTTGAATCTTCAATCAGGTCTATACACATGACAATTGTTTGTGTGAGAGAATATATATACACACACACACCATGTTAATGATAGACTATCTAAACAGATCATTTCCTATAGATTCCTTCAGGACATTATTCACCAAAATGTATGAGACTAGTTGTGTTTAGAGCCTCGAGCAGGTTGAGCAGACAGTGACGCACCCAGTCAGGTCTCAGCAGGTGGACTGATCCTCCGGCCTGGCAGCAATGCACTGAACTAGAAGACACAGATCAAACATCACCAGACAGCCCACAGACCAAGTTTAGTGTAAGACACATTAACAGAAATGTGTTTCAGGTCTTCAGTCAGGTTATAGTAAATGTTTTTACTTAAACCTGTGCCAAAAGTCCTGAGGTTTCTCTCCCAATGTAAAGATTCCACAGCAGAGAGGAGGCCTCTGCCATGGCAGTACACAATTGGGTTTAAATCTACATGCTAGAAACATAATAGTGAGCATCCCTTTTGTTTCCAGGCGGACAGGATGTCGTACATACCCAGAGCAGTGTCAGTTCACTGCAGATTGTCCTGCTGCCCCCTGCCCCAAATGCTCCTGTAAAGAAATAAAGAGCAGTCACTAAAATGAAAACACACAATCACTGCTGACAGATAGCTGCTATGCTCAGTGTTTATGGTTCACCATGGTGTTGTCAGCATGATGTGTTACATTTGTAGTCATCACTGCATTAACATCACTGTTCCATTAGTACAACTGGTTCCGCCACACTCACCATCAGTCGGCCTGCAGCAGGACTTTCAGTCCCACGTTGTGCAGCTGACAAGATGCGCTGCCTGCAACACAAGCACGAACAAAGAAAAGATTGGTTTAGTCAAGTTTACCAGGTACCATTTGTCAGATTTTTGTTGAAGCAATTTGAGCTGACCGCAGCTCCTTGCTATCCAAACCAATTGTAAAACCGAAAAACTGGGACACATTCGGTTGCAGTAAAACCTTCAGGCTATTTTTCCATTAAAGATTATTAGCTTGCCTGTAAATGCATTCTTTAGCTTCCATTGTGGCCTGAACATTATATACGCCACGAACACAAACGTTAATGGTGGTTAAGAGGCCACCGTTAACATTCTTGAGAAATATAGACAAGTAACAGCATTAGCATTATTTAAAAAATGTTTCTTTTCAGTGTTATGATTGGTACAATCATCTGTATGTAGGCAATGAATTCAGTCATGTTAAACTTATGAATAATAATCTTAAAATCACAACATTGGACAAGACAAACTATATTTCAACCTTCAATAGTAACAGGCAATAGAATAAAAGTTCGTCTATCTCAGGTGTCTACGAAACATTCTACATTCCCAAATGGATCCGTTGCAGTGTCAGTATGTGAATGTGGGGCCCTTCACTAGGCCTGACCTGCTGTTGGATCAGGACAGGCCACTCTCGTTGGGCCATGCTCTGCAACAGCTCAGAAGCAGCAGACTCTAAAACAGAACCTGCAGCGCTTAGAGCCAGTACAGAGACTTTCTCTACCAGCGCTGTAACACTGAGCCAGACACATCACCTGGTCAGCTGACTGAGCGCTGGGTAGGGAGCAAGGGAAAAGCCATGTGGGTTCTGTGTCGGGTTGGGGAAAATTGCACAGAGCCTCATAAAGAGCTCTATCTTGGTCATCTCAAGAATTTAATGTCAAGTCACCAAAGCAGTGCCCTCCTTGCAAGTCAAAGGGGACAGATGGTTTCTGGAATAAGTCATTACGTTTTGTATATTCACCTTTGGCCTCAAAGGCAAGGCAGTACTTGGTCGCCAACTATCCCATGGCTGCCACAGCACTCGTTTAACAGGAGACCCAGCAGACCTGGACGGGACAACATAAGACACATTGGTGCGCAATAAAGGCATGCAAGCAAACATTAGTGGGCAGGCAGAGTCTACAATGAGGCGCAGTTGGGATCATGAAAGTTTGGATTTGTCATAAAACCTGTAAAAGTATTTACGCATTAACCAACCATATCACATGAATGAAACTAGTATTTTTTTTTACAGTTTGCCTGCAGAAACGAGATCTCTTTTGCAAAGACTCCCAGCGGTAGACTGAGATATGAACGCCATGTGTTAGCATGTCACGCGGCTTATGCTAACGTCAACCCAATTGAGGGCCGTCTCCTTAAGTAGTGTCCTACGCGGGGCACAGTATGCCTACTACATTTAATGTTTCACGTTAAAGCTAGTTTTAAACTCGTATCCACAGTTAACATTCGTGTTCATACAACATTAGCTTACAGCTCACGTGCTTGAGGTTGCGCTTTTGTAATCAACGTTAGCTTCCAGAAATATTCAGTGAAGTGTTCACTTACTGACTTACAGTCTTCAGTTTTAGTGACGCTAACGGTAAATTATAAAGCCAGACAAACTAATTAACATGGACCGTCATTTCAGCACAGCAATAACTAAAATGTAATAAAGAGCAATCACTTTCAAACTTTGGTACGGATATTTAATCTAATAGAGGACGTTACGTTATTAGGCCAAAGCCTTGTGAAATACTTACCCTACGTGAGGGTAAATTCAGCGTTCCTCCGCACAACATGCTTCAAGAAGTGTAAGAGATAGAACGGAAGTCAAGCATAGCTTTATAAAGTGCAGTATGCCGCTGTGCATCATGGGAAAGGAAGCTCTCCCAAAGATCGTCCAACGCGTAGATGCTGACGTACCACTGCCTCATCTTCCCCTGAACAAGAAAACCGGTGGGAAAATTGGCAAGTAAATGGGGTTTCAAGTCAGAGCAGCTTCCAGTAATGCGCACAGTACAGGACTAACAGTATTTGCATTTTTCAAACTCAGTGTTTATATTTATAGATGGCTCCAAAGATACTGGTGCAGGCTGTACAGGTCAGGTGCAGTACTATTATTACTGGCCTGTAGTGGATAGAGGAGATGTTATTGCATCTCCTCAAGTTTTACAATCTACAAGTTGTATAGCACTGGCAAGCATAAGAGGAAGATCATCATTTAGCACAGATATTATGAATGATGTATTCTATATAATGTGGCCTACCAGATAGAGATTATGGTTATAGCTCCACGCTACCGTTGGGTTTTCTGCCATTTGTCTTTTTCAGAGACAAGACAAGATGTGAGGAACCATAATGCAATGTGAATTATGTTCTTAAAGGTAAAAATATGCATTCGTTTTATGTTATTATCACACCTGCAACTGGCCAGCCAGCGTTTCTCAGATTGGAGTTAGAGGAGGAGAAAAGGTTAGGTCGTAATGTTCGCAATAAAACATATTTGATGTGACGTGTCGCGTCTTGGCCAATCAGCGTTAAGACGTCTACACCGGCTTCCCAACCTGTTTATAATGGAAAGCTTGTCAGCTTGATGTCACGTTAGCTAACGTTAGTGGATTGTGTATTGGCGTTAAAGTTAAATTATGTACCGTTACAGTTCAGACTTGCTGGGTTATGTTAACGTCTACAGCATGCGAAACGTTGTCGACTGATAACGTTCGCCATTATCGCGATTAAACGTAACGTGATGAAACATGCAGCCCCCCCACCAGGGTTGTTTTTTTCTTTTGAAGTCTTCTTCTTCTTTTATTTTTAATGGCGGTTGGCAAACAACTTTTAGGTGCATTACCGCCACCCACTAATCTGGAGTGTGGACTAAGGGAAGTAATTCTCTAATACGAAAACCAAACAAACAAACAAAATAAAATAATATAAATATGAATCTCAAATTCTATTCACTAGTCTTGTTGACTCCAAGAACTCCAAAAGAGGCTTCCAACACTCTTCACCAAAGCTTTTCTTTAATATATCAGTTATATTCTCCTCTCCCATCTCTCTTAGACCACTTTTTAATATTTCTCTCTCTGCCTCGTACCTCTGACATGACACTAAAACATGGTCCACAGCTTCCTCTTCATCACAAAATCCACACATTCCATTATTACGTTTTCCAATAATACAGAGGGAACTGTTAAGACCAGTATGTCCATTCCTTAATCTTGTCATTACTCTCTCCTCTTTTCTATTTCGTCCACTAGGCCCTGCACTCCCAACCAATGGTTAATTTTTAAACAGATATCGTCCATTGGCCCTTTATTCCATTCAGTCTGCCATATCTTTTTGATTTGTCACTTAATCACCACTTTAGCTTCTGACTTACTTATATTTAATTTAACAATATTTTTCCCACTCTTGAAAGCCTTTTTTGCTGCTTTATCCGCCTTCTCATTGCCATCGACTCCAACATGGACAGGGACCCACACAAATTTAACCGCTATCCGCATTTGATGGATTCTGAATAGTGCTTGTAGTATTTCATACAGTAAATCCTCTCTGCATCTGGAGTGGCAAAATTTCAAACTCGTCATTACTGCACATGAAACTGATGCAATCACCACTCTCTCTGGCCTGACGTCCTCTACCCACTGCAAGGCAATAACTATGGCCATCATCTCACATGCAAACACAGACAAGTCATCACTGAGTCCCACACTCATACTGGAATTCTGGTATTACTGCTGCTGCTGCTGTTCTTCCATTTTTGGGGTCTTTTGATCCATCTGTATAAATTTGTATATAATTGTGATAATTCCTCCTGATGTATGACTTGAATATCCCGCAGTTTCCCCCACATTCATCTCTCTATATTTCAAGGAGGCCAAGATCAACTTCAGGCTGTGGCAGTAACCAAGGAGGAATAGCTGGCAGAACCACAGCTGGAGAATAACTCCTATCCAATATACCCAGTTCCCAACCTTCTCCTGAGCAACCCAACCAAAGCTCGTTGTTAGCGTTTTTCCATGTTCCCAGCATGGCTCAATTGCACTTACTGTTGGATGGTTGTTATGTCCTTGTAAACGAACCCAATATGTCATCATTATCTGTAATCTTCTCATCTCCAATGGCATTTCCCCCATTTCTACCTGCAATGCCGGCACAGATGTTTTAAAAGCCCCACTACATATTCTTAATGCTTGTGCTTGTATTACATCTAATTTTCCCAATAATGTTTTAGACGCTGACCTATAAGCCACACAGCCATATTCTATTACTGATCTTATCAACCCCATATATATAGCTTATAAAGCAGACCTGTCAGCTCCCCACTCTGTTCCCACCAAGCATCTCATTACATTTAACACCTTTTTACATTTATTAACCATTTTATCAATATGTACATTCCATGTAAGCCTAGCATCAAACCACATTCCTAAAAATTTGTACCTCAATCAATGCTTTAGCTAACATTTCTGCCTTTGCTTCATCGTTATCCACCACTCCGCCATTTTCCAATACAGGATACCCCCACTCCCGTTTTACTCCACTCATTTTCTTTATCATCCCCCAAACTTGATTAATTGAAGTACTTCTCCCATTGTGTTACAAAATGATCTCCAATACTTCCTTTTAGTTTCTTTGATAGTTTTCCATACTACTGCTTGTACTCTATTACATTTTTGAAATTGTCGGTATTTTTTAAAACCTTAAAAGCCTTATTCTGTTTCTTTATTACCTCACTGCACTCATCATTCCACCATGGAACTGACTTCCGCCTCTTTGTACCGGTTTTCCTTAAAATTGTCTGATTGGCAGCTCCAATAATTGCATCTCTCACATTTTCATTAAATATTTCTATATCCTGTTCTCTATCTATATCTTTAAATCTTGATTCACTAATTTCTCTAAATTTATCCCACTGAGCCTTTCCAAATACCCACCTTTCTGCTGTATCTTCTGACCCCACCCTGCTTCCTCTTCCTACTCTACAGAAAATGGGGTAATGATCACTTCCAACAGTAGAATGCTTCCATACCTCCCACACACAAATACCTGCCAATGACCGTGATGCTGTGGTCAGGTATAAACTTGACTCATTACCTGACTTGTAATTCACTCTTGTGAAACTCCCATCATTTAAACATACAAGTCCCAAGGAGTCCATCACCTCCTCTACTATCAGCCCATTCCTATCAGTCTTTTCCCCTCCCCAGAGAGTGCTATATGTGCATTCAAATCACCACACCAAATGACCCTTCTTCTGTCTAGTCCAGGGGTCTCAAACTCATTTTCACTCCGGGCCACATCAGCATCATAATCGCCCACAAAGGGCCGGTTGTAAATGTAACTACTCGTACCATATTATTAAATAACTCTCTGCATAACTCTCTTCTATGATACAGAAATTGAAAAAGGAATTTCATCTGAAGGTAATGAAGTGATTGAAGTGCTGACAGGTGCGTACAAACAAACCCCCTCAAAGTTGGTTTCCAAACTGTACAGGAGTTTACAAAAACGAAACAGAAGAAACACACTATATGTAAAACTGAAATGGGAAGTAGAACTGAAGGTTGAACTGTCGAAGAGTGATTGGAAATCCATGTGTAGAACGCAACAAACATCCACCAGCTCTAGAAGATGGAGGGAATTCGGTTGGAAGAACTTAATCCGCTTTTTTATTACACCCCACATAAATTATAAACAGTTGGGTAAAGAGCAGCCATGCTGGAGACAGTGTGGGCAGATGAATGCTAACCACTCACACATCTTCTGGACATGAATAAAAATACAAGCAGTCTGGGACAGAGTTATTCAGACTCTGGAGGAGATTCTACGTTACAAGATTCCCAGGGACCCCCGGATTGTGTTCCTGAGATTGATTCCCGGCGACATAATTCAAAAAAAGGACTTCTACTTCTTCAAAATCCTGACACTTGCCTGTAAAAATGCCATCACAAGAAGCTGGTTGAAAAGTGACCCTCCAAGCCCAGGACAGTGGCTGGACATAGTGGAGGAAATATATTCGATGGAGAAATTGACTCTTTTTCTAAGGATCTAAGCAGGGACCAATAAACAACGCTGGAGAAAATGGACTAATTACAAAGGAAAAGATGAGTAATGTTCTCAGGTGACCTGAAAAGAAAAGAATAGAACAATGTTTGTTAAGAGTGAATGCTGACCCCCTTTTATTTTAATATATATTAATTTAATTTACTTTATTTTCTTTTTTATTATTTTCTTTTCTTTTCTTTTCTTTTCTTTTCTTTTCTTTTCTTTTCTTTTCTTTTCTTTTCTTTTCTTTTCTTTTCTTTTCTTTTCTTTTCTTCCTGTCTGTCTGTTTGTTTGTTTTTTGTCATTAACGATGTTTTGTCGAGTTTTTTGTTCAGTGTAACAGCAACTGAAATAAATAAAAAGTTTAAAAAAAGAAATCACCGCACCAAATGACCCTTCTTCTGTCTAGTCCAGGGGTCTCAAACTCATTTTCACTTGTAAATGTAACTACTTGTAACATATTATTAAATAACTCTCTGCATTTGATTATTGTTTATTCAAGTGTGAAAATATTGTACATGCAGTTATATAAATGTAAAAATATATTTAAGCACATTTCTGTTATTATAACTTAAATCCTTTTAATTTATGGTTAATAAACCCACATTACTCTATCAAAGATCAAACTGTTAAAGAAAACATCAAAGACAAATATCAAACAAGTTATTACAATAACTTTGTTCAAAGCTTAAAATCCTTTCAAGGGTGCGTTTGCACAATCCCACGTGAAGTATTTCATGTGTTTTAAAGCCACGTTTAATTAAAGTAGTCTTCAATGTACTCACAATACATTTCCATGTCAACAGTAACCAACCAAAGAGCTGCTTCTGTGACTGTGTGTTTAAGTATCTCATCATTTTGACTTTCTATCTCATAATTTCGACTTTCTATCATAATTTTGACTTTCTATCTCATAATTTCGACTATGGGGATATTTTTATTATCAAGTCTAACTTCAAATTTTTTTTTCAATTTCTAGCCTCAAACATTCCAGTTCAAGTTCTAGCCTTAACCATTCCAGGTCAATGCCTACCTTCACCTTTCTAGGTCAAAGCCTAAACTCAACCATTCAAAGTCAAACCTTAGCCATTCCAGGTCAATTAACCATTCCAAGTTAATTTCTAGCCTTAATCATTCCAGATCAATTCCTAACCTTAAGCATTCCAATCAGTGCTTAACCGTAACTTTACAAAGTGAATTCCTAACCTTAAACATTCTAGGTTAATGCCTATCCCTTAACCATTCCAAGTCAATGTCTAGCCTTAACCATTTCAGGTCAATATAGGGTTAGGAAGTTAAGGGATTGACTTCTGACGCCGTGAGTTTCACTTTGTCCGAATTATGCACTGTCCATGAAACTGACTCTGAACCTGGGAATGAAACATCCACCACCCATCACCACCCTGCCTTATATACAAAATGTGACTCTGTGATGTGTCAAGAACTCTGTGTTGAGTTACGTTGCCCTGACTGTACTCTATTTTTGAGTTACGTTGCCCTGACTGTACTCTATTTTTGAGTTACGTTGCGTTACGTTGACCTGACTGTACTCTATTTTTGAGTTACGTTGCGTTACGTTGACCTGACTGTACTCTATTTTTGAGTTACAAATCTTAGGCTTGTATTTCCTCTGTGTTACAGACATTTTTAGTACTATAGTCATTTTTAGAGTCATGTGGTTGTGTAAATGTATGCTCCTAATGTCAATCCACCCTCCTCCATTGAGGTTTAAGGTTGATAACCACACTGAAGTAAGTTATTTTGGGTTCACTTTTTTTCTGAAGAGACTTGGAGGTAGTAGTAGTATAGTGTATATATATATATCCATTTCATGTAAAAAAAAAAAAAAGAACTGTCCTAAAAATATCAAATTGTAGAGTTTAGAGTTCATGGAAGCCAGATGGCAGCTGGGCCCATATTTACCCCTGTTCCTCACACACTTGCTCAATGTGGGCATGTTTTCAGTACCTAAATGTTAGCTGGCCCCAGACCTAATATGGTATACCTCATCAACCTATCAACATATTTTACATACAAGGACTATCAACTGGAGAGAAAACAAATTAATATTATTTTTGTAAAGTTACAGTAAATTTGCATATTAGCAAAAATAGGCAGAGCACAAAAGGAAATCTTTGTCTGGTGCATATATCTGTCTCCTTCAACATAACTGACTCTACCTCCCTGATAGTGTGTGCTACTTTTAATAAGGATCCATGGCAAATATTTCATCTATCTAGTCTAAATCTATTAAAATTGCGTAGGTTGTAATTTGGTGCTTTCAACTGGGATCCCCCAGGTCCCCAATACATTGTAATTTAAAATTATTATTTCAAAAGCACTAATTAAAACAGAATAAAATAATATAAAAAAAAAGATTTGTAGAAAGCCGATGTGAGTCGTTAATTGTTGTTTTAATGTGTGTCCGAATCATCATTAGTTGGTAATAATTATGATAATCATAATTTCTCATTATTGCAATTTGCCAAAGTTTTGCCTCGTTATTTTTTTAATCCAACCAGCCATGAATGAATTGCATGTGATGCGCAAACTTTTGTTTTGGGCATAATACTATATTACTTTCATATTTGCAGAGTATTTATAAAGCCAGTAGGTGGCAGTATGATCACAAACAATGGCCTTTGTGAGTTATCAGTGCAGACTCAGAGTTAAAGCGCGGAGAACACAATGTGTGGTTGCACAAGGCAGAAATAGTTGATGTACTAACTTTGACAGCATCATCTAAACACTTAGTATAATTGTTGTGTTTTAGATACACAGCAGCACATGTAAAATGCACAGAAGGTAGCTGGATTTAATATGGATCTACTATACTGTAGGTCTTTAGGCCTGCCTAAAATATACATGTTGGATACAGAGGAAATATCCCCCCAATAAAAACGTTCCATTAAAATATTGGCTTTTTAATTAAACACATAAATCTGATTAGTGCCGTTTGGAATTGCTGAAGAAAAGAGTCGAAAGCGTGAAAGGATGCCAATCCAATCTGGGGAATGCAAATTAGAATCAGTTTCTGCAGCTCAATTATTTCAAAGCGAACTTCATCCACAAATAGGTACAATGAATCCTAATTGCCTTGCAAACATGGACATACTGTATGGTAATGTCATTACAAGACAATGTCCAAAATATTTTTGGAGCAGCACTTTAATTCGGCTCTTATATAATCTACCAAGAAACATTAATAGGAACGTCTATTCTAGAAGTACTATGAAGTGCCTCCCAACAGACCGACCAATAAGGTGATCTGTTGGGAGGCGGGGCAATCCTGGAAACATTACAAGTGTCATCTGTGTGATGTAGTGTCAGCGGCGCATACAAAAAGAGAATCATAAGTGAAGTAAAAGTTTGTTCAACGTTTACGACGAAGTGAGACAACATAAGAACTCGGTTCGGCAGGCTGGCTGCTCATAACGGGCTTTGCCTTGAAGGCGGAGTTGTTCTGCTCGACGTTCTCAGAGTTTCGCTCTGAGGAGAAGAAAGGTGTGTTTTAAACGTCAAAGTGGTGGAGGAAAGGTAAATCATTTAATCCGGCATAACGGTTACACTCGTAGGCTACTATGCAAACTAACAACGCAGCTCTGACGCGTTACATGTGCCTCTCGCTGAACCCTTCAGTGTTACTCTCAGTAAAAACGCTGGGTTGGCAAATATGACGGATGTTTTTATCACGAGTTTTCACGAAACAGAAAAGAATCCACACGAACTGCTGCTCTAATCGCTGCTAAATATTGTGAATGTGTTCATGTTTAGTGTTCGTAGTAGGTACTAAGACAAGTTATAATCCATGTCCTGACTTCATTTAACTGTAGAAACAGTGTGGAGTGGCAGACAGTTTGCATGGGCTGTGATCGGATTGGTTGGATGTTTTTCATTTCAACTGTGAACAATCTCATGACTTATTTTCCTTCACAAAGTAGCCCTTGGATTGTGTGTGTGAGTGGGGAGGGGAGGGGAGGGGGGGGGGGGCGGCAATTTCCTTTTGACTGAGAAGGTTTGCTTTCTCAAGAACATGTTGCAAACCTTAAAAAAGGAGAAGTAAGGAGATGTCTAACATATGGAGAAATTTGCCCAAGATGCTGACATGTATTACAGAGCTCAGAGTGGAAGATGGTAAAAACAGTTTCTGGCTGTCAGTGTCTTGACTCACATTAGTCTGCAATTTATACAACAATATTTGGTTTTGCTATTGTCGACTGGCACAGACAACCGGAGGAGTTTCCTGAAATAACAGGAACATTTTGTTAATCGCAATTTCTAAAATTAGTACAGAGAAACCGCTGTGTAATCCTAATCTACAGCGTCTGATATACATTTGAATCCATTCTGACATTCTTCCCTCTGAGGTGAGCTGCTGAGGTGGGGCTTTTGGTCCACTCCTTTTGTTAAGCCTGCAGTCATGGCTCAGTACCTGGGCTACTTCACCACCGTGGGCGACGCACAGCCGGTCCAGTGGGAGGATGAAGAGCTGCACGTGAACAGCGAGGAGCTGAGTCCGGCCACTGGCCAGTTTCCAACAACACTGACCTTCAAGGATTCACTGCAGAGGCTCTATGGCTCAGAGCGGTTCCAGGTATGCGAGATGTGACCATTCCATGCGAGACTACAAAACGGTGTTTTGGAGGGAAAACTATCAAAACAGCGGATGTAGTTTCGTACGTGATCACGCTACTCAAAATACAGAAATGGCGTTGGAGCCACGACAGAGGCGACATTCAGCTGTACGAAGGATCACATAAATGTTTGATGAAAGTGCACATTCGATTTGTCATACACCACGTGCATCTGAGATGAGTAGCAAAACCTATATGTGTGTATGATGAGTATGTGTGCTTGGGTTAGTTAAACAATAAGGTGAAAAAAAAAGGGAACACTCAAAAAAGGCAGATCCTCACGCAGCAGTAAAATACAGAAACTGTTACTTTATCACACAACTGGCGAACTCGGCAGCCGTGGCACTGAACTTTCAACTGATAAAGTTACAATTATCAACCTCACTCGCGGTGACTGATCTAACTACAACACTATTACAGCAGTATGTAATATAACAGTAATACAACAGTTCACAGAACCTGGCGGTCCGTAAGATTACACAATAACACGGAACAGTACAGTAAACTTAGAACAAAACAAGGTAACAAATACACTATGACCTATCTCTGCCCAGACACAAGCCTCTTACTCTGAGATTACTTTGTAGCGTTCGATGTGGTTCTTCAAAATTCTTTGTTAAATTCGGGATCCGGAGCTTCAAGCTGCGTGGTGATCATCCCGCTTTGATGGGTAAGATTGGTGCAGCTCCCCTTGAAGTTGCTGTATGAAGAGAGGCACCTCCCACTGATTGACTGACTTTGCTTGCAGGTGTTGGTGGTGTGTCTGGTAATCCTGGATGCCATCTTTGTTCTTGCGGAGCTGCTTATAGATTTGTCTGTGATCCAGTTGGAACATGGCCACCTTGCTCCTGAGGTGAGAGACAGATTTGTCCACTTGCTCCAAGCAAAACTCAGTTCTTATCAAGACCATTGTATAATACCATTCACTTTTATTGTGCAGGTGTTCCACTACCTGAGCTTGGCTCTTCTCACATTCTTCATGGTGGAGCTGGTTGGTAAGCTGTACGCTTATCGCCTGGAGTTCTTTCAACACAAGTTTGAGGTGTTTGATGGCGCGGTGGTGGTGGTTTCCTTCGTGTTGGACATTGTGTACATCTTCCATGAGGACGCCTTTGATGGGATGGGTCTCCTCATCCTGCTGCGACTCTGGAGGGTGGCCAGAATCATCAATGGTCAGTAACACTTTGCCTCGAAGTATGTAAAGGGTGTTGCCGTTTTGAATGACATTTTTTATATGGGAAGAGGTTGGGGTACTCTGTCTGGGTGCCAAAGGGTCTCTTTGTCTCAGCTGGATGTCAGGGAGGTGGAGCTTTTGTTACCGTTTGATCTTACAGCCTGGGTACTTGTGTTGTAGCAGAGCCAGCGCCTCTACAACAAGTGTGTGTTTCTCTGGGGGTGTCATACCACTAGACCAGGGGTCGGCAACCCGTGGCTCCGGAGCCGCATGCAGCTTTTCAGCCCTTCAGCCCCTCTGTTGCGGCTCCCTAAGTCTACATCCACACTAATACGTTTTAAAACGGGTTTTAACAAACAAAAACGATCTCCGTCCACACAGTGTTTCAGCATTGTTTTCTAGATGATCTTCGTCCAGATTAACACGCCTGTAAACGAATATCACGTGACTATTCTCGACCACTGGGCATGCGGGTGGGTGACGGTGTAGACAGGAAGTCGTTGCTAAGTTTAAAAAAATACGACATGGTTATAAAGTAGTCTTTAAAAATGAAAAACTTTAAATCTTCTCTAAAATCTTCCTCTATAAACTCAACCTTCATAGCTTATGTGTATGGACTTCACAATAGTTGTGCAGAACAAAATAAGCATGAATAAGAAAAGGAAAGTCTTCCGTTTTGTGTCCGTCCTCCTCAAAGCCGCTAACCTTAACTTCAGACGTCTGCTGCGTAGGTCTGATAACCCTGTTCGACACGCCGCTCACTAATCACTCCAATAACAGCTGCTTCCTCTTTAACTGAACAACAGTAAAGACAACAAGGTCAGCAACGCCTGTAATCAGTTGTCCGTGTTGAATTGACTTGGTAGTCGATCGATAAACAATAATGTTGTTGTTTGTGAATTTCCGGGTAAGGGTCAATTGATATGGGCGTGACGAATCAGGGAGGGACACGTCGTGACAGCTAAGAACCAATCAAGCAGTGAACACGTGATCGTTTCCAAATGTATGCGTTTACGCCGTCTACACGACGAAGCAAACCCGGAGTTTTCAAACTTCTCCGTCCTCGGGAGTGTTTCCAAACTCCTCCGTTTTTGGTGCTCTGAAACTCCGGCGTAGTGTGGACGCTCAGTGTAAACATCCATCCATCCATTTTCGTCGGGTCGCGGTGGCAGCAGGCCAAGCAGGCTGACCCAGACTTCCCTCCACCGGCAACATGTTCCAGCTCATTCTGGGGGATCCCGAGGTGTTCCCAGGCTAGCTGGGAGACCACATCATCTGCAAACAGCAGAGAGGCGCTCCCGAGACCCCCGAACCTGACGTTCTCCGCCCCCAGGCTGCACCTAGATATCCTGTCCATGAAAGTCACGAACAGGACCGGTGACAAAGGGCAGCCCTGGCGGAGGCCAACACCCACAGGGAACATGTCTGACTTACTGCCGAGAATGCGGACACAGCTCCTACTGCAGTCGTACAGTGTAAACATAGCAGAACATATGCGTTTACCAATGGAAACGTAGAGTGTGGACATGGCCTCAGGCTTTGACAAAAATATATTTTATTGTTTGCACAGTGGACAATCTTTCAAAGGGAACACCTCTTATCTTGGGGTTTGAGGTGATACTATCACTGAAAATAGCAATAAAATGTCAAGAATTGTCTTTATTCTTGTTCTATAATTTCATAAATACAACAAACTATAGTTTTTCTATATATAATATAACTATATATAAAACTTCATAAGCTGTGACATCAAATAGCTTTTGCGGCTCCAGACGAATATTTGGTGGAAAATAGGACAAAATGGCTCTTTGGATAGTAAAGGTGGCCGACCCCTGCACTAGACGTTAACGTTAAAGGGATAGTTCAGGTTTTTGGAAGTTCTTATCCTTAGTAGTACTTATACTTGCATGGCTTAATCTTTGAGACAAGCATATGCTACTGGCAGGATCAACCAGGTAGCCAAACGACATACAGTAGATGGCGGTCGGCACACCCCCAATTTGGAGAAACATACAAGTACCCGGACAGGAGCAAAGTAATGTATTAAAATGTATATTGGACACCTAAAAGAAATCAATACTAGTTTAAGTGTACGCTATGTTTAGAGTATTTTCACTGCTTTACCTTCCCGTCATGCAACCCTTTCCAACGGGTATCTATGCTCTCTTCAGAACCACAAGACTCCTTTGACAAAAACAGGGATTTTACCACACAAGCGACTCCAGTGTTCAGTCTACCATGATACATTGATGTCTTTGACTTAACGTCAACACTGTAACCACTTCACATTCTCTTGATAATGTTAGTTTATTTTTCGAATGTTTTTAACTAATATTCTGGTCACATCTTACACATTGCACCGACAGGACCCTGCTTGACCTCATGTTTGTAATCAAACTGTTGTATGGTTGCTGTAAGTGAAAAATATTGCGGTTTATCTGTGCTTAAGTAACCTAACCTAGCCTCCTTAATGTGGCCCTACCTTGGTAGTCCTGGAGGCAAATGGTTGGAATAGTTTCAGCATGTCTCAAAAAGAAATATAATCCTGACTTTATTATGAATCAATTTTATAAAGTGGCATATCATCCAGAAACACTTTAATTATTTGTGTCTTTGGTAAAATCAGATAAAACATGTTCATTTAGAATAGATTGTTATATTATATTGTATTGAGACTATGGACACCCAATCACAGACTCCCCTCCTCTCACCCAGCAGCCTTAGGCCCAGTTTGGCAGAGTTTTTATGATGAAATACATTTACTTGATTTCCCTTTGAGTTTGCAGTAAAAATGTGCATGTCAAAAAACCCTATAACACTAGTTGCTACACACCCAGATGACTGTTTGAATGTGTTGCAGGTATCATGGTGTCAGTGAAAACCCGTGCAGACCAGAGGATCCACAAGCTGAAGGAGAGCTATGACCACCTCGTTCAAAGAGTCACAGAGCTACAAGAGCACAGTGATAAACTGGTGATTCATTATAACTGCTTCATACTAGATCAGAAATATTGCTCAGACTGTTCATTTTATAAGCTTTCTAATGCTCCACATACAGGAGCAGAGATTTATATTATAATAAGGGAACATATCAAGCTCATTTTCAGGTTCATACTTGTATTTTGTGTTTCTACTAGAACATGTTTACAAGCTTTAATGTTCAAATAACACATATTTCTCATACTGTCTGAATATAGCTGTGTTCACCCTCTGTCTGAAACACTCCGTTTTAGCGGCTGTCTCTTTTAGTTGAAATGAACCTGCATGTGATATGAGAGCTAAATCTGAATGGCTTGTTGAATCATACGTTTTCATATCTAGCCAGTACACAAACGATTGATTGGGTAGTCTTTTTTGAGTTTGTGGGATGGTAGGCACTCCAGATACCCACATGCATGTCCACAAGGACTGTTTTATCATATGTCAACTTAAAACAAATTCATAGATGGGATGTCCACAGGGCCACAGCTATGATTGACGATATTGTGACATTTTGAGTTTATCCGGACACCTGGAGGGGCTTTGTATCCGAGTTAAAAATGTGGAGATGGTCGGTATTTATTCAGCTCAGCTTTGTCCTTTTAGACTCAAAATATTTACATTTCACAAAAAATGTGAAAACAGCTAATGAATAAAGGCTTTCAATTCTGAAAGCCTTTATTCTTTTGCTGTTTTCATGAAAAAAAGTTTATTTAAATTACATTTTTTGTCACCCTTGTAATTGGTTCCATCAGTGATGACATTGTACTCACCAACGTAAGGCTGAGGTCTCAGAACATGGTGACAATGCTAAAAAATGTCCAATTGCAAAACAACTTGAGCAGTCAGACAATCAGACTGGGAGTGTATAGTGCATCTTACCTGTGGGGAATCTCAGCACAAGTATTTCGAAAAATCCATAACATTTGGGCTAGCACAATTGACCTGACAGTGGGTGTGTAAGCTTTGAATGATGTCCAACTACATACTGACTCTTCTCTCTCTCTGTCTGCATCCATCTTAGGAACAAGAGAACCAGAACCTGCAAGCCCTCCTGAAGAAGAACAGCATAGTCTTCTAGCTAATCGAGCTAACTCTTCTGGAGCACGTACTTCTCTGCACTATCATACTATACATTCCATGAACTTTTATTTTAGACCTAATTTCAGTATTCCTACTACTTGTTGACTAATCCTTAATATTACCTGAAGCGAAACCATCTTTTTTAAATTTCTGTATCAGTGGATCCAGTTTTCTCGTCATTATAGTGATGGAAACCAGTTAAAGGCCTGCATACTGTATGTCTAATAAATGTCAGGTAGTCCGATGCTACTGGATGTCACTCCATAAAGCTACAAAGCCATGGCCTTAATTTAATAGTAAATATTTGAAACATTCCTCACACTGATGACTTGTACATACAACTAAATGTACACCAAGTGATGTTTAAAAGTGTATGTATGTAGTGTAAAAAAACCACATGTCAATAAATGAAGTCATTTCATTGATCAAAAACATTTGTGAAGGTTTTTTATATTTACAAATCATACAAACAGTGCTTGGTGTATTAACAAGGTGTATGGTAAATCCATGTGGACTCTTCTTCCCTTTTTCCATGCGTGTTCTGTGTTCAGACAAAAGGGAAAAAGAAATCAAAGGGCAATTTGGCATTGATGGTGGGTGTGGCTCTGTAACCAGGAAGAGCAGCAGCAGAAACTGGTACAAAGGCCACTGAGCTCCTGATTGACAGGATGCTGCTTCCTCCAGACAACATGTCCTGAGGCAGAACAAAGACAGTCAGACACAGTATAAATGATTAGACTGCCATTGCAGTTTTTGGGAGGGTTAAAACCTGCAAGTATGCCAGTATTTATGACAAAGAGTCTTACCAAACTGGTAGTGTTGGTTCGGATCACTTCTTTGATGCTCACTATCTGAGCTTGGGGGTTCATCAACAATCCATATTTAGTCCATTCAATTTGTAAGTGCAGCGAAAGTGGGATGCTGCAACTCTGTGCTTCCTGCAAAACACAACAATACTGCTGGATTGTGGCCGCACAACACAGATTAGATTCCATAAATGAAATGAGCTTTCTGTCAACATGCAGTGTCTTTAACTTATTTTCTATATAAGGCAAAAATATAATATCTCAACCTGAAATTTGAATTGAATATGACTCGATGAATGATTGAAGTCAGTTATAAAAAAAACAACCACAAGTGTTTGTGGTATGTAAACCATACACTTAACCCACAAACAGCAGCGATTAGCAGTCATACAAATGTGCAAATTAGGCTCAACCACTTCCAACAATCAATATATGTGTAAAGTCATGAAAAAAGGGAAATTACAAAAACAAGACAAATAAATATGTTTTAAAAAAAGGGGAAATAATTATTAGTACCGTAATATATAGAAAAATACAAAAAAAATAATAGGGAAACAAATCAAATATAATACAACTTAAGACTTGTTAAGACACAAACTGTCACAAATGAAAATGCACTGAAATGTTATAGGTATTGGACATATTTGGTCTGGATTGATTTACACTTCTCCAATCAGATTCAGGATGAGACTAGACCTGAGACTCTTTTCTGTTTTCAAACCATGCTCACCACAGGATTAAAGTTGCTTTCGATCGGCATCCAGTCCAGTGGACAGTCTAGTGGGGAGTTTCCAAAAGATGCCACACAATTGGCATGGTTTGGTCCTCTCAAAGCATCCAAAAGCACCTCAAGGACCAGGGAGCAGTTGGCAACATCCTTCAGTCTGCAGGGACAAGACAAGTCACCATCATATATGTATTAAGACACAAGCAAGCACTGTACCAGAACATAGTAAGCAGATGTGTTGAGATATGAGATATGTCCTGCCTTAATGTGCAGCCAGACACAGAGTCCAGACCGAACAGGACAGGGGAGCGCCTATGTGGTCCCTGCAGACAGTCCTGGTCCTCAGCACTGTGGAGAAGAGATACTGTGTCTCTGGGGTCGACGCTTCGAGCGATCCCTGTGACAACAACTGTTAAGGACAAATCCTGGGCCTTGTAGCACATCAGAACATCATCTCTTTCTCATCAAACACTGTCAAAGTATCCATACTACGTACTACTGTCCAAAGACATAACTAAAATGTTTCTATTCACACTGATTCTTACTGTCTGTAAATCAAGGTGAGGGAAATCCAGCGTCCAGGCAGGTAAAGGATATTCTGCTGTTCTTGTTGCAGACACAAGAGGTAGTCCAACCACATAACCTGGATTTCCACTGCAGTGGATGGCCGCCTCTTCCCCATCCTCCTGTTTAATAGAGACAAGCTAAAGTACATTCTTTTTTCGGTCAGAAAAAAATTGTTTTAACACGCTATATATCAATGATTGAAAGGGAAACTTCCCTTTAATGCTAGAATTCTACAGTCATTTTGCAGCTTTTCTCAAAAATAGAGGATCAGGCAAATTTAAAACACTGAGGAGCAACCTGGCAACCCCATACCCAATGGTTTTTGTTACATTATCAAATGTCTGCAATCAAGACACAATTTGAGTGCTATGAGTGTCTATATTATCAGATTCAATTCTAAAATGTTTTACAAATCTGCACCCTTGCATGGAGAGAGCAGGTTCACTCTAGTCTTTACAGAAGTTTCAGTCATATCTTAAGCTTTTTTAAATATTGCACTCTATGCTGCAACCTTTGGGGACAAATAAAGTTAAAGTTGTGAGGCAACTGAAAACTGCTCTATTAGTTTCAACAACTCAGATACAATAGAAAGCTCAAGCTCTCCTCACAATGCAGTCCTGGCAAATTTACCAGCAAGGACCTGATCCGTTCATTTGGCTATGCCATCCTTTAACTCATACTGATCTTGTTTTATGAAACCTGTTTTGTAAGTAAATACTACTTCAAATGGTGGTTCAGACACTCCATAATACATAGACAATGCCTTGTTGAGGCAACCTGGAAAAATGTGATGTGAAACTCCTGTTCCAGGGACAGTGCTGCTTCACGGACAAATCCAAGTACCAGAGACACCGTCACATTCACTATCTCACCAGCTGGGTTGTACTTAGTCACATAAGCAACCTATGGAGATACAAATGTCTAATTGGTCCAGCAGACAATGACTTATTTTATTTGCAAGAGTTTTCATTCCAAGTCTAAAACTTCAGCTATAAATCTCAAAATACAGGTTGTGTGTTGGAGTAGACTCACCTTCAGCACCACATTAGCACAGACGGTCGGGTTCAGGAGAACAGGGTTGAGGTTTTCTCCACCACTGATCATCAACTCTGTCTGAGTCCCATCAACAGACTGCAGGATGACTGACGCCACGTCAACAGGAACAAGCTCAAGCAACATCACAAACATCCACATTAATCCACAATTATTTAACCAAAATATATTTTCAGATTTACCCGCTTACATCAGTCTGTAGAGTTTGTTTACAGGAAAGCAAAGCTGGTGGATCAGTTGCTCCATCACTTTAATCCAGACTGAAAAACCTCAACTATTGGATGGTTGGCCTCTGGATTTTGTACAGACATCAGGAGGAATTGTAATACCTTTAGTGATCCTCTGACTTTTCATCTAGTGCCACCATCAGGTCAAAAAATGCACGTGTCCAATACTTTGGTTGATAGGGTTAGTCTAAACTATTGACATTCCCGTTGTTGCAGGGAGTGTGTGTATTTCAGAAGCAATGGGCCTTTGGAACAATGGCTATTTGTTTTCTTGATAACAGGCTGCCGGACAAATGGGCATTTGGTCCAATGGGACAATTTTTGGACTATTGGTGTAATAGTGGGCCATCAGAACAATGGCATGGCACCTTTGTATGCTGATGTTAGTTATCTTTTTTTCTTCCATTTTTATAGATATGTTTTTATCATGGGATAATTACAACACTGATTAATTAAACATGTTTGCAGTGCATTACATCATCATTAAAGCAGACAGGATGTTCACTGTTGTGGATTACATATCTCGATCACTATCTCTATCCCACTGCTTGATTTTCATTCTAGGAAAAACCTTACTGAGAAATCTAAGACGCTACCGATTTGTTTTGATTTCATAGATTGCAGAAATGTAAAGCAAAAAGTAAAGCGTTGTGTCAATGCAAATATGACAATAACTGAATACTTACTTCTTCTCTCTAACAGAGAGAAATGTAAAAATGTTTTCGGTCCTCACATTGCAGCAATCAACCTGTTGTCTGTGCTAACTTACTGCAATATGTGACATGTTTTTGTGGTCCACCCATTCTTTGCGCAACACGATTGTCAGTGTCTTGCTAAATTTCCTGGTAAGGCAGGAGATGTGATGGCATGTGAGTTATTAATGTTATGTCAACAATCTAAAGACATAACTTTTCAGATAATGGAGCGACCATGCGACTATACACATATACAGTATATGAAGGCATGATTTTGCACATGTGTTTCAAGATGTTTGTTACGAGGTTGTAGCATTTAACCTGATTCTGACTTCACTTAAATCAGTGGTTCCAAAACTGGGGGGTGCGTCTTCATCACCAACCCACACACAGGCACACACAAACACAATACACACACACACCAGTAAAACAATATAAAATAAAATGATAACAAATACAATTGCAAACAAGTTGTAAAGATAGGGCACTATATCATATGGTTGCACCTAAGAAATGAAAATAAAATGAAAATAAATCAAGCGGAGGCGACGTGACATGCAGTGTGTTCCAACCGTGCCCTCCAGAGCAGCTCATGTTACAGAATGACTAGCAGCAAAACCAGAGCGAGAGAGCGAGAGACACAGAAAGAGAAAGAGAAAAAGATAAGAGATAGGGGAAGGAAGCGATGTACCAAGATGGACAGATTTGTGACTGGTATAAAGCGCAAATCAGATGGCAAGTCTGTTACAGCTGTAACGTACGCAACCACCACAACGGCACAAAAAAAAGGTAAAAGCAAGAAAATATAATGAGGCGTATCTGTCCCTGGGCTTTACAAGCACTATGGTCGGCCAAGAAGAGAGACCCCAGTGTGTTGTGTGTCTTAACATACTGGCGGCAAACAGTATGAAGCCCACTACATTGAAGAGACACTTGGAAACCCACCACCCCGATCATGTGAACAAGCACCGTGAGTTTTTCAAAAATAAATTGGACAACTGTCATGCCCAGCAGAGTCACTTTGTAAAAGCTGCATCTGTCCCTGTGAAAGCACAACTCACTGTTAAATATGAGCAAATATACGTTGTTTGCACTTAAAAGAAATGAAGTTCATTTTATTTTCAAAAGAATATGTCAGAAAGCAATTTACATGCAGGAATAGGAATGTGATCGATGCAGAGAAAGCACTGAGTAACTTACACATCTTGTCTTTGATCATTATTCTATATGTAGGATTCTTTATTTTCTTGCACACTAATTCAGTTTGAAAAACCTACTGTTAAATGGGGAAATGTAAGTTGTTGCACTGTTCCGAACTTCAATTTTAACGTTTGAAGTTTACTTGAAAACATATTGAAGAATGTAATGCAATTAATATGTGTGAAAGCACTACTTGAAAGCAATCCAAAGTCCAATCTTTTTGGAAATTGATTTTATTATTGCTATTTTTGTTTCAGTAAAACAAACTGAACAATAAACTGTAAAGTGGAAAAGGTGAAGTGATATGTACTTATTTTAGAAGGAAAAACAAATATTTTATAGAGTTTATATATAATGCAATTAATTCAAAACAAAGAAGGTACGACCCAAAAGACAGAAAAAGTTTGGGAACCACTGACTTAAATGATTAATCGCTTATCAAATATGTCAATTCATTTTCTGACGATCACCTAATTTACTTACAGAGTCAAACAAAAAAGTAGGCATACTTACTGCTGCATCTTGAGTCTTCCCCTGTTGAGTGGAAAAGATTTGGTTTAACATCTTTCAACCGATTCTCTGTTATTTCAGCATTTCCAATACAGTGACTCATTTATCTTGTGCACAAACATCCATGCTACTTTGTTTTCTTATTTAAAAATGTAAAAAAATTGAGTAAACCCAAAACTTAGCGAAATGAAAATGGCTGAAGCAGATTCGGAAAAGAAGGTGGACAAAAAGACAACTCACCGAAAGGTAAATTACAACACCTAAGAGATTACTTCAGCTGTTAGGTATTGTACTTTAAAATAAATAAAATGAGGGAACCCACACAAGATTTGAATATAAATCAGGTGGATTAACCATTCAATACCAGTGTATCCTCTGGGGTGCATTAAACGTCCCTCACTGAGGATGTGACAGTGTTTGAACGTAAATGTTTTCCTTCAGTGTATTGCAGAGTAAATGTGGGACTCACAGCAAAGACCCGGATGTCGGTGTAGGTGTCCATATTGAGGGCAAGCAGAGATCCGCAGTCCTGCTTCAGAACCACACGCCGAGAACACCGACTGCTCTGATCCTTTAAGAACGCTGGGGAGACAAACAGGAACAACGTAAGCAACAACACGCAAATGAAAAACACGATTCCGTTAAAGTCTTTTAGCATGTTTGAAATATGAAATTACAATGATACGACGTAATTATTATAATAATTTTGATGTATTTTCTAAGTATTCCTTTTACAAAATATAAGCAAATTTTGAAAAAAGTATTAAACTGATGGACTATAAAAATGGCATGTAAAGACGAAATAATCTTAATATGATTACATAAAAGTATGAGGGATTTTTGCCTTATGTTTCTGACGAAGCATATTCTCACCACTCTCCTGAATGTTACACCGTATAATTCACACTTATCAGCCTTTACTGTGTGTCGCTGTTTTTACTTGGGATGCACTTCGTACCACGCTTGTTATAGGTATTATGACAGCAGTCGTGTGACTCATGTCCATAAGTGAGATTCTGTAGGTGCAATCAGGACCTGTTTTGTTTGAAGTTGTTATGACACCGTCAAAGTGTTCAGCAACTACAATTTTGCAAATGTATGCATTTACAAACTATTGTAAAATTAGTTTTCTACATTACGTATGGTGTTTTTGGGGGGTGGAAATATACATTTAATTAATAAATAATAAAATTAAACAGAGAAACATAATAATACAAATATACAAATTAATACATTCAATACGATAGTTCTTCACATCATATTAAGCAAACATTTTTTTACTTTAACCTATTATTTATTGCTTTGAATTAATATTTTACCAGGTCGCAGGAAATATGCAGAATAATTGCATTTTTATATACAATTATAAATTATAAATAAATACAACACAGTAGCAGCATTTTGCACACAATCCATGCAGGATGTTGTCTGGACTACACACAACAGCTGAGAAATGTTGGCAGTCTTCACAACACCTTTCTGCTGCAGTTTTTCGGTCCAAGCATGCACATGTGTCCTGTCCAACACTTTTGTCTGTGTAACAAAGAAAGGACAATATCGGACGAACTGTCGGTAAGACAGCCTGTGGGAGCTTTGCATTTCGGAAGTATACTGCAAATGGAGTTCCCTGGATAGCTAATTTCTTTGCAATTCTTGGTCTATTCTCTTCAGTTATAGATTTTGCCTTTTGCTTTTTGGAATGATTTTTCCTTAATATTTCTATGTATTTCACAACGTCCCCCCCCTCTCTTCTTCCTCTAATAACTATAAAACATATAAGTATATGAGAACTAAAAAACCTGAATGGTCTTACCACTGTTTAAAAGTAAGAACTGCAAAATAAACTATGAATAAATGACTTTGGATTAATTATAGTTTCGTCAAGATATGCAAGATATGCTTCTCTTGCAGCCGGATCATTATTAATGCACTCCCTGTGTCGTGCTGATTTCACTTTACTTGACAGTGGCATCCTAAATAGTTAAATAATATTCATTATCATCATGAAAATAGTTTGAAAGTGTATACCGGTAATAACTTTAAATTAATACTGTTAAACATTTGAAAAAAATAGTAATGTTAGAGCTTTAAATATAATATCATATAGTGACAGTCTTTGCAGTTGCGCCACCCGACATTTGTAACTCATTTCAAATTAAACAGGCATCTATTAGGACACCAGCATTAGCTTTTACTCTTGCTAACAACTTCATACATATGTAGTATCTTGGATACTTCCGGTTCATGTAACCGTCACGTTGTGATGATGTCACCGATGTGCGCCAGCGAGTGTAAGATACGTTAAGAATAAAGATGGACGCCCACCGCGTCCTATGAGACAAACTGGTATCATTCGTTTTACTTAGACACTTACATGTCAGTAGAAACAGAATATTACATGGTGTCAGAATAGCTTGGTTCTCACTTCGACCTGACGACGGAAGATGGAGAACACAGGCGTCCCCACGACACGGATGGATTGGGATTCATCTAACCTGCCTGACGCATGGAGAAAGTTTCGCCAGCATGTGGCGCTAATGTTCTCCGGCCCGCTAAGCGCTAAAGAGGAGGAAGAAAAGTGCAGCTATCTACTCCTGTGGATCGGTGAAAAAGGCAGAGATGTACAGTATATAATACATGGACCCTCACGGCAGATGAGAGAAAGGTATTCCAAACGTACTATGCGAAGTTTGAAGCATATGTAACGCCCAAAGCCAACCCCATTTTCGCGCGATATAAATTTCACGAAAAGATACAGAAGGACTGTCAAAATTTCGACCATTTTGTGACTGAGCTAAAGCTGCTAGTAAAAGACTGCAACTACCCTAACGGCGATGAGATGGTTAGAGACAGGATCGTTTTCGGTACAAACTCTCCAAGGGTCAGGGAAAAACGACTCTGTCATGGTCCAGATCTAACGCTCGAGAAAGCGATTGACATTGCACGCTCACACCAGCTCTCACAACAGCAGCTAAAGACTATGGGTTGCCCCGCCGCTAATACAGCTAGCCAGTCCGTTCATGCAGTTAGCAGAAGGCCGTTCAGTTCCGAACAAAGATACCACGGACGCAAAATAACTGTCGGCAACGATAGCAGCAAAGAGTGTGGAGCATGCGGAATGGAACACGGTCGCACGGAGGAATGCCCCGCAAAAGGACTTTGCTAATATGTGTAGGACAAAAACACAGTATACATCAAAATACAAGCCCAAGAAAGTCCATGCTGTTTCAGAAAGCACAGAACAGGCACCAGTGGATCTGTACATTGACACCATTATAAAAAAGCATGAAAATACAACAAGGGAACAGGCATTCGCAGAGGTAGAAATAGGAAGAGCGAAGCACAAGCTAAAGCTCAAGATAGATACAGGTGCCCAGGCTAATGTGATACCAGTAAACATATTTCACAAAATATTAGGGAGTATTGCATTAGGTCCATCAGACAGCAACATCTCAGGATATGGTGGACAGAGACTTGAGGTAAAAGGAGCTTGCAAGTTAGCATGCAGATACAGGCAGAAAACAGCCATGCTAGATGTTGACATAGTGTGTGCAGAAAATGCGCCTCCTGTTTTGGGCCTACGTGCATGTTTAGACCTAAACTTGGTCAAACTAGTGCACATGGCTGACGCACAGCCAAAACACACACCAGCATCACAGAAGAGTTTGCCGATGTATTTAAAAGGCATTGGACTGTTCCTGGGAGAATACACCTTTCGTCTTAAACCCTCAGCAATACCGGTGGTGTGCCCACCTCGCCGTATCCCATATTCCCTGCACAATCGACTCAAAGATGAGCTTGACGAAATGGAGAAATTGGATATAATCCAAAAGGTCACAGAGCCGACTGAGTGGGTGAATGCACTAGTGGCAGTAGAAAAGCCGAAAACAGTAAAGCTTAGGGTGTGTTTAGATCACCCTAAACAAAGCTATCCAGAGACCCCACTATCCACTTCCCACTCTAGATGATGTCACACCAAGACTAGCCGGAGCGCAGTACTTCAGTGTACTGGACGCTAGATCTGGGTACTGGACGATAAAACTCAGCCATGAATCATCCATGCTGACCACGTTCAACACCATCTACGGCAGATATCGGTTCAAAAGGCTCCCTTTCGGAATAATTTCTGCACAGGATGAGTTTCAGAGGAGAGTTGATGAGGCCTACGAGGGGCTTCAGGGCGTCGCAGCCATCGTAGATGACATTTTGGTGTATGTCCGCACCAAAGAGGAGCACGATGCCAACCTGCGTGCCATGCTGGAGAGAACCAGAGAGAGAGGAATAAAGCTAAACAAAGACAAAAGCATCATCTGCGTCTCTGAGGTGAGCTATTTTGGACATAAACTGACACGAGAAGGCATCAAGCCCGACCCTAACAAGGTCAAGGCAATTAAAGAAATGACTCCTCCACGCAGCAAAGCAGAGCTGGAGACCATACTGGAAATGGTCACCTACCTCTCCAAGTTTGCACCCAGGCTTTCAGACAATTGCCCCGCTCAGACAACTGCTGAAAGAGAACAGTGAATTCACGTGGGACTCAAATCAAGACGTTGCATTCCAGCAAATGAAAGACCTGCTAATACAGGAGCCCGGCCCAACGCTCGCATACTTCGACCACACCAAAGATGTGAAACTACAAGTCGATGCATCAAAATGCGGCGTAGGAACAGTCTTGCTCCAGGGAGAGAAACCAGTCGCATACGCATCTAAGACACTAAATGAGACTGAAGAAAATGACGCTCAAATCGAAAAGAAGCTGTACGCAGTGCTCTTTGGATGAAGACGCTTTCATCAATATCTGTACGGACGACAGATGATCGTGGAGTCAGACCACAAACAGCTGGAGTCAATCATGTGGAAACCCTTGGCAGCCGCACCGCCACGCCTACAACGCATGATACTGCAACTACAAAGGTACGACCACTACACACAAGCCTGGAAAACAAATCCCGGTCGCAGACACGCTGTCCAGAAAGCCGATTGAGTGTGCTGATAACTCTTTGAGTGAAGGCATGGATTTACAAATCCACACGGTGAACAGTAGTGCACCGGAGAGTGATCGCAAAATGGCAGAAATCAAAGCCGCCACAGTAAAAGAATGTGCAAACAGATAGAGGCACTAATAGGATCTTGCAGCATCTGCCTGGAGTGACACAGCTCCAATACAAAAGAACCGATGCTCTCGCATCCTATCCCGGAACGACCATGGCAAACGATAGCCACAGACTTGTTCACCTGGCGCAGTACTGACTATATAGTTGTCGTTGACTATTATTATAGCAGGTACTTTGAGGTAGAGAAAATCATTAACCTCACATCTGCAACTGTCATCCAAAAGCTGAAATCCATGTTCGCCAGATTTGGAATACCCCACAGTAATCAGTGACAATGGACAGTTCACAAAAGTTCAGAGGTTTTGCTCACGCATGGGACTTTGAGCATATCACAAGCAGTCCGCTGTACCCGCAGAGTAACGGTTTGGCTGTCAAGGCACTCACGGACAAAGCACATGCACAGCGGACAGACCCGTACCTCAGTTTACTGGAATACAGGAACACACCAGTTGACGGACTGAAGTCGCCAGCGCAGCTGCTAATGAGCAGGCGTCTGCGCTCAATCCTACCAATCACAGAAAAACAACTGCAACCTGAACTTGTCTGTCACAGTGCAGTTCACAGCAGAAGGCAACTGTGCCAACAGAGACAAAAACAATACGACAGGAATGCTAGGACACTACCGGCACTACCAGAAGGAGCTATGGTCCGTTTCCAGCTTCCCACAGGGACATGGGAACCCGCAACAGTAGTCGAGCCAGCAGGTACCCAGAGGTCCTACAACATTCGCACTGATGGAGGTCACATGCTCAGGCGTAACCGGCGTCACCTCCTGCAGATGTGTGAAAGTGGCACAAGCCAGGTGCTTCCAAACAACCACCAGGTGGAGCCTGAGGACACTGAGTCTCAAACAGTACAGCAGGACCCTGCTACCCTGTACTAGCAGGTCCCAAACAGCCACCAGACTGTACTACCACCAGATCAGGCCGCATAGTGAAGACTAGAGACATATTAGACTTCTGATTCCCAACAGGAAAAGAACTGAAGGATACGTTCATGAAAATAAAGTGTTTAAGTTTGAAACCGTTGAAATGCTGTTTCGACATGAACTGTTGCTGAGAAAATTGTTTTCATATTTCCTTCAGTAACAGTGTTCTTGCAGATTTGGCATACGTAGCTGCCTATATGCAGTTTTTCTGAAATGTTTAAATGCATAATGTTTACTATTTAATTTGGTAGCTATAGCCATGTTTTGTTTCAAAAGAAGGGGGGGTGTAGTATCTTGGATACTTCCAGTTCATGTAACCATCACATTGTGATGTCACATTTTAAATAGAATAAAGAAATGTATGATAAAATAAAAATTGTTTTAGTTTAGTTTTACATTGGTTGTACCACCTGACATGAAAAGTGTACTAAGTTGAAAGTAACTATTTGTATCAATATTTAAAAGAGATATAAAAACATTTTCATCCTGCCATAAAGGTCAGTCGAGGTCCTCTTGATGATGCAAAATCCTGTTTACTGTTCTGCACTTTAATCTTATAATAAAAGTCCCATCTTTACATTTGTACCACCCTGACATTCAAATTGCTGGACAAAAGATTTTAAATTATCTCAACAGCTTAAAAGTATTGGTATTTGTACCAAATTTGGTTCATTTAAAATTGTATCAACAATAAAATAGTATTTTATTTTGAATTAATTATCATTTAAATACCTTTTTTAATAGTTTTCTTCATCTGTTCATTTGCCAGGACGGTTGCACCGCCTGACATTTTCAGGGTTTGAAGTGCCAAATCATAAAATAATTGATTTATTTGTTTATTTTGCAGGGACAATGCACACCATCCAACAGTCCAACTGTAAGTGAGCCAGAGAGGCTAGTTTTCCTCTGCTGTCCCCGTCCAGATGTTTGAAGGCAGCCTAAAATCACAAAATGTCAAAACATAAATAAATAAAATGGAAGTAATATTCATAAACAGACTAACGTATAGACAAAACCAATACACATATAAGCAAAAGACAAGTGTACATAAGACACTAGAGCAGACATAACAGGCTGCAGCATGCGTTAGGCAGAACAAACCCGCCTACAGTACAAGCACATATACAACACCGAGGCACATAACAGACACATCAAAATGGAAAATAGCAACACTGAATTAAAGCTGCAAGCAGTGATGTACGGGCCCGCGCCTCGGGGGTACTGGCGGGACTCCGGCAGAAGCGGCCATAAATATCTGCGCCCATCAGACCGTGCGCCCACAAGTTAGACATATTTTTAATGCTTGGACTGTGTGACGCTGGAAATTCTGTAGTGCAAATATTACACCACTTCCTGTATCCACTATGTGGCGCTAAGGTCTTTAGATTGTACTAACCAAATTTGAAGTGGATCCGCAAAATTCCCTAGGAGTTCGTTAAAGTATAGCCTAGAAATGTTCAAAAATGAATAGAAAATTCACACAAAAATCTAAATAATTTCTTCTTCTTCTTCTTACTAAATTTCATACATCTAGGTGAAATGTACCGCTGGGGCTGCTGTTTTGAATATTAGTAGGGGGAGCTGTCAAGGCAATTTCTGATAGAAAAGGCAAAACCCATATGAGATATTTATGTTTATCACCTTTGACCCCATGACTATTTGATCATCCTAAGCCACAGAAAAATCAGCTTCCTTTTCATGATGAATAATGCCTTGCCACGGCAACATCTTTTGCCGAATACTCACAAACATTCATGATTAACTATTATCAATGTCTTAAGGCTTTCTATCTGAAATTTGAGGTTGATCTGGTGAAATGGCTAGGAGTACATCAAAGTGTAAAACTTGTCATTTCCCTTTGCCAGTAGGTGGCGCTATGACTATGTGAAAATTGAGGCATGCGAATGTTTTCAGGAGGAGTTGGTTAAAGTAGAGCGCCTGGAAATTGCAAAAACGACACTAGAAATTCATACAAAATTCAAAATGGCTGACTTCCGGTTGGGTTTAGAGCTTAGACCCCGAAGACTTTTTTTTAAGTCTACATGTGATACATCTGCTTACCAAATGTTATACATCTAGGTCAGCGGTTCCCAAACGTGTTCGGCCACGCACCCCCTTCTACATCCCGACCGGGTTCACGCACCCCCAATCCCCCACACCCTAAAAAAAGCAACAGCGCCTGTTTATAGCCGCATAAAAATCGCTCGCGCGTGGAGTTTGTTTACAAGATAAAAAGAGACAAAAAAACTTCATGCACCGTGCCTTCGAAAAGGTAACGGACGTACTCCAGAAGATTGGCCAGATTAGCCACATCTGTACTCGTCTGACTCGTCTACTTGCAGAGAGTAAACCTCACTCTTCTTTCTTCTTCACGTGACCAACTAATGCAGCCAGAATGAAACTTTTTTGCTTCTCTCTCTCCAATCATACATGCCACCATCTCTCTGGCAGCTAGCAAGCACACGTCTTCGGTGATTGTGTGAGGTAGCCCCTTTCTTGCTATTCTGTAACTGACCAGATATGAAGCCCGGAGTGCGTGTTTTGTAGATCCAACACATGAATGAGACTGCAGTTGTTTTGGGCTGTTTTGTAACTCCTCCAATTTCGATATAGACATTAAGGGGCTTTTGACTTGCACTGGCATGCTTGGTGTTCAGGCGGCGACATAAATAAGAGGGCTTCAGACAGCTGTTAGCCAGAACCTCACTGCACACCACGCACTGTGGCTTTGGGGAATCTGCGTTGGCAATCCAAGTGAAGCCCAGACCCAGATACTTTTCATCATATTTCCTCATTTTTTTCCCAGTCTGATGCTCACTCTCGTTTCCTCTTTTTTCACCTTGACTCCGCGATGGGCCGATGTGCTCCCGATTTGTCTGTGCTATCCCTTCCTCCTTTTCGGTCTCCTCCGTCTCATCTTTCTAAGACCCCCGTTCGATTTCTTCTCCCGGTCTCTCCCCACGCACATTTTTTGAAACATCAAAAGCTTCATGAACTGGCATTATGAACTTCTTACATTTGTGTGGAACTAATTTGATGTTGGTCTAATTTACCTACGTAGAGAAACAAGCCAAAGTATAAAGACTTTAACTTCCTGTTACCAGTAGGTGGCGCTATGACTATCATTCAAAATTGGCCTGCAGATGTCTTCAGGCCTGGAGTCTAATCAAACATGTGAAATCTGGTAAAGATCTGAGTTATATCAGTTTATTCATTCATGACGAAGGATTGAAATTCGCCGAGCCGCCACGTCGCCGCCCTTCAACAACTTCTTACAATCTTCACAATTATCAAGACTCAAGACTTTTCTGACAACATTTGAGAGGGATCTGATTAATCTGTGAGGAGCAGGATGTCAAAGTACAAAACTTACAACTTCCCAGTTGCCAGTTGCAAAGTACAAAACGTACAACTTCCCAGTTGCCACTAGGGGGCGCTATTACTATGATTCTAAATTGTCATACAGATGTGTTCTGAGACAGGATGTTATGACATAAGAGATTTGGAGCAGATTAGACAATGTACGGCCGAGTTACAACAACTTCCTTTTTCATGGCGAATGTTTTTTTTGCCGCCACGCTACATAGCTCGATAACTTTTTGATCTTTGAGTAACTTTTCACTGCCAAGATCTGAAGTCGATCGGGTTAAATCTCTAGGAGTTCATTGAAGTAGGGCTCCTACAAATGGTCCAAAAACGTAATCAAATTCAAAATGGCCGACTTCCTGTTTGGTTTTGTGAAAAACTCCAAGTGGATTTTTTGTACGTCCCATCACGATCCACATACCTACCAAATTTCATACAGCTAGGTGAAACCTAATGTTGGAGCTACTCAATAGGTGGCGCTATCGAGCCAATATTTCATACCGCAGCTGGACACCCCAATAAAACTGCAATTTTCGCAAATTCTGGCTTGCGTGTCAAATTTCAAAAGTATTGCAGTATCCCAAGCACCTCCTTTTTGCAACGAAACATGCGATAATAATAATAAGCATTAGAATAACAATAGGTCCTCTGCTCAGACTACGTCGGTGCTTGGGCCATAATAATAAGCATTAGAATAACAATAGGTCCTCTGCTCAGACTACGTCGGTGCTCGGGCCCCAATTATAATCCTAGCGATTTCAATAGGGCCTCCACGGCCCGATATTGACGGTGCTCGGGCCCTGATTACCCGCAATCTTCTGCATCCATGGGCCCATAGAGCCAGCGCAGAAGCGTTTCCTTTAACTCCACCTTCGGTTCGGCCTTGTTCTTCCAAGATTCAAATGAACGGAGGAAGGAAAAGAACACTGGATTTGGCTACCCTCTGAACCCAAAGCAGTTTCAGGGTGTTTTTCACTCCTGTCACATTTTTCTCTCTGTGGCCTTGATTTTCACTGCAATTAAATAACTTGCGTGAAATAGCAGTCCACTTCCTAGTTTTGATACAGTTGGGTTTTTAAAACTGATGCAAACTCTACTCAAATACACACAAACTGTACTCGGGAAGGATCGGTCGACAGTGTTCACACCAATCAAACAAACTGGACTATGGGGTCAAATCAAGTGTGCTCACATCTGGGCCAGGTCTCTGATATGAAACCCTCATTAGTCTGATAATCTGACAGAATTGACAGATTTGTTACAAATATTGCTGACTTAATGACTACTCCACTACAGTAACACTACTTTTTAGCATTCATCATTATCCCATAATTATCACACAGTTGCAACACTTTAGCAAAAGTAGCACTGTCCCTTGCAGTTACCTGCAGGACTGGTGTCCACACAGTCAGCAGTGACACAAGGAGCTGGCAGCCAGAACATCCCTCTCTGTCCACTCGCTCCCGCTGTCACCATCACATCTCCCCACTGAAACCATAAACCATCAGCAGAGATTGAACATTGCTCTTTCGCGATAATTACAAATAATCAATTTGAGACAAATGGAGACGGAATAACCGTTCAAAACAGAGATTTGCCTGGTATCCAGACAAGGCCTGGAGCTCTGCAGGGGTCACCGGACCACCGTTCTCCTCTGAGCCAAATATGAAGCTGGTGAATTCTTTGAAGAGTGAGTCAAAGTTGCTGTCAGTTGGAAGAGCAGGAGAGGGGTGAGATAATCCATCAACACCTAGACAGAACATATTGTCAGCAAATGAGACAAATTGGAGTAAAGTAATTTGTTACATAGCTGCATACTTTACCTACAAGTAGCCATACAATTATATTCTGCATAATATACTCATAATATACATTCATTCAAATAAAAACAAAAAAAATGACACCTGCCTTATCCTTTCAATTCTGCATAAAAGGGATGGCTTGGATTGTGAGTGTGGTTGAGGTACTTATCCCTAGTCAGTGTATTATCTTGAGCACTGTCCTTTCCGACGGCATTATATCCATCTGTGCTCTCTTCAAAGCTAACTGACTCCATTGACAAAAACATTTAACCAGCAGAACACGGAAGTTGCTCGTCTATCGCCGCCTCAATCAGTGCGTTTGTTTGTGTTACTGTGTGATTTTGGTAAATCCAAGCTATCACTTTAAAATACCAAAGTCACACAATAACACTAACTAACTAGCCGACTGAGGCAGAACAAGGCCTCCCATGTTCTTCAAGGTAAAACTACTATTTTTGTCAATGGAGTCTCGTGGCTTTAAAGAGAGCACAGATAATGGCTTCAGTCAGGGTGAAATATTCTAAATACAGCGTACACACAAATTGATATTGATTTTCTGTCCTAAGCTGTACATTAGTTCACTCCTGTACTTGTGTTTCTCCAAACTAGGAGCATGCTGGCAGTCATCACTTTATGTTCATTTAAATCCAGTAATTCAAAAATTGGTGTCAGACACAAGTAATAATTGATATTTTCCTAAAGATACTTTATTCACAGTTAATTTCAAATCCAAATGAAGGACCATTCATGACTTACGGTTCTGTGACTGAATGCAGAAGACGTCGTAATTAGTCTCCTTCCGAACAGATGACTGTAGCTCTGAGTAGCCATCAATCCTGCTCCCTAAAGAGTAAGTCGCTACATCATTGCTGCACAGCTGCTTTTTGCCACTACAAACAAAAAAAGAAACACCAATGATGATCCAGAACATATATTGTGTGTAGACAGATGTTACATTGCTTATCTATTGTGAATAACCACCGGCCTAAGATCGCCCACTGCCAAAGAGTCAAATAACATCTCCTCATTCACCGCATATATCTCTCTATTTCAGAGTGATAAACTGATGAACTGCTGCTAAGAACTTCATAATATAGTTTTCAGGGTGGATTCTAGTGCAGTTATTAGTGTACTGTGAAGAGGACTAGGGTGCAGACACAGCTCTGAGGGGCACCAGTGCTGATTAATCTGGGATATGAGGTTACATTGTTAAACCTAACACGCTGGGTACGATTGGGTAAAAAAGAAAAATATCATCCTAAAAAAAAAAAAAAGAAATAACATCCATCTGTTTCAATATGTGAGGCTGTAGTCTATTAATAGTTGAGCTAAAATCAACAAACAGGAGTACATAAGCTTTGGGGTCTTCCAGATGTTGAGTCATCAGGTGTGCGATGTTATTAATAGCATTGTCTGTGCAACATTACTGATTTCTTCCGGAGGGTGGTGTACGTATCCAAAGATGGGGCATCATGCTGATGTCAGTTTCTCTGCACATGTTTTTAGGATAAATGCAGAGATACCATCTGGCCCAGTGGCCTTCTGCCTAAAGGTCTGCCTAAAAGGTGATTGGACCTAAAAAGGTTTTAATCACCAGCTTTGCATGATGGTCAGTTACAGAGATCTAAAAACATCGCTACAATTCTGAGGAAAACTCCTGGGTTTCATATATTGCAGGGAGGACTAGACCTTTATCTGAAGCAGCATGCCTTAATTTCTAGTTTCCCCCGTTTCCCATATTTTATTGTATTTACATTTTTGTCTTGATTAAATTCCACATAATGTACATTTTCACACAAAAACTCAATCACCAATCTGCTGCTCTCACTTTCTTGGAAATATTGTTTTCATTCAGTTATTAATTCCAGTCACTTCCATTTTGTCTCATTCCATCTATGTTAAGCTGGTGTCACTGAAACAACACTTCCCGCACCGATATTTCATATTCAAAGCCTAGGGTCTCAAAGGGCTAAAGGCCTCCCTTACCTTCTAGGCTTTTAATTTGAAATGTAGTTGAGTTGCATTGACGGTGACTTAAACACCACTCATCACGAACCTAAAAACTTAAGTGTTAAGTGATTTAAATTAAGAAGTGAATAAAAAACAGTATTTCAAAAGGAAAACTCGGAGCAGCAGAGTGGTGAGTATGACATAACTGTTTTGTTGTACTGTGTGGAAATGTATATCCCACTGAATTTACTATGTGAGCTGTTAGAGTACTGTAATTCTACTCCTCCCCAATGTTTTCATCTGGACTTTATTAACATCTGGCCATCATTTTTCCATGTTTGGCCATTGTTTGAAAAATGTATTTTTAATATTGACAGTAAATGAAATCTGTTTTCTGCTTTGTTACAGTGACAGCCCTTTGCAGGTCCATGATACTAATGAATCATTGTGACTGAAAATGACAAAAGACACAGCAGGCTAGTAAGCAGCAACCCCCACTCCTCCCTTTGGACCAGGTGGGAGACTTACCTGACAGTGTCCACTGAGCAGCCGGTGAACAGAGCAACCTCCTCACTACATGCTCTGTCACAGCAGCAGTTGATGTCACACACATCCTTGTGCTTGTCACAGGGACACAAGCTGCCAACTGAAACACACAGCAATGCTCAGGTTAGACAAAGGCATTCTCGCAACAAAGCAAAGTTTATCCACCTTGGTGTGGGTGTGCTTTTTGAAGAAAAAAGTATTGGTATCGTTTTAAAAGTATCGTTTTAGCACCGGTATCGGAAAAAACCCAAACGATACCCAACCCTATTCACCACAGAAGGCTATTCAGTCCATAACTACCGCAGCCACCTGGAGCTGACTCATCTGCTCCCGAGGTGGTCGAGAAACCCTCCAATCCAACACCGTATCAATATCTGGATCGGCCTGTTGCAGTTCTTTCAGTCCAGTCCCATCATGTGAAAGTGCATGAATGAAAGACAGGTCATTTATCTCACTCTCCGGTTCCACCGGCTGCTCCCTGTGATGAGGTCAGAGGTCCACCGTGGATGGCGGTGTCAACAGACTGTCTGCTTGGGGAACACCTGAAGCACTGTCTGAGCCTCCTGCATTCACCTGTGTGGTGACCTCTCCTGAGGTGTCATTCACCGTACCAGCCACAAGATCCTGTGGCCACCGCCGTTAGAGGGCATCAGCATGAGTATGCTGTTGTCCATCCTTGTGTTGAATGACCTACGTTAGTTGAAAGGATCCAGCTCCAATATCCCACCGCTGACACCTATGTAGCAGAGGGTTATGTTGCGCCTATACTTTATAATAGTTGCGAAATAATACGGGGCTCCGTAGTCTGCACCAAGATGGCAACAACTTGATCTCCTTTACACTCACCAGTAAAACCTTTTTACCTCTTCCCCTCCTTCAGTTTTATCTTTCAGGATAAAAGCCCGAGGCACACTCCATTTAAAAACATCTCAGTTCAAAGTTGTCTTTTTGATATCAGCCGGACAAATTTATTTGATTTAATTTAAACTACACAGTTCATTTTGTAAAAAGAAAGTTAACGTTAAGTTAACAAATACTTCCACAACACGTGTAGAACATGGTGTACGCTGGCTAACGTTAGCTATTTTACGTAACGTAAAACTAATAATTGATAAATGCAGAACGGTCTAGCCACAGATTACCTTTAGTGACAGGAGTGAGCAGGCGGCCGGAGACGGGCAGGGGCTCAGCGGGCAATGTCGGCTGAATGGGTTCCTCTGTTCTGCTGTATCTCGGTGTTGTCGAGTCAAAGTCTGTAGGATGTGTGGTATAATTGTCCGTAACATTATTTGTTACGTTCTGGTCACAATATGTCGTATTCAAGCTGTAGCTTGTTGTATTTTCGTGTGTAGTTACGGCAGAATACAAGAGAAACAAACATAATCGGTTTGAAGCGGACCAAAACACAGCGACTGACCCCGCCATCTTGGTTTAAATCGTTGCTATGGTTCTTCTTCTTCTTCTGTGGTGTTTAATGGCAGCTTGCATCCTTTTTATTGCATTGCTGCCATCTTCCGGTTTCAGTCAGTTCCTACGTTTTCCAACTACTAAACTTTCCCCATCAGATCCATTGCTCGCAAAAAGTTTGTAAAGCACCTTCTTCCCAGATTACTAGACAAATACACGATGTATTATTCAGCTATCTTCCTCTCGCCTCTAAGGCTAACTAACATATTAATTGTGGTGTTACATGGAGTTGCTGGACTGTCTTGGTGGGGTGCAGTGACCTCCTGGATAAGTAATTACTCCCTGTGCTTTCAGTCTCTGTGCTAAACTATAGCTGTCTCTGGAGAACAAGGCAGGGCAAGTTTATTTGTATAGCACATTTCAACAAGGTAATTCAAAGTGCTTCACATAAAACCATTAAAAGCATCAAAACATAAGGCAAAAGAAAAGGAGATTTAAAAACAATTAAGAACATTCATTAAAACATTAAAACATTTTAAAAAAACCCAGTAAGAAATAAAATACAGTAGTGAAATGCAGGAAATTGATTAATATATTTATTGAATGTGGTTCAATTAAAGGCAGCAGCAAACAGAAAAGTCTTCAATCTTGATTTAAATGAGCTGAGGGTCTCAGCAGACCTGCAGCTTTCTGGGACTTTGTTCCAGATGTGTGGAGCAGAAAAACTGAACGCTGCTTCTCCATGTTTAGTTCTGACTCTGGGAACAGAAAGTAGACCGGTCCCAGACGACCTGAGGGGTCGGGATGGTTCATAAGGTAGCAGCAGATCAGAGATGTATTTTGGCCCTAAACCATTCAGTGCTTTGTAAACCAACAGCAGGATTTTAAAGTCAATTCTTTGTTGGACAGGAAGCCAGTGCAAAGACATCAGAACTGGGGTGATGTGATCCACCCTCCTGGTCTTAGTGAGGACTCGAGCTGCAACGTTCTGACGGACTTTTTACAGAGACCTGTAAACACACCGTTACAGTAGTCCAGTCTGCTGAAGATAAATGCGTGGACAAGTTTTACACATCCTGTTGAGACATAAGTCCTCTAATCCTTGATATATTCTTCAGGTGATAGTAGGCTGATTTTGTAAGACTATGCAATAGAGGTCACATTTCTTTGGGTCATCGTATGGAGCGCGCACATTCAAATGTTTGGCTACTGAAACAGGGCTTTAGCGAGACAAAGTTAGACAATGTTATTTTAGTGCTGTGATGATGCAAGGAGGGTAATACTGTACTGTGGACAGGCACACAATAGGATGCCACCAAGCGATCCTAACCCGCCCTCAACTACCCCTCTTGCCAGACTTTGGCGGGGTGAAAATCCCTGGTTGTTGGCAGCTGGAGGATCCAGGGCAGGGGGGTATCCAGCTTGTCAACCTCACACTAATGCATTGCCTGCTTTGGAGGACAGGAGATATGAGGGATAAGTGCTTGGATCAGCTCAGACATTTGAGCTCAAATCATTTGATCCTTTGTGCGCGCGGGATTTAATATTCCCCTGCGCGCACAAAGGCAAAGATGACAGATATTTGTATTCATACTTTAAAGGTTCATGTTGATTTATTATTCCTTATGACCTTTTTTAGGTCAGGTTTTTGTGAATGAGGGTTCCGGCTCATCCGGAGCACCTGTAAAAAGTTTGGATGGCAAGCTACAAGAGGGAGATTTCCTTGGACCCCAATTCCCCTTCCTTTCCACAAGAACTGTGGTAGGATCGATTACAAAGATCTCAATGAACTGAAGTGAGACATACGAACCGTATGAGGAATGAACTGAAACTTAATTTATTTTTGTATCTTTTGTTTGGAAAAATAATCATAATACAACGCTTGGTTAAACTTATGTGACTCTTGGCGGCTCCTTTAAAACAATTTGGCTCCGTAGATGAGCCTATACCAAGTACCTACTGGTACAAATAAAAGTAACCTGAACCCGATAGGTGGCGTTCGAGCCATTTTGTCTGACCTTAGCCCTTATTTCCTTGTTATTTTCACAGATTCTGATTTTTTTTCAAATTTTTAAGAATGGACGTGTAGCCTAAGCACCTCTCTTCCCCCCCTTTGAAGACGCAGAATAATATTAAACATTTGAAGAATAGGTCCTACGCTACCGACTAAGTCTGTGCTCGGACCGTAATAATCACCTCATACGGATGTGTTAGCAAACAGTTGTCTATTTACATATTCAAGCCGATACAGAGCTACATCCGCATTTGATGGAGCTTGTTTTCTTTACGAAGCCAAGTCCAACAAACACTCCTTACTGTATCTCAGATACATGTTCACTTAGGTCTAAAGCTCAGTATTTTTGAATACAGCCTTCATTTTCTACAGTATATTACAATTTCTGGTTGCAGTGTTTTACTTATCCACAAGATGGCAGCACAAGACAGTGAAACACAGGAATACAGAGTTTACTGGTATCTTACTGTCATCCAGCTTTATTCAAAGAGAGAACAAGTCACTGTAGTGGGACCAATGAGCAAACATATACAGTCGTACTAATTGAATGATTAAGGGATAACTATAAAGGAAAAGAGAATTGCTGCAATTTGATAAAATCACTTGAAAATAGATCCATTAGATATGAAATAAGATGAAGCATGTGGGGTAAAATGATTGGATGGGACAAATAATAGGTCCCCGGTTGAACTTCCAATATAGCTCCATAAGTCACTCAGATTGGTCCCATAAGAAAATGACATTTCATGAGTGTTACATCCCTTTTCTATTGGTCCAGGGGAGGATTAGGGACTACCACAAAAACAACCCAAATGACAACAAATAGACCATGAACTATAAACAATATTTATTTTGCTCACGTACAGTTCAATAAGAGTGAGTCTTAACAGTGGGAGAGGATGGGACAAGTGTGGTCATGCCAAACAATTGAAAACAATATAACACAACTTGGCCTAACTAACTAACCTCTGAATTCAAACAAACTAAATGGCTTCTCTAACTTATCTAAACGTTAGTGATGTTACGAGATGTGCCGACGCTTCGAAGCGTGTGTCGCGTAATGGAGGGGGCGTTTCCTCGAAGCGCGTATCGAGGCTTGCTTCATTTAGGGGAGGAGCCAAAAATGATGACGTCCGAAGCCTCGCTGCCCGGTTGTACCACGTGACTGCGTCGGGAAGTGGTTCAGATTTTGCCGGGAGGTTTGACAGCAATATAAACCCCTCAGGCAAAAATTCCTGTATCAAAATTGATACAGACTTGCTCTTGCGTTTTTGTGCACGCCAGCATCTTCTGTACCCTGTGAAAGGGTGTTTTCAAAGGCCGGAGAGGTTGTGTCAAAAAAAAAAGGAATCGTTTAAAACCAATAACTGTTGACAAACTGTTGTTTCTGAATAAAAAATAATGAAATGTCCCCTGTCCTGTACATCACTGTCCAAGTTAGACAAGCATATTCAGTCCCCTCTTCCTAGTTCCACAAGCACTTTCACTGTCCTCTGCCTGCTTAAGCCCATGCCATTTTCCTAAAGTGACATAATAACATCATTACACAACCTGCCATATCATATGATACTACCATTTTGGGAAAATTTACACACAGAATACATTCAAAAAATATTTTATTATGCACATATGTGATAATTTATGTACAGAAATCATGCATATATTTTTCATTCCCAACATATAGTTTTCATTACAACTACCAACAGTCATACCTTCAATGACCTTAATGTATTGTCACATAATGTCAAATAACGACAAATAAAGGCGAAACTACCGCGGAATCCGCACCAAAACGGTGGCAGCTTGCAACAGGAAGTACCTTTGAGCTTGCCCTGTCGCCTCCGCAAATTGCGCAACTCTAACGCCAGCAGCCTCGTGGGGAGGGGAGGGGGGAGCTGCACTCATGTGATTGGTTGAAAAAGAGAACGTTGAAAAAACGCATTTGCGAATCGAGCCACGTCAGGGGAGTCTCAAAAAGCCACAAAGAAATCTGTAGCGATCTGCAAATAAATGCAGTGTGATCCACAAATAAATACATACAAATCCACAAACAAATATAAAAAATCCACACAGAAATACTTCCAAATGCAGAAATATATTTGTCATTTTTTTTACATTTATATAAATCGTAATTTGTTTATTTGTGCATTGGAATATATTTGTGAATCGTTCTGCGTGCATTTGTGAGTCAAATTTATTTGTAAATCCTGTGTGCATTTGTAAATCGAATAAATTTGTCAATTTTGTTCTGTGCGCATTTGTGAGTCTTTCTGTGTGCATTTGTGATTATTGAGACTGATCTGACCCCATACTGGAGGGGATAAAACACAACACGTAACAAGTGCCAACCCTAGAGACCTTAAGAACAAAGCTAAAGCCTCATATTAAGTCTCGCTCAGCTGGGAAAACAAAAGTGTGGCATTCAAAATTGTAATCAATTAATTTAAAATGTTAGAACATCGTGAAAATTGTGACTACAATGTATTCCATCAAGAGATATTCACACATTTACAATGACATAAAACAGAGAAATTCAGCAAATCCTCACATTTGAGAAGCTGAAAACAAGAAATTACATCTATTTCAATGACTTACAAAATTAATAATCAAATTTTTGCCGAATACATTTCTGTAAATTAACTAATCAAATTCCCTTCCAGGAAATACTGAGCACCGTTTTTGCAGGTTTCCAAATGTAAGTAGCTGCTAAATGCTCCACTGTGTTCACCAGCTAGTCTCTAACTGTTTGTCTGCTGTTTGCTGCTGGGCAGATAGTGTACTTATCAGAGCATTTTCACTGAAACAGCTGCATGCTGCTGATGAATGAATCATTTTCCAAAAAAATAGCAAGCTTCAAAAGTCGCTAAATCTGGCGAGAAAGTTCCACTGACAGCCTTGAGGCCTCCCTTCAAAGCCACTCCCCCAAAATGGTCATTAAACATATCATAATGTAAACAAAGAAAAACATGGCTATCAATAGTACTCAAAGCTGTAAAGTTAGCAACTGTGAGCGACCTCAAGAAGTCAAACTGGGTGCTTCACCTTTTCTCGCTCTCCTGATTCAAATCTGACTCCTTGACCTCTGACCCCTCCTGTCCCTCTCTCTCTCTTTATATGGACTTGTGCAGCTTGTGTTTCCTGTTGCAATGCACCTCTCTCTCCCTCGCTCCCTGCAGTGTGTCCTGCCCTTTATACTCATTAATTAATTCTCACTGGCCATTAAGGCAGCATGGGCTGGATCACTGATAAATATGTTCAATCTGAGTCTTTGTGGATATATTCAACATGTCTGGGGGGGCCACACCTGCTCTATGGATGGTGATGTACAAGGTGTGTGTGTGTGTGTGTGTGTGTTGGGGCATGGTCATTTAACGATGAATACATGTTATCACAAGGTCACCACCTCAATTGTATCGCATGTGTTTGTGTGTGTGTGTGTGTGGGGTGGCAGTGAGAGGAAGGAAGTCTAATTAGAGCATTAATTAAGAAGCAAACGGTTTATTGAATAAATTCTGGGATCATTAAAAGAACACACAGCAGCCAGCCTCCTCCCCTCAGTGTCTCCTCCCTCTGCTCTAATGTCAATGTGACAACGCTGCTGTAACTTTGGACTAATACACCACATACTTACCCTGAGGAGCTCAGTGGTACTGAAAGCCTAATGGGGTACATCCCAAGTCTCTTAATTGCGTCCCCGTTTCCCTCACTTGCGTCGAACCATGCGATGAGAGAGGAATCGAGGAAATGACAAATAAGAGACTTGGGATGTACCCATTGACTTTTAGATACCATGAAAAAAGAAGGTCCTGAGATCACTTCCTGTCCAGCTAGTAGCTTCTGAGGACTCAATTCATTCTCTCTTTTAGAGGTTTCCTGAAAATCTTAAACATGTTTCTTGGGTTCAATATCCTTATTCTAGGAAAAAATAATATCTGCTACATCACTTGCTATTAGAATCAGAACCATTCAACATTTTAACAAAGTTAAACGAAGGAAAACTGAATGCTGCATTATCACTGCATTGCTCTACTCAACACGACTCTCTCTTTTTTGGTTTTCCATCGACAAATGTTGTGGAGAGTACCTGATACTTTTTTTATATATATCTATATCATAGTTCAAAACCTGCTGAGCCAATACTAGAAGGTGAAGTTAAAACATCCTGCACAAACCTGCAATATTTTAAATAGCCAAGCAATGGTTATGAGCAATTTCTTTATTCACTCAAACAAGATTTTAAAGAATGGACGCCGACAAAACTCTACCATACACTACCCTCAGTTTCGCACGGTGTCTCTACGGTAATCAGCTGAGAATCCCGCATATACTGAGAGGGTACTATCTGCAGTGCTAAATGGTAAATGGACTTGTACTTGTATAGCGTCGTTCTAGTCCATTCACACCAAATGGATCACACCCATTCATTCACTGATGCATGCAAGGTGCCACCTATCTAAGCATTCATACACCGATGGTTTAAGAGTCTTGCGTTTAAGTGTCCCAAGGATCGACATGGACTAGAAGAGCCGAGGATCGAAACGCCAATCTTCTGATTGAGGGACGACCTGCTCTACCTTCTGGGCCACAAAATAAAGAAGAGAACTTTGTATAAAAAGTGAGTCAAATCGAGTCGAGGAAAATGGAACCGTGCAGTGAAAACGAGTCATAAAACGTAGGTTTTAGGTTCCTACCTGTGGTCATCATTTCTTCAGATACAATAAAATGTACTCACCGAGGGAATAGCTGAGATCTGTGTACACAGACCCACTCATGCCGTGTGCCCTTTACTGTGCTTTGTGCCATGTTCCATTGCTTTACAGGAAACAGTCTCCTTAGCTGTAAATCTGCCGTATTCCTACCATCAACTGGCTGTAATTCACCACACGCATGTATGTGTGTTTGTAGTGTATCATGTCCCAGTGCTACAGAGCACCACCTCTGCTCCTCTAATCCTCTCGGCCTACCCCTCTCTCTGTCTCTGTCTCCATCTATCTGTCCATTTATCTGTCCATCTCTCATCAGGTCATCGTCTCTACTGTTTCTGCCTTCAAAATTCTATCCTCTTCCTCTCTCTGTTATTCTGTCATCTCGCCATCCTGATAACATCATGTTATCTGCTCTCCAAATTAAAACACCAGCCTTATGCCCTTGCTGACACATACCCGCTCTGTGTGTGTGTGTGTAGGTCACAGTGTTTTGCCATTGTCTTGTTAGAAAGGTTGTGCTGTGGAGGTTGTTAATCAAACCACCACAGTTTGGTTTATGGTAAAACATGGAAACATTTTTTTCTATCTTTTTCAATTGAATGTATGCAAATACAATAGACATGGATAGGTGTGCATCTGAGGTTTAGAAAAGTTGTGTCACCGCCAATGCTACAGTCTTTTACAACATTTTCTCGCAACATGCGGGAATTTTGCACAAGAAAGGCTCTAACTCTGGAAAATCATCTACTGCATGGAAGAATGAGCTGCAATTTAGGTAAGGTAAGGCAAGTTTATTTGTATAGCACATTTCAACAACAAGGCATTTCAATGTGCTTCACATAAAACCATTAAAAGCATCAAAACATAAGGCAAAAGATAAAGGATATTTAAAAACAATTAAGAACATTCATTGAAACATTCAAAATAAAGTAGTAAAATGCAGGAAATTGATTAATATCCTTGAATGTGGTTCAATTAAAGGCAGCAGCAAACAGAAAAGTCTTCAATCTTGATTTAAATGAGCTGAGGGTCTCAGCAGACCTGCAGCTTTCTGGGACTTTGTTCCAGATATGTGGAGCAGAAAAACTGAACGCTGCTTCTCCATGTTTAGTTCTGACTCTGGGAACAGAAAGTAGACCGGTCCCAGACGACCTGAGGGGTCGGGATGGTTCATAAGGTAGCAGCAGATCAGAGATGTATTTTGGCCCGAAACCATTCAGTGCTTTATAAACCAAGAGCAGGATTTTAAAGCCAATTCTTTGTTGGACAGGAAGCCAGTGCAAAGACATCAGAACTGGAGTGATCCAATTTCTTGTTCTTAGTGAGGACTCGAGCTGCAGCCTTGCAGCTTTGATATATTCTTCAGGTGATAGTAGGCTGATTTTGTAATTGTCTTGATATGGCTGTTCAGGTTGAGGTCTGAATCCATAACTACACCTAGATTTCTAGCTTGGTTTGTGGGTTTTAACATCAGTGATTGAAGCTGAGCGCTGATTTTCAATTGTTCGTCATTGGTACCAAAAACAATTACTTCTGTTTTATCTTTGTTTAATTGAATAAAATTCTGGCACATCCAGTTGTTGATTTGTTCAATGCAGTTACCCAGCCCTTGTATGGGATTATAGTCCCCTGGTGACATAGTTATGTAGATTTGTGTGTCGTCTGCATAATTATGATAACACACTTTGTTGTTTTCCATAATCTGAGCTAGTGGAAGCATGTAGATGTTGAACAGAAGAGGCCCCAGTATTGAACCTTGGGGAACACCACATGTCATTTTAGTCAGCTCTGATGTGTAATCAGCTACAGACACAAAGTATTCTCGGTCCTTCAAGTAGGATTCAAACCAGTTAAGTGCTGTGCCAGAGAGTCCCACCCAGATTTTTAGTCTTTCTAGGAGTATGGCATGGTCGACCGTGTTGAATGCAGCACTGAGATCCAGTAACACTAAGACTGAACTTCTGCCATTGTCTATGTTTAAGTGTATGTCGTTGAAAACCTTAACAAGAGCAGTTTCAGTGCTGTGGTGCTGTCGAAAGCCTGACTGGAAAACATCAAAGCAGTTATTTACGGCCAAGAAGTTGGTCAGCTGTTGGAAAACCGCTTTTTCAATTATTTTACTTAAAAATGGGAGGTTTGATATTGGCCTATAATTTTTCATTGTTGCGGAGTCTAAACTAGCCTTCTTTAGGAGTGGTTTAATAACTGCAGTTTTTAGGGCTTGTGGGAAGACACCTGAGAGAAGGGATGTGTTTACAATTTGTAAAAGATCAGTGGTCATGCAGTTTGAAATATTTTTGAAAAAGTGTGTTGGTAGAATATCCAAGCAGCAGGAGGATGACTTCAGATGTTGTATAATGTCTTCTAGGCTTCTACGGTCGATTGAATGAAATTGTGTCATGATATTTGAATGGATGTTATTCAGAGATCGGGACAACACATATCCTGTGGTTGGTGTGGAGGCACTGACTGCTTGTCTAATTTTCAGAATTTTGTCAGTAAAAAAGGAGGCAAATTGATTGCATGCCCAAGTGGATTGGAGCTCAGCAGCTACCGACACTGGAGGGTTTGTTAGCCTGTCGACGGTAGCAAATAAGGCGCGTGTATTGTTCTTGTTTTTGGTTATGATGTCAGAGAAGAATGACTGCCTTGCATTTCTAAGTTCCAAATTATAATTGCGAAGTCTCTCTTTATAGATGTCACAGTGAACCTGGAGATTTAACAGCTCTGTGCCAGTGTTCGAGAGTACAGATCAGTCCTACTGTCGAAGGTTCCGCTTTTGAAGGTTCTCGGAATCCACCGCATTTTAACTCTTACTTGTCTCAGTCAAGTCAGATAAATAGGACTCTGGATTTTATTTCAACTGCTGGAGTATCACTAAACTGCCTGTGCCTTTCCCTTTATTTATTAACACCATCACTGTGATTTGATGTAAAACTTGTTGCTTCAAATACAACCAATAAATTGACTTACCGGTATTTCAAATTTTTCATTTTTGTTACCGTTGACGACCGTCATCCCCCCCCCTTCATACTCATTCCAAAAAAAGGGAACACAAGTGACAGGAGAAGAACCGTATTTCTCCCACACGTTTGGCACACGGTACAAGTTTCAGTTGGTTGCAATCTGCAACCTCTCCTCTAGATGCTTCCAAATCCTACACACTGCAACTTTAAGTGTTTATTAATATACATTATTCGTCAACAATTAGAACCTCTCCTATAAAGACATACTTTATGATATTACTTTATTGAACTATATTGTCATAGTTATTGTTACCCACAGGAGGTGTTATAGTTGTGAAAAAATACATTAATAAACACTTATACTTGCTTACAGCTACATTCCGGGGCTTTATAAACCATTCAACATATAATACTGCTTATGAATGCTAAATAGGGGGAACTTGGAGTAAAGTGTTAGCGGTCTAACTTTGATATAGAAAAGATGAACAGACAATCATATCATAGTCACTCTATAGAATAAGAATTATCCATCATAACAAAGACCTTGGCTTTGCCAGATTTCCATTCAGTTATTACTGGTTATTACTCCCAATGAAAATAGAAAAATACAACCACTGATTTATCCCCAGCAGCTGCGTGTGCAGAGCTCAGCCCATTTCAATCACAAATGGCAGTATCTTGATTTACATCGGCCACTGTTTTAATAGAGCTAGCCATGGCCAAATTTAAACTAGCCCAATTAATCAACTAAACATTCAATATCTCCCATTCAGGCATACACGACTTCTCAATATGAATTTTCCGGGAGATTTCTCTATTGATCGACAGAGAGATGATTTGTGAGATACATTGTGTGGAGATCAATAGGCGGCCAGTCAATAGCTCATGGCGAGAAATGAACTGTGGTGACGCGAAGGCCACAAAGTCAAGTCTGCATGTAGTCTGGCATGTGAAAATGGAGACGTGGTGTTTGCCAAGGACACGAACCGGCAACCTCTTGGTCGCAATCCGCTAAAACCGCTCTGCTACATGCAGCCGATGAGGTTTAATAAAGTAAAGAGGCACAGAGCCTGTGGAGACAGCAGGGTGGCCAGTGACTTTTACAGCAATCATGCTCATGTTTGTCTCTAACACACACACACACACACACACACACACACACACTCACACACACACTCACAGCTTCATACACTCAGCGATTTTAGAGGGGTTCCACTTTGCTGCTCTGCTCTGCTCTGTAGGGAGGGAGGGAGGGAGGGGGGGGGGGCTGCTGTGGGTATGCTGTATACGTGCACTCTATGTGTTTTCTCTTTGTTAGTTTGTTCAGCCATTCAACCCACTGGATTTGGCTTGACCGGTGTATGTGTGCGTGAAAGAACAGTAAGGTTAGAGCAGTGTCAAAGCCAAGCGGATGATGAATGGCATTAGTTTAGTCTGTCATTACAGACTGGTGTTTTATGTGGGTTCAACTGTAATGGAGGAGAGGAGAGCACTGGAGAGGAAGGGAAGAGAAGAGAGGAGAGTTGGACACATGCAGCCCAGTTGAAGTCCAATGTTGAGCTTAAATCAGACCTTCAAAGTGTTCATCTGGCTTTTAGATGCTGCGGTGCTCATTAGGTCCCCACATTATTAGTTGGACGGAATATTAAATTCATTTTAGAGCCTCATCAGTGAGGCTAACAGTGTAATGATGTCCTCTGGATGGTACCACAGAAAATGAAAGGTTGCACCAGCTATTTGTAAAATATCTGTGTAAAGTCCTTGTTACATGATCAAACTATTGATTTACTAAATCTGGTTTCAGCAGATGTTACTTAATGCTTATTCTACTTAACTTGCGTAAGCTACATAACTTAACTTACGTAACAAATGTAATTATTTGAACCCAAACTGCGAGGTTTTCCGAAACCTTAGTTGTGTTGCCTAAACAGTGCCACATTTTGTTTAAATTCACAGCATGATACAGAGGGGGTTGTGTATGTGAGGAATTGTGAAACAGAACGGGTTGAATTGCTTTCAGGTGTGTTGTAGATAGTGGCTGGTCCTGATCACCTTTCCTGCACATGAACGGAGAATGACTTGGTATTTGTAACTGAGAAGAAGAGGGAACAAGGACAGAGAACAGAAGACGGAGAGACAAGTCACAGGGGAGGAGAGAGAGAGAGCGAGAGAGAGCGAGAGTTAAAGGACATACTCCCTGTGGTAACTTGGGTGATGGGGCTTGACTGACCCCAACCACACATACACACACATATCATGTCAGAGGATTGGCAGGGTGTCGCTGAAACAGGCAGGATGTTTTAGTAATCTCAACCCATCAGCTGCCTGCTAGTCGTATAATAAAGAGAGAGAGAGAGAGAGAGAGAGAGAGAGGGTGTGTGTGGGGGGGGATTTGCTCTGGTTGTTTTAAATTACAGCTTGCACTCTCTAGGTGAATAACCCCTCACCTACACACTATACGCTGTCACACATACAATCACCACCACCACCAATGAACGCTGTATTAGCCACCTTAAAAGGAGACACACAAGCGAACGACCAGCAGCCTTGGCTGTGCTGAGCTGCTGCGTGGAGACAAAAACAGAGAACAGCAGGGTCCTGCTGGCTGACCAACCTTGTTATTGAGTCAGGGTGGCCAAACACAACCTAACGGTGACATGATTTAAAGTGGCCCCTCAGCAGCCTGTCACCGGGCTGGCTGTTTTAATCCAGGCCACACCAGGTGACATTTTGATGTATTTTAAACCCTGAGCAGGTGAACAACAAACAGTTGTTTCCAGCAAGCACTCCGGAGATGCAGGGATACATGCGTGCATGAGAACTGGGACAACCGGTACAACTTTCATTACCACTGAGTTACTGTGTCTGTCTCAGTGGCCCCTCACAAGCAGCTGTTCACTGGAAGGGTATGAGTTAGCAACTAGTCAGGAAATAACAACCAGTAACTCTGTTTCTCTTTTCTAATCATTGGTGCTTCTTCGGACTCTGAGCAACTTGGATGATTTTATGTTTTGTAGATCTGTTCTGATATGATATGACCAACAAAAATCAGCAGAAAGCAGGCAAAACTTCTGAAACTCCTTTACACAAACCAGTCTCTCAGTAAAGATAGCACATCCTACAGTAATGACCCAATTCCGCTTCGATAACAGTTGATGACAGTTCATACAATCACCTGCCATGTATTTTTTGAAAGTGCCTGCCCTTTTCCAAACAGTTTCCAATGATGACTTATCAGATCCATTTGGCGGCTCAGGTTAAGTGAGAATGCCCTGCTCAAACATACTTCCGGTAACAGTTCAACCACAGTTCTAAATGACATTGGTCATTAAAACCTAATAAACCCTAGCCCTATTTTTAGGCCTCTGCTCGAAAATTGCTTTCCCATACTAAAAACACTGTAAATCTGTAACTACAAGTAATCAACTAATTGTGATGTTATAATACAGGTAACACTTGTGAGATTTGTTCAGATGTGTAAATATTGTGTATATGTTACTGGTTAATAGTGAATGAAGATGGCACACAGCTCAAATTGAAAAGTTTCAGGTTCGCCTGAAATAGAAGCACTGAAAGCATGAATATCTTTTTTTATTAATGCAGGTGAAAGCCCCAAATCATAGCACAAGATGTCAGAAGTCTCTCTGCAAATCTTTGCTTTGATAAAGTGAAGCAAAAAAAAGTTTGAGAGGTTTTAGTACAGAGAGGTCACGGGAGGTCGAGCTGATTTGTCATTTTGGAAGCAGCTGTTCCAGCTGTTCCATTGTACTTTTATATACTCCATAACTATATATTTCAATTTCACGAATAGTATTCAATCTATCCAAATACATCAGTTTGGCATCATTTTGAGACCCTGAGGCCTCTCTAAACCCTGTATGTGTCTGTGAAACACGGATCAATTCTCGTCTGCCTGTGTGTATGTGGAGGCGATAACAGCCATTGGCCAATTCCAGACTATGACACCTCTTTAGACGCGTCAGAGTCTCAGGAATGTAGGAGTGGTAACGTGGGTTTGATTGCCAGAATCGTTAGCCGGAAAAAACAGAAAGGCGCCGTGCGTCGCCCTGCGTAAAAACTGATTAGCTGAAAGTGAATTCCCTTCACCCCATGGTCCCCCAGGCTTGTCTGACCCCCCTTTCACCAGGAAACAGTTGAAAAAACACAGGAAATACGAAGCAACAGTGTTTTTAGCCGGCAAAACAGAGTATTATACCTTTTTCTTCATGATTCATCTCAAAGTAAGGAGCATTTATGTTTTTTTTCTGCGGTGGAGCGGCTTGGTTTTGTGGTGCTTGTTGACTGTAAATTTGTAATGGTTTCACGGAGAGAAATTTGGAAGATATCTCTGGATTCTGTGTTGAATGCTCGTGCTTTTTGATATCTCGATTATCCGTGTTAGCGGTTAGCTTTTTGTTCGCAGCTTTGTACGGAGTGCATGGCTCGCCGAGTCATGGCAAAAAATCTGTGATATTGTGGTACGTCTTAGATATTATATTAGTTTGTGTATAATTGTGTTTGCAGTGTGTAAAATGGCGTACATGATGTTTTTGCCCAGAATTTTCTTCGTTAAGTCGGTATATAATATGTGTGTAGCATTCATTATATTTGTTTCTGAAAAGTGCATTCTACGACATGCTCTTCGCTAAACGGTCTCGCTCGAACCCCAAATCAGTATCAGTATGTTGAACATACAATGAATTTGACATGACGGGAGGTGCGTAACATTTAACAACAATCAACAACGAGCAACAATGCAAAGTAGAAACAAATTAAATTTACAGAAATTTAAATGGTCCTCGCTCGGGCTTAAGCTGTTTTAATATCTGTTTGTCTTTTGCAGGGTTGATGTGTGCAGGAGACTATCCCACCATGGATTGAGCAGGAGGTGGGTTACATCCTTGACAGGTCGCCTGTCTATCACAAGGATACCATGCACAGTTTAAATCAGTGTCATCACTCACCCATAGTCACACACTGATGGCAAGGGCCACCATTCAAGGTGCCACCTGCCCATCATTCATACAACATTCACACACCGTAGGAACAGCTACAGGAGCATTTGGGGACCCTCTTGCCCAAGAACACATCGACATGGACTAGCGGCAGGGGCGGGCTGGCCATAGGGGATACCGGGGGAACCCGTCGGTAGGCCGACGGGGTATTGTCTTGTCTCCATCACTAACCGGCCCTCGCTCTGAGATCGCCGACCCCGACTATATATGCTTCACAGAACACGTTAAATTTACTCTAATACTTAAAGTCAATAATCGCTGACTGATATTTATACTGCTCCTCGCGATCTGTATTCACACTCATGGTTTCCATCTGTGAGCCGGCAGCATCCCTACACACACACACACACAAGCACACACCCAGCATGCAATCTGCCCCAAAGAGGCGGGTCTATGAATAGGGTTGGGTACCGAAACTCGGTGCCACTATGGCACCGGTTCCTATACGTCCGGTATCTACCGGACCGAAACGCAACGCAGATTTCGGTGCTTCCTTTCGGTGCCTGCGCCGATTGAAATACTTTTTTACACGACTCTGATGACTCCGTCCTGGCAGCAGGACTCGGTCCTCCGCTCCTCACTCATAGTATTATTACAACGGGTACTTAGCGCTGCTGCTCATAAGCACAACAACACAGGCACGCCAAAGCTTCTTCTTCTATGAGACCAACTGGCGGTTGGCAAATGACGAATTGGCGCATTACCATCACCTACTGGTAAAATAAAATAAGTCATGAGAGGTGTCGTATTTTGCCAGAGAAGGAAAATATGCTCATATTTCTGCAAAATAATTGCTGAAGTTTGAAGCTGTAGTGTGTGTACAGAGTGCGTGTGTGCTTTCTATTTATTTGTATTTATTTAAGTATACTGTAAACTGTGAACAGTTAACATATTGTTCATAGTTAAAACGTTTGAAGCTGTAGTTTGAAGCCAAGTGTTTTGTATTTATTTATATTTATAGTATACTTTAAACAGTTAATATATTGTTCAATTTGAAGAAAAAAGTATCGGTTCAGGCATCGTTTAGGCACCGGTATCGGAAAAAACCCAAACGATACCCAACCCTATCTATGAAGCAGTTTAGCCAATGAGGTTTTAATGCTGATTAAAGATATAAATGAGTGACATACAATTTAGCCAATCAGCGTCCTCAAATAGATTCAGCTTGGGGCAGAATCTATTTGCTGCCTCTGCCTATATGCGCGAGCGCTGCTCCTCCAAGAGCCGTTTCAGAGGAGAACTTTGGCGGAGAAACTGCACAATCAGACAGCAGACTAGCAGGAAAGGGAAGCAGGACATGCGAAGCTTCTCCACTAGCTGTACACCAGACAGGTTTGGCTAGCTGGATGACGTCATGCTAATAACTTATTTAGCTTTTTAAAACAACGGGGACAGATCCAGCACCGACAGTTAGGGAGTGAGAGGCATGAAGCACCTGCTGAGACATGATATATAGTTATAAATACATCATTATATATATGTGTGTGTGTGTGTGTTTTATATTATAGTGAATATTATTGTATGATATATATATTATTATATGATATATATATTATTATATGATATATATATTATTATATGATATATATATCAAATTATACAGCATATTATTATATGATTTATATATTATTATATTATACTGAATTGAAATAAGATGTCCTGACGTGTTTGTCAAAGTGTTATTTACTGCTTTTTTCATGTTGGAATAAAAGTTAAATATGTAACTAAAGTAGTAATACGTGTTTGATACCTTAATGTTTTGCATTAAATCATCGTGGGATGTTTGCTGAAATTGATTGGATGTGGCTCAGCCCTACAGAGAACATGTTCCACCAGCTCCACTGCGTATAACCATCTGATACTAGCCCAGAGTTCAGCATATTCATCTAGCAAACTATACCTACCTTGGAGTGTTACAACAGCCAGTATTATTTTATTCAATGTATCCATCCAGGCAAATTGGTGGATCCAAATGTTGTAAAAAAAAAAAAAAAAAAAGATATAATTTCTTTGTAATCATCCAAAATAATGTTAGGTGTATGGGTATTTTCCCAAGTAGGCCACTGACTGGTCGATACGTGCGATGCATTGAGTGGGCAACGCGCCGTGTATTGAGTGGGCCGGTCTGACAGTAACTCCCGGGACACTTTTTTCCCCCAGTCCGCCTCTGACTAGCGGAGCAAGGAATCGAACCGCCGATCCTCTGATTGAAGGACGACCCTGCTCTACCACTGAGCCATAGTCGCCCTAAAACGTTTTCGATGACATGGCTGAATATTTAGCTGATCTCAACAATGTGGATGAAACATTTCGAGAGAACTAGGGACATTTTTAGTATCTTGGACTTTGCGTCTTTATACTTCGTTGTTCATGATTATGTGGATTACCTACAAAATATTTGTATTATTCGTAGGTATAGCTACGAATGCTGGAGCAGACCAGCATGCACAGCTCAACCTTATTTCTAGCAGAGGCAGCTGTTTTTCGGGGGAAAAAAAGATTAAACCCACTGTACGCTGCCTTCAGCAAACAGCAGAAAGACATGGTTAGAGCCTTGCTGGTGAACATAGTGAAGCATTTAGCAGCTGAAGAGGCATATAGTTCCCTAGGGAGTTGATAGGAGAATGTGGAGAACAAAACAGAACAAAAAGGAGAGGACTTACATCCATTGGGTCACCAGAAACATGAATTCAACTAAATGCTAATTTGCTATTAAAATAGCCACAACAATGTGATATGTCACTGTTGTATATACAGTTTATAAAATCAATTAGTAGGGCTCTGTCTTTTTACTTTTGTTGACAAAGGTTAGTTCAAGTAAAACTCTTCATTGTTGTCTGACCTGAAGTGGAGACCTCCAATATGGCTGCCACAGGGTATGTCACCTGAAAGTCATCGACATTGGCCCCATATGGTGGTTGTTGGATGCGAGGTGTGTGTGCTGTGTGGGTTAGAGTAATGTTGTGGGTTCAAGCGCAGCCCTCAGCCCTCCGCTGGATGTCATCCCCACTCTGCCTGCTGGGCTTCAGCAAAGCTAACCTCTGTCTGTGGTGGGTCCACAGGTCAATATGGTGTTTTACCAACAGGAAAGTGATTCTCCACAGCTGTCAACATCTATCAGCCTCAATCACACACACACACAAACGTACACGGGTCAGCCGCTCAGCCACACGCACACATTCACGAAAACGCAGACACACTGGGGTCAGCCACTCATAAAGCCGTAAACAACAGAAAATGGTATGTGGCTGAAAAAGTGTCAGCTCAATTGGATTCTGAAAACACTGCTCTGATTTTCCACAGCTCCTTTATTTTCTCTGTCCATGTTGATATGTCTTCTATCTTCTCGGCTTGGAGGTTTTTACTCCATCTAAAGGCTATCTGAGTTGCTGTTGCTTATGGCTCTGTATTTTCCCCCTCATCAGTTGGCTCCTTTAGACAAGCTGTTTTCTGTCTTATCAATGTTAAGAATGTGAGTGCTTGGGTTTGAGCAAAATAAGCCAAGCATTCTTAATTTCTATTTAATTGGCTGGATATTTATGATCATTGGTCTTATATGTGTTTCTCTAAATAAAGCAATTAGGAATGTGCATGCTTAAAAAAACAAATATCAGTAATTCATAGTTTTCTTTTCCTATTAACAAGTCTTGACAGTCAAAAAATGTATCAACATTCAAAAGCCCTGTTAGGAGCTGCTAACGGGGCTTTTGAATGTCGATTAATTGTTAATGTGAAGATGTCAGCCATATTATCTGCCCAGAGAATTGTTTTTGTTGATTTATATAAAAAAAAAAAATCCGATCTGATTTGAGGATGTTGTGTTCTAATTCAAAAGCAACTCAAAACCATACAGACGATCCTATTCCTATAGTCTTAAGCATGGGTGCCTGGTTATGTGTTAAAATGGGGGAGCAAATTGACAAAAATATGTGTGTGTATCTGTATTGGAAGGGGGTCCTGGTGGTCCTAGCCCAGAAAAAAAATTGTAATTCAAAACAAATTTACTGCATGTTTACCTTCGGCTCTGAAAAGTAAAACCATTTGGGAGTGCCTTAAACTTCCACTCTTTCTAATAGCCAGCAGGGGGCAACTCCTGTCAGATGATGAAGTCAGACGATATAGACGTCAATGAAAATGACCTAACTTCTCACTTGATTTATAAACATTGTAAACATGAGTTTATGAGAGTTTTCAAGTCTTCTTCATACAGCATGATGTTCATTGAATAAATTATGGCCCATTTAGAGTAATGTTTTGCGTTTTCCTCTTCAGTTAATGAAAGTTAATTGTGACATTTTGGTCGACTAAAAATGTCTTATTCAGCATTCGGGGTGTAACGGTTCACAAAACTCACGGTTGGGTTCGGTACGATACAGTGGAGCCACGGTTCGGTACGTTTCGGTACAGTAGAAAACTATAAATGCCAGAGAAATGTACTTGATTTTAAAATATATTTATTCATTACAACTAACATCATGAAGTTATTCTTTGACTTTGAACAATGATGGAACTATACCTGAGTGACCCATCTTCTGGGGTGTCTTCTTAGCAACACATAAGCATAAAAAACAAAAACTGCTCCTTAATGTTATGTAGTATTGTTACTTACATCTTCTCATCATCATTTTAGTATGAACAATGATGGAACTAAACCTGAGTGAACGTGGCTCTTCATCTCCCATTCAGTGGTCAGGTGATGTGTTACAGTCAGGTGATGTGTTACAGTCAGGTGATGTGTGTTACAGTCAGGTGATGTGTTACAGTCAGGTGATGTGTGTTACAGTCAGGTGATGTGCGTTACAGTCAGGTGATGTGTGTTACAGTCAGGTGATGTGCTGTTACAGTCAGGTGATGTGCTTTACAGTCAGGTGATGTGTTACAGTCAGGTGATGTGCTTTACAGTCAGGTGATGTGTTACAGTCAGGTGATGTGTGTTACAGTCAGGTGATGTGCGTTACAGTCAGGTGATGTGCGTTACAGTCAGGTGATGTGTTACAGTCAGGTGATGTGTGTTACAGTCAGGTGATGTGCTGTTACAGTCAGGTGATGTGCTTTACAGTCAGGTGATGTGTTACAGTCAGGTGATGTGCGTTACAGTCAGGTGATGTGTTACAGTCAGGTGATGTGTGTTACAGTCAGGTGATGTGCTGTTACAGTCAGGTGATGTGCTTTACAGTCAGGTGATGTGTTACAGTCAGGTGATGTGCGTTACAGTCAGGTGATGTGTGTTACAGTCAGGTGATGTGCTGTTACAGTCAGGTGATGTGCTTTACAGTCAGGTGATGTGTTACAGTCAGGTGATGTGCGTTACAGTCAGGTGATGTGCATTACAGTCAGGTGATGTGTGTTACAGTCAGGTGATGTGCGTTACAGTCAGGTGATGTGCATTACAGTCAGGTGATGTGTGTTACAGTCAGGTGATGTGTTACAGTCAGGTGATGTGTGTTACAGTCAGGTGATGTGCATTACAGTCAGGTGATGTGTGTTACAGTCAGGTGATGTGTTACAGTCAGGTGATGTGCTGTTACAGTCAGGTGATGCGCTTTACAGTCAGGTGATGTGTGTTACAGTCAGGTGATGTGCGTTACAGTCAGGTGATGTGTTACAGTCAGGTGATGTGTGTTACAGTCAGGTGATGTGTTACAGTCAGGTGATGTGCTGTTACAGTCAGGTGATGTGCGTTACAGTCAGGTGATGTGTTACAGTCAGGTGATGTGCATTACAGTCAGGTGATGTGCGTTACAGTCAGGTGATGTGTGTTACAGTCAGGTGATGTGCTGTTACAGTCAGGTGATGTGCGTTACAGTCAGGTGATGTGTTACAGTCAGGTGATGTGTGTTACAGTCAGGTGATGTGTTACAGTCAGGTGATGTGTGTTACAGTCAGGTGATTAGCGTTACAGTCAGGTGATGTGTGTTACAGTCAGGTGATGTGCTGTTACAGTCAGGTGATGTGCATTAGAGTCAGGTGATGTGTTACAGTCAGGTGATGTGTGTTAGTCAGGTGATGTGCTGTTACAGTCAGGTGATGTGCGTTACAGTCAGGTGATGTGTGTTACAGTCAGGTGATGTGCGTTACAGTCAGGTGATGTGTGTTACAGTCAGGTGATGTGTGTTACAGTCAGGTGATGTGCTGTTACAGTCAGGTGATGTGTGTTACAGTCAGGTGATGTGTGTTACAGTCAGGTAGCTGTGTGTTACAGTCAGGTTGATGTGCGTTACAGTCAGGTGATGTGCGTTACAGTCAGGTGATGTGTGTTACAGTCAGGTGATGTGTGTTACAGTCAGGTGATGTGCTGTTACAGTCAGGTGATGTGTGTTACAGTCAGGTGATGTGTGTTACAGTCAGGTGATGTGCTGTTACAGTCAGGTAGCTGTGTGTTACAGTCAGGTAGCTGTGTGTTACAGTCAGGTTGATGTGCGTTACAGTCAGGTGATGTGCGTTACAGTCAGGTAGCTGTGGGTAACCCTCGACGTCCAGGCATCCGTTGTCAGAGCAGCAGCGGGTGCCTCGGACATTTGATTCTCCTCTTGTGCTTTTGTTTTCTTGTACAAAGCGGGAATTAGGGTTTGGCTGAAATGGGCTCGTGAAGGAATTGTGTAACGGGGCTCAATAACATTCAGCAGGTTCATGAAGCTGCGTTTACCACTACAGAGTCCGGTCTCATGTCCGCCGCTATAAATGTACCAATCGCCGTGGTGATGCTTTAGCCCTGTTCTATTGGTAGTGAACAGCTGCTTAAACGCTTCGGGGAGAGTTTGAAGTGTGTTGAGCTGCTCTCCAGGTTTTCGTTTAGTTCGCCCCACTGCCACACTGGGCTGATGTCTGTGTAAATGAGTTAACATGTTTGAGGTATTCACACTGATGGAGCCTACACTGTGTAGCAAATGCAACATAGCGTTGTTTTTTTATCCACCGCTCTCTCGCCATCGCCCTCATAGTTCACAGAGAAACCAACGTGGCTCCAAACACCAGACCTGCAGGTCGTTGGAGGATCTTCTAGTTCTGGTCTATAGTCATACTGCAGCGAGCTAGCTCCGTGTAGCCGCTACACTGTAGCGTGTCTCACAGCGCAAAAGTGCCGACTGGAGTAGAAAGTTTTTCTTTGGTGGTGGGCGTGTCAGAGTGCATTACAGCACGCTGTCCGTTACGTCATGTGGGTTGCCAGTTTGAGAACAGTGGCTCCACCGAAAACATAATATTTCCCACAATTTAAGCTTCCGCATTTTCCAAATGCACTTATATTATTATACGATTACTATTATTATATTATACTAGTATTATTCAAACGTATTGTTCAGTTCGTCATGCGTACCGAACCGTGAGCCTCGTACCCGAACGGTTCAATACGAATATGCGTATTGTTACACCCCGCGCATTCGGTTAGCTCTCTCGTGTCACTTGGGGTTCCAAAAAACCAGGATGATGAAATATGTATCACAGGTCTCTCAGTGCTCACTATATTGTGTCTTATCGGGAGTGTTCATGTGACATATGGATGGTATTTGCACTGTATAAACTGTATGTGCATGTCTCTATGTGTGTGTATCTGTATTCACAGGATTGGTTTGAGGGTTACATCTGAGATGTCTAATGGCATGTATTGTACTGAGTGTGTGTATGTGTGTGTGTAGTGATTTAGATGTGCGGCTCTATATTCTCTCTGCCATTTTCATTGTTTTATCTCCCACACACACATACACACACCTGACAGGCCTATCCAGGCTAATAGATAGTATTTTAAATCATATTACCTCCATTACAAACTGTTTTATTGTCCTACCACATCTGTCAACCTACTGAGTGGCTATGATGCGTGTGTGTTTGTGAGATGCCAAGAAACCAAGCTCTCTCCTTTCCTCTCCTCTGATGGTATCTGTTTAGTGGGAAATGAAGCCATGCTGGAGGACAGCGTTGGTGTTGGTGCTAAAAGATTGAGGTCTAGGACATAGATCAGAGAGAGAGAGGAAAGAAAGGGACAAAGACATAAAGACACAGAGAGAAAGACGTAAGGAAGAGACAAAGAATAACATATAAACTGGTGGTGTAATCAGTGGTCCTGACCCCACTTTGTCGGCATCGTGTGTGTGAGAGAGAGATAATGAGAGAGAATGACAGCATGTTTGGCACATCTGAATCCAACATCTGTAAAGGTTATAGGTGGATAACTGCAGACGAGATGAAATTGTCATCAAACTAAACTGGTCAGTTGACCCAGGAAACATATTTGTTCAGCGGTGGAAGCAGACATGCCAAAGACAGAAACATCAAAACCAAATCAAAGTAAACCTTTGTGTATGCCTGGAAACCACAGAGAAAAAAATGTTCTTTCCTAATTTGGGTGAATGGATCATTAAATACATTATGATTATACTTCAATTTTTTTTTACCTTGAATACATAAAAATATTTACATGCTTTTACTAAAAATAAGGTTTTGAATGCAGTAATTATACTGTATTTTCACATTGTGGTATACTTGATCTAAAGACTTCTTCCACCCCTCATTGATGTAACTAACAATAACTAATATAATCAATATTACATTAAGGAAACCTAACAGTTAATTAGAGAACATCTTACGATTACCAGCTGCACACTATATCGGACCAGGGGCGTAAAGTAAGAGGGCCAATGGCCACCACTTCCATCCCTACTTTCGGCACATTTGTTCAAACCACACCCATCTTCGAACTCGGTAGTCATTTTTTTCTGAACTACACACCTGTAAAGTTTTGTGACTGCATCTTTTGATTGTTTGTGATGCTATAATGCTGACAAAATCAGTCCACAGACAGACAGACAGACAGAAATAAACACCTGGCAAAATACTTCAAACGGCTACTGTGGTAGTTCCTGCTACAGTAGGTGTCTCCAGGACCACATTCTGCCATGATGACTCACACCATGAAAACCATACCAGCCACATGCTACATGCTGTTGCGGATGGTAATTACACCTAAGATATCATACTGATGGAAAATAATGGAGGGCCAGCCCATGTATGAAGTTCCTTGCAGGTCGCAATTGATGGACAACAAAAACAAACGTTCTCCAATGTGTGTAACTAATCTAATTTAAATTTCAAATAAAATGACTTTAATTTTGAATAACACTGTGTGTGTCTTCAAATTATGAAAATTAGCCTGTATAAATTACTAATCATTTTCCACATTTACATGATAGACTCAGTTGCTGATGATTAATGTGCATTGTCCACTCTTAAAAGAAATGACCATGAAACATATGTTGTTGTGACCATGTTTGTTGGGATATTCTGTAATTGCTAAAAAGGAAATTGTGCATTTGTTTATAAGTGATGCAGCTACAATGACTATGGTTTTGGTTACCCACAAGTCTGAACCCAGTTAAGCAGAATACAATGGATGGATGGAGGGACAAAATCACCATGGATCAATTTCAAATGAGCCCCCATTTATAAAAGGTTTGTAAGTAGTAATTAATGGTTAATAAATCACTAATAATTATTATTCTAACCAATATTAGCTGAAGGTTTATTTTCTAGCTTTTTTTTTAGACAGCCCTTTGTGACAGGAAAGGGCTTATAGGCTCGCTTCAAATTCACCAGAATTGTTCACTCCTTTGACCAAAACAGCAATTTTACCTCGTAGAACACAGGAGTTGTTGGTCTACTGCTGCCTTGGTTGTTTTTTTTGTTATCATGTGGCTTTGGTGTTGGGGATGGCAAGATAAAGCGGTGAAAATATTCTAAACATAGTGTACACTAAACTGATTTAGATTTTCTTAGGTGTCTAAAATATATTTTGCTGCTGTCCACAGCAGTACATTGCTTTGCATCTCCATTGGACTGTGTGAACATCTATAATCTATCTGGGCCAAAATACATTCATCAACGATCTATTAGAAATAACCCTCTAATTACAGTATAATCTAATTAAATTTTGATATATCCTCAGTCAGTTTTCTGGAGGAAAACAAACACAGGGAACTTTAAATTATTACTGATCTGTTAAGCATTAGTAAATTATTTATTTAACATTAACAAAACTAATAGTTACAAATAGTAACTTGTGGCACCCTTTGGTATGTCCTTTCCACTAAATCCAATTAACAAGAATGTTTTCTGCAAATTGGTGGCTTCCTTGGATTTCATCAAAAGCGTACATGATTAATACGGTATGTAAATACATATCAATGGTTTTGCATAAATTATTCTTGATGTTGAAGCCAGATGGTCCAGCAAAGAAGACAAAACAAAGAGCCGGGTTACTTAAAAAGCCAAAGTAGTGTTTGATAGTCAAACTCAAATCACTCCTTAACATTATGAGTATCTCCACCTTCATTACACTGCACTGTCTACCTCAGTGTGTGTAACAGTGGTAGCAGGCAGCAAGGTCACGGCAATTGACGGTAGTGTGTGTGTGAGTGTGTGTTTAAGTGATAGAGGTTACTGGGTAGAGCATTGATTTAACCAGTACATCCGATACGACTTGGAATAGCCCCTCAACATGGAGGTGGAGAATGCATCAGTGTGTTGATGCATAAAGCTACCATGCAGAACACACTCTGATGAGACACACGCACACACACACACACACACACACACACACACACACACACACACACACACACACACACACACACACACTCACACTCACATGCTCTAATACACACATTCACGTTTAGCTCATTTCATCCAGAACGTTCTCTGATGGCTTTATCATTCTCCCTGCTCCCATTCACCCTGCTGATCATTGTGTGTGTGTGTGTGTGTGTGTGTGTGTGTGTGTGTGTGTGTGTGTGTGTGTAGGTGTGTGTGAGAGTGTGTGTGTGAGTGATGTAGAATAATATTCATGGGGAATATTCAGATTTATAGTAAGGTTATTAATTGCGGCGGTGCTTTAAGTTATTCCTACTTTATGGGGTGGAAAGATAATAACCTAATAAGTTTCCCCTTGTGTGTGTAAGTGTAAGTCAGTGTTTGTTAGTGTGTGTGCGTGTGTGCCAAGGCTCGCGCGTGAGGTCAGTGTGTGTTTGTATTGTTTCCCGTACTCATATTCATATTCAGTATGAAGTCCAGAGAGGCTGAACATATAGCTCATCATTACCAGCAGTATTTGTTTGATTTATACTGTCACTGATAGCAACTATTAGCTCAGTCCAGAGAACTCTAAAGGGACAAACCACTTATTTTAAGAATGAGTAATTGTAACTCTGATAGTGCAGAGCGGTCCTATCAGTAACTGTGAATGTGAACAACTCTCCTCTGAGATGTCACCCACAGGGAAGGAATTGAGACAAATTATGAGAGGGAATGTTTAGAGGGAAATCACGTGTCAAAAAAGGACTATATTATTCCAATACACACTAAAACAAACAAACAAACATACAAAACAAAAACATTTACAGTTCATTAGTTAGAGATGATAGGGGTTTGAGACAGGGTATTTTGGGAATTGTTATGTTAATACAGTGTGACTTTTTGAACTTTTGAAAAGTAAAACTAACAATAAAGCCTAAACCATCGTGTGAAAGGTATGAAAAGAAAAATGAACTAACTGCTGATGTAATTTAGTCTCATTCTCACCCATGCACGTGTGTAATCACACAAACTGTTTAACCAATTAGGAAGATACGATGTATCATATCTTCCTAATTGGTTAGTTAGTTTCCTCAAGCACCAAAAATACATTTTCTGATTGCATCTCTGCCAGTAATGTTAGCATTACTGGTCTGCAGCGGTAAGCACAGGTAGCTTTGGTAATACTAAACGAGCAAGAACAGAGTGAAAAAAATCACGCAGCGACCTTAAGTTTGAGAAAAAACACAATGCATGGCTAGGGTGCCCTTCCAGTGGAGAAAGCGTGATACAGGGCCCTCCTGTCCCCTTGCAGAGGCGGAAGTATGATGCAGGGCCCTATAGGGCCCACGTGACGCTTCAGAGGAAAGGACGTCTCATGTCTGTTAAAACATGTCTCCTCGTGTCTTCTCTCCTCGCATGGTTTCCTCTCTCCTCTCCATTTGAAAAAAAACTGTCCCTATTGGACATACGTATGTTTTTTGCCCTATTGGCTTTGGTTGTCTCTTTTCACGTCCTGAAATATGTCTCCAGCACGCCTCTGTCCATATGTGGCACAAAGCCTGGGTGTAGGATTACACAGGACTTACATTTGTTATACTGTGGTATTGCAACCCTGACTTCAGAAAAGGATCTGAATACCTCTTCCACTTCAACATTAATTATTTGTTTTACAGCAACCATCAGTTGAATAGACAACATTCAAACTGGTGCGTTCAAGTACAGACATTCTGCATCCCTCTTTCTACCACTTGATACTGCCGATGTACAAATTAGTCTGATGAAAAAAAGACACTGCACACAAGTCCCCAATAGACTGAATCACTTTAGAAATTCTTTACTTTTGAGCCGTTAAATGTTAACCAAATTTGTTTGGTTTTCTTTATGCTTTTAAAACATTCATTTATCTGTTTATTATTTATTATTTATGTGACCTGTGATTTAATTTGTACATTTTAAGTCCACAAATGTTAAGCTTTGTGGCACTCAGCACAGTGATCAGTTTTTGAACACCACAATGTATTGAATAAATACAAATACTGTGAACAAACACTTTTTGACTAACACTATTTATTCCTATTCTGTTACACATACATCATGTAGCAATCACACAAAGTTGTATTGTAGAGGGGAGCACGCCAGAGTCCTATGCAATTATTCACAGCTTCACTAAATACCGAAGAGTGTCCTCCTTTTTGGTGTTATGGATATGGTCACCCTAGTGTCTAGTAGCATTACAAGGCATTAACGCCAAATACAGTTAAGGAGTGTGAATAACTCCACTGCATAAAAAATCCCCTTCAAAATAAAAGCACAATATATATTTTTTTCAGGCAACCCCACTGAAAACGGGTTGCGACCCACCAGTTGAGAATCACTGCTATAGATGGTCTTTCCAGTGTTGAAAACATGCAGGGACCTCTAGGGTGCCCTTCCAGTGCAGAAAGAGTGATGCAGCACCCACTAGGGGACACTAGTCACTAGGGGCGACTGTGGCTCAGTGGTTAGATAGTCCTGATGGGCAGGTGGCACCTTGCATGGTAGCCCCTGCCATCAGTGTATGAATGGGTGTGAATGGGTGAATGATGACATGAAGTGTAAAAGCACAAGCACAGTCCATTTACCATTTACTAAGGTGTCATTCCAGTGGAGAAAACGTGATGCAGGGCCATATGGTGCCCTTCCAGTGGAGAGAACATGACTTAGGGCTCTATTAGGTTCCCTTCCAGTGGTGAAAACATGCAGGGCCCTCTAGGGTGTCAATCCAGTGAATAAAGCGTGATTCAGCAACCTCTAGGGTGCCTTTTCAGTAGAGAAAGCATGATGCAGGGCCCACACGCTCTCTCTAGGGTGTCCTTCCAGTGGAGAAAATGCCTTCATAGGGTGTCCTTCCCATGAAGACAACAAGCAGGGCCTCTATGGTGCCTTTCCAGTGGAGATAACACAGTGCAGGGTTCTCTAGAGCAGGGGTTCTTAACCTTTTTGACCTCGGGGCCCAACTTTTCAAGTACAAAGTGTCCCGGGGCCCATTCAAATATTAACACTATTAGTTTAACTAATTGATCTCACGCTTGGTTTGATTTGTATTCAATCACTATATTGTTACCTGTTCAACTCCATCCCTATTTTGGAGCAAAACTGCCTAAAATGACATACCCAAATTAAAATGGCTGTAGCTTCTGAACCGCTCTGACTATATGCATCAAAAGTGTCAGAAAACCTGTAGGTCATACAGAAACAGAGCAGTGGGCCTTTGGAGTCAGTACAAATTGAAGATTTTTGTCCGCATAAAATAAAAAAAGTATATTTCAGTATAAATAACTGCCTGTGGTTGTATCTGTACAGGTAAAGGACAGTATAGGGCTATAATTACACTATCGGTGAACAACTGCCTCAAATTTGAAGAAGATTGGACAAAGTATGACCATTCTACAGTGTTTCTTCCATGAAGAGATCCCGGCGGAGCTCTAAAAGGACATTTGGAGACCCAAATGGACACATAACCAAATGATATTCTGACACACTAAAGATGTTTCTCCCTTTATATTTTGTTATTATATTATTTCCCTTTTATTTTTAGCCTTTGCAAATTGCAAAAACTATGTATATATGGTCGAAGACATGGTGTGTGAGTAGCGGACTTGCTGTGCGTAATGGCTGCGACCGAGCGCACGATCGAGTATGAGAGTAACTCAGTTACGCAAGGTTATACGTTGGTTGACGACTTATAGAAGAGGAAGATAAGGAACGGAAGGAAGAATGGAGGAAGATAATGAATGGCTCTGCCTCGTTGCCTCCGTTCACAAAGCCGTACTTAAGAAAGTCAGGGTTGTACTTGCGCACACATTTAGACTTTGGGGAGGGGGGGGGGGGGGGTATGGCACCACTGTCGTCTTAATTTTTTCTTTTCAAAAACGTATCCATAACTTTCGCTACAGGCTAGCGGCTAGCTGAGTGTCTTCTTCTGCTTATTGCAGCTTGTTAAACAACTGACTGACGCATTACCGCCACCAGGTGGTGGGAAGCTGTATTGTAACTGAGCGTCTCATGGATAACAGTAATATCTCTGGTGTCTTCAATTGTTAACCTATGCGGTCCCGCGGCCCTCGCGGCCCACAGGTGCAAAACTGAAAGTTTTTTGCGGCCCTCTAGGTGGCGCTCGCGGCACAATCATGGGCCGCGGGCCCATGGTTAAAAATCACTGCTCTAGGGTGTCCTTCCAGTGTAGAACATGCAATAAAGGGCTCTCTAAGCTCTGTATTGCAGGGTCTCTAAGCCCTTAGAGAGCCATCCTATTTATTTTTGTATTATACTATATTTATCCCGTTAAGGGGAAAATTTGTCTCTGCATTTCCCTGTATATATAGGGATCAGTGGGCTGCATATGACAGGGACACTTCAACACATGACACATATCAGCCAAGGATTGAACTGTTGATCTCGGTTACCAGACAACCCTCTTAACCCAGTGAGCCACGATTGTCCTACAGGAGAAAATGTGATGCTAGGACCTCTAAGGGGCCCCTCCAGTGACGAAACATAATGCAGTGCCCTCTAGGGGTGCCCTTTAAATGGAGAAAAAACATGATGCAGGCAACTGCGGCATCTCCACTATGGCAACAATCTGAACATCTCACTCTCTGTAAGAAATGAAAATAAAATGTCCCAAAATGTGGAAATATTCGTTACAGTGTTTCCCAGAAACATCTAGTGTACTGTTGATCAGTTTTCTGCTGCGTTTGGCAGCTTTTAGTGATCAGTGATCTTGTGGTTCCCATGCAGACAGGGCCAATTAGCAGCCAAAGGAAGAGTTTTCGACCCAACACCATCAATTTCCATATGCAGGAAGACCAACCCTATTTATCCAACTGTACTGTTAGTACTACTATTATTACCACTTCTGCTGCAAAGGAGCTCACCATTCTGCACCCATACACACCTCTGACTCTCCACTGATTGGGCCGCTCTGGTGATCAGTGATATACTAATGCACCTTTGTTACCTGGTGTGTCTGTCTTTTCATAGTAATTAATGTGTGTGTATGTTTGTGTCTGTTGCAGGTCAAGAGTCCTTCTGGTCTTTCCATTGTTTCTGCAATGTGATGGGTTCATTCAATCCCTCCAACACTCCCTACCCCACCATGTGTGTGTGTTTGTAAGACATCTACAACCGGGTGTTTATTATCAATGTTTGTGTGTGTGAGTGGGTTTGTGTGTGTGTATGTGGTCATGTGTCTCCCTATCACAGCAGAGTGTGTATCAGTGCTGGGAGCTGCCACAGTCTCAGGCTGTATTTTCCACGTGACCTATTATTACCTGTGTGTGCAGACACTATCGGGCTATCTGGTAAATGGATAGGTTGGTGAGGTGTCGTCATGGCAGCCAGTTAGCCTGGGGATCCAAATGATGTCATCCCTCACCGCGGCAACACTTAAAGAGATAAGTTCCCTAAAGAGGCAGCCATTTATCAGCAGCCAATACACCGATACACTGTAACACACACACACACACATATTGAAACCAAACAACACAAACACAGACACTCTATTGTTGAACCATTTGACCGTTCAAGCCACCGTTCTCCATTTGTAATCACCCTGTGATTGAAGACACTGAAGTAGGGGGTACTGAATGTTTCGATAGTCCTGGTGAGCAGGTGGCACCTTGCATGGCAGCCATCAGTGTGTGAATGGTTGAACGATGACATGGGGGCTGGCGAACTAAAAAAGCCCAGTACAGTCCATTTACCATTTATTGGTCACATCACTGTGTGTGTGTGTGTGTGTGTGTGTGTGAGTAACCAATATGTCTTGAAGGAATTCCACTTACAATATTACAATCTAACAACTTTTTATTAGTTTAAAGCTGCTATTTCACTGTTATTTTCACATGTGAGAAACTTCTGAAAAGAAGTATCCTTTTTGAACTGGATTTCTCTCAGGGAAACTCAAAATAATTCAGCAGTTCATTACACCCAGGCAGCAACCTCTGGTTCTGAAAAGTGTAGCCAATGAGGAAAGGCCTGAAACTTGATTTCCCTCTAAAGGCCATCAGGGGCCATCAGGGGCGACTTGAAAAAATAAGTCAAATTGTATAGAAGTCTATGAGAAAATGAACTACTTCGTACTTCTCGCTTGTTTTATTACCTCAGTAAACATTGTAAACATGGGTTTATGGTCTCAATATCTAGTTTCAAGTCTTCTTGAATGTATGATGATGTTTCTTCAGTAAATCAATTAGGTCCCAACTCTGTCCCATGTTTATACAAATGATCAGTTATGTAAGATTGATATCGGAGGGATATCCGGCCAATCCAAAGACAAGGATTGTAACCAATTAAACGTATATGGTGACTGGGTCCGCCCACTTAGTGTCAAAAAGAAAAACTACTCGCGAGCGAGCAGGTGAAAGTTTTGCGAGCAGAAGAGCAGGGATGTAGTCGCACGGAGCGATGTGAAAGCACTCGTCAAAATAATATACGCGCGCTGCTGTTTAATTTGCATGCGTGGGGCCTCTACACACGTGCGCGTGGATCTTTTTTGCGCTCCCGGATTTTGACAGTGATTTGCGTTCATACTAGTGCTATTTTTCAAACATACCTTGCGGGCGACTCACGTGGTCCCTGCGGGCGACCAGATGCCCGCGGGCACCGTGTTGGCTACCTCTGCTAGACTATAAAGCTCTAATAGCAACAACAGATGTTGGTTCATTGAATGCAAATACATAGATGAAATTCACGCAGATTAAGGAAGGGGTTAAAGATCTAAATAGCCTTATCTTTTATGATTGTCAGAGATCAGCTGAGGCTAAACATGAACAAAATGTTCCAGTGTTTCTCTGCTCTGTGGACATTCACACAATGTTTTATTTTCCCATCAGCCACTGGGCTCCCCTGATACCCCTATGTGTGTCAGTGTGTATGTGTGTGTGTGTCAGTGGCAAGATGGCCTCTCTCTATTAGCTGTAATGGAGTCAGACTGAGATGTCAAGGAGAACAGACTCTTATCGGAAAGACTGAAAGAGAGAGAGAGAGATAGGGAAATGGGGAAGAGATGGGCAAGGAGAATTGGAATGTGGGAAAAGAGAAGAGGAGACGGAAGCGGAAAGACATAGTGGAGGAGAAAAAAGTGTTATGATACAGGAAATGGGGGAGAGAAAGAGATGAGGGCAAGAAGATGAGGAAGAGAGGCCATTCACTCTGGAGCATGTTCATCTTGTGTCACACCCACACCAGCAGCCCTTCTCCCTGCTACATCTTTCTCCTTCTATCCCTCTGTTTCTCTGTGTCTCCAGTAAATGGTCGGCTAAAGACAGTAGTGAGGTTAAGTTGGACTTTCATGGAAATAACAAATGCCTGCAGCGCTGTTTTGAGTGGTTTTTTGGAAATAATACAAAACTGCATGAATCAAAGAAAAGGCACAGCTCTAATTAAAACCAGCAGAGGGTGCTGGAAGTGCAGTCAGAGTAAAATGACTTGAGAGATTTACTCCACCTCACAGTTTCCTATTCATAGCGAACACAATTATTGTTAGTGAATATTCATTCTGCTCTCGAAAGAGTGTTTATAGAAATGTTAAATACGCGTCACTTTAAAAAAGATTGATTTTTGACTGTATCACAATTAAATCTCGAATATAGCACGGTGTTCCTCAAGCACCCATTACAGAGTAAAGAGCCATCCAACCAATAAAGAGCCATCCAACAATCTGTCCTACCGGCTACAACTGACTGTCTTTAAAGCTGCAGTAATTGATTGAATATGACGACATTCAAATATACCTTCCCCTCAAATCTGGAACTGCCTCTATAAATTCATTAATGGGCTGCCTGGCTGATGTCAAAAGATGGCTCTCGCTAAATTTCCTATGCCTCAATGATGGTAAAATAGAGATCATGCTAATCAATCCCTGCCGCCTTTCAGATGCTATACCGGACAGTCCATGCAAATTCCATGTGAAAAATGTGGGTGTGATTTAGGACTCATCTTTTTGATATTGGACCTCCGTTGCGTCCGTGGTCAAAGTCAGCTTCTTTCAGCTAAGTCTCTTAGCTAAGGTAAAATCCTTTCAATCCTCAAAAGACCTGAAGAAAGTCATTCATGCTTTTATCACCTCCAGACTGGACTACTGTAATTCTTTATATGCTGGAATCGGCAAAGAACTTTTCGCAGTTCAGTTGGTGCAGAACTCTGCAGCGAGACTTTTAACTGGTACACGCAGGCGAGAACACATTTTACCGATCTTAGAATCCCTTCATTGGCTACCGGTAGAGTACAAAATTAATTTTAAAATGGTATTATTTGTTTTTAAGTCTCTAACCGGCGTCGCCCCAGTCTATATGTCTGACCTGCTGCAGCCCTATACCCCACCTTGCCCACTACGGTCTCTCAGCCAACAGCTTTTAGTTGTTCCTAGAACAAAAATGACAACCCTGGCCCACCGGTCCTTCTCTGTTGCTGCCCCTAAGCTCTGGAACAACCTTCCCCTTCATATTAGGTTCTCATCAACCTTACCAATGTTTAAAAGCCATTTAAAAACCTAGTTCTTTTCCCTGGCCTATCACCTTTGATCTTAACTTGGCACTTTTGTGTGATTCGTGTCAGTTTGTCTTGCTTTTACCATCATTTACTTTTATTAATCCAGTATTTTCGATTGTATGACTGCTTATCTATGTGCAGCACTTTGGGCAACCTTTGTTGTATTTAAAAATGTGCTATATAAATACATTTTGATTGATTGATTGATTGAATAGTGTATTTGGGAGGCTGTAGCTGCCTCAGTTTTGAAGAGTTCCAGAGTGGAGGTACCGGTACCATATGAAACTAGACGACTTGATGAATGCATTGGTACCATGTGTTGGGAACGAAAAGGAGCGTGTTTGAGTAATCAGCATTTAAGAAAACTAAATTATTGACATCAATAGAATTATTAATGTCAGTAAGGTTAATAACAATTATTAATAATAACAGGACACCACCCTGCGAACAGGGACCAATAACCAAACGATAAACTAAGTCCCATAATTAGTGTTCACTCATAATGTCAATAGTCTGAGTACTATGACACATCTGGAGTGAAAGTGAAGGTTTAATTTCAAGCAATAGACCACATGTCAGCTATAATCACAACACATGCACAAAGTAATCACAGACAGCTGCTCTTTAAAATATAACAGTTTATTAAGTTCCAATAATAATGATCTAGTCAACTAATATCTAAACTAACAACAACTATACATTCATGAGCACGCTATCTAAAATCAACAAACTATATAAAGAGGGTGTGTGTGTGTGCATGCAGTGTGTATGTGTAGGGGGGGAGGAGCGAGAGAACAGCTCAGACAAGGTATGACGTAATCTGAAACGTGGCGACGTCTCTCGCGAGACCACAAGATGATGCGAGACTCTACAATGGCGGAAGACAATAGAGATCTCGTATCGACATGTGTCTGAAGCCGTTAGCGCACCCCGGAGCTCAGTGGTGGGCCGTCAGGGTCTGCAAAGCCTTCTCTGCTGGCCGAAACAGAATCACAAGTTATAGCTATTTTATAATTTAATATTTTTTCACAAATACACTACATGTATTATAAGCAGCACTGCTTCCAGCACAGCTTGTTTAAGGAGAGCTTTTATCCAATCAGATTCGTCCAATGAGAGCACTGTGCACAGTGTTGCATTTGGGGGATGAGTTCACACCTTAATGTGAACTTCTTCCTGGTGGGGGTCTTGGTGCTTATCAACCTCAAATCAGGATGAACCCTTGCCTTGCAAAAAGGAAGGCCCGATTTCTTTGTCACAGAGCACATGTTGAGGCCACATGGTCAGACCCCAACACATGAAACTTGTCAGTATTTAGGCTGGATAACGCCACAAAGTTAGGAGGGGTACTTCTCTGAAGTCTCACCTTAACATATTTGAATGAAAATCGAATTGATGCAAACCCACAAATATCCCCGTTACAGACATGCCAATTTAATGCTAATTCCATGCGTGTTTTTGCATGCAGTATAAATGCCTATTCAAAATTGCGAAATTTGTATATTTCTGCAAACTGAGTACCTCAACAACCTTTGAATTGTATAATGTGGGTATGACTGGAAAGATGAGACTCTTGTGGACCCAATGAGCCTAATAGTGTTCATGTGTGATGATATTTGTCCTCTTAGTAGCCATGTCACATAGCGGGACCATTATAAAAAAAACTACAATCCCAAACTAAATACCTTGTGGATTCAGAGGATGTATGGTTTTTGCTAGGTATATTGAAAATAACAAAAAATGTTGAGCAATTTCCAGAAGAGAAGCGCTCGCCATCCAAACTTCAACAAATGCAATTTCTACAAAAGCCTTAGATAAAGACTGAATATATGTATGTCCTGTACACTGAAAGCTTGAAAGCATGCTTAGCATTACTGCTATTTTCTTGCATAGTCCTTCGTACTGTATGTGTATCAACCCAATGATTGCTGCAACAACTTATGAGACATAATAAAGGATGAGAAGGGCCACAATATACTCTTTTTTTATAACAAATAAATAAATATTTTTTTATTTAAAATGTATGGCTAGAATAACTATTTACACATCACAAAGCAACATTAGCATTGATCTGGAGTTGTGCTTACTTGATGAATGTAAGTCCACCATTCACTCTCTTTTAACTTCTGAGAAAAACATCAGTCTCTTTAATTGCTTCAAGCGTCACTATTTTAGTCGCTAACTAAAGTTAGCTTGGTACCAGTGACATGCACTGATGCACCCTAAAGCATGTTATCAGCCGCTTGAATGGTACACATAGATTCAGTCGGCCATTATCATCCAATCACATGTGGCTGATTAGGCAACTTTGTGGTGTATTATTGTGTGTATTATCAATTATTAAGGTAATAATTACATGATAGTCTACTGTCAATCAGATTAAAAAACTGTCAGAACAGGTTGACAGTGGGTTATTTTCCGCTCTTCATGAACAAGAAGACAAAGAGATTTCTTTTGACGAAAATAAGAAAACACTGGATTTACAGGATAAAAACCAGAGAGCGAAGAAACCAGAGTTAATTCCTCATAATTGCACATGTGGATGTCCAGAAAACATGCAGCTCCATTTTCACACGACTTTAATAACTGGACACTTTTTTCCTGAGATTTTTTATTGGTTTTGGACTATTTAAAATTGAGAAATATGCTATTCAAAATAGCTGTTTTTGGCAGCAGCCTCTCAAATAGGAATATTATTTTATGCACAGGAGATTAAATGCCACAAGGAAACACTGTTCACATCTGCTCCCAGATGTTAAACACTTAAAATCAAATCCAATCACTACGCACTTCAGATTTTAACCAACTAGGAGTGGTGACGTTTGCACTAAGGCCAAATGTTGGCAGGCACAATTGCTCCCACTCCTCACGTGACCGCTCTTCCCAGCTGTGTCGTATCATATTTCCTGGTAATCTCTTGGATGTCAGAGCAATCCCCCATTTAAAGTTAATCTGTCTGGTGTGTTATGCACCACAAGAGCTGCAGCGTTCCTTTCATGTGTTTCAACTAAATGGCTGACTGAGCGCTGAAAACATAAAACAGATAGAGGAGTAAATGATGTGTCTCCATTATAATTTACTCGGGAGTAAAGAATCAGAAGGCAGCATAACCTCTGAGATTTCTTTAGTTCAGTAGTTACTGAACCAGCAAACCATAAGAAATCTGCCACACGTCTGTATTTACTTTTGATAATATCATTAAATATATCCCTTCTTCTTCCTCAAAATCTATTCTGTTGACTAACTCAGGTAATAGACCTACAATTATTGTGAGGTTCGTCATCTGTCATCAATATTTGTTTTCATTTATGTATATTGTTGCATAACAACAGCGTAATAGGGCCATTGTAGGAAAATAATTATAATAAGAATTTAAGCTGCAAGCAGCATTGATCGGGCCCTCACATATTCACGCACGTTGAGGGTACTGCCAGGACTCTGGTGGATGTCTGGTGCATGCATTTCGGTGAGCATCAGACACTGCGTGCACGAGTTACACGATATTTCTTGCATAGCCAGGTCAATTTGCCAGGTTCTTAAGGCTCAAATGTTTTTAGTGTACCTCCGAATACAATTATAACTATAATTCTGTAAAAATTGACAAATCTTGTCTGAATGCGCTTTAGTGTTAGTAACATAACTGACTGTCAAAGTAAAAGCAGGTTGTTTGTTTGTGCAGTTAGCTCTGACAATCCCTGCTGAGTGACTCAAAGCTGGAAGAGTCGAGGAGAAATAGGAGAATGTATAGTTCCATGTGGAAAAAACATATTTTTGTAAAAAAATAAGTTTAAGCCAAAAGGTGAGCCAATATAGAATAATCTATCCAGAAGAACAATAGGTCCTCCGCTCCGACTACGTCGGTGCTCGGGCCCTAATAATTAAAACAGCGATAAACGGGCCCTCGCACCTTCCCGCGTCTCGGGGGTACTGGCGGGACACCGGCAGACACGGTCGCAAATTTCTTCGTCCATCAGACAACGCGTCCCGGAGTTTATTGTATTTTTCTGCTTGGACTCTGTGACGCTGGAAAATATGTAGTGCAAATATTCCACGAGTTCCTGTATCCACTATGTGGTGCTAGAGAACATGCGCAAACATGCATTATGTGGCTCTATATCAAGTATAGACCACATCATGTAAATGTCATGTAAATCGGATGCGGTTTCTCACATAATGCTGTCTTCCTGTTGCCAGTAGGTGGCACTATTACTATGAGTGAAAATTGGCTTCTAGACATCCTCAGACCATGACTGTTATCAAGTATGGCACGTTTGGGACAGATTTGAGCAAGTCCAGTGGAGTTACATCAACTTGTTGTTTATCGGCGAATCACATAAAATGGGTGCCACGGCTACGCCATTCCATCAAACGTAAAGCTTTGACTAACTTTTAATTGCAAAGGTCTTTAGATTGTACTTACCAAATTTGAAGTGGATATAACAAAATCCTTAGGAGGAGTTCGTCAAAGTATAGCGACTAGTTATCAAGGAAAAATTCACAAAAAAATCGAAATGGCCGACTTTCTTTTGATTTTAGAGTATGGTCCCAAGAGAGTTTTCGTTATGTCTCCATATGATACATGAGCATACAAAATTTCATAAATCTACAAACGTACTGCGAGGGCTGTATTGGCAAAATTTTGTAGGGGGCGCTATTGAGCTGACTTGCCAGTCTGAAGCATTAAAATCACATAAAATAACTACATTTACGATTTAAAATGTGTGTGCCATGTTTGGTTCTGGTTGGTACATGTTTAGCCCCTCAAAAACATCCATTTTTCATGGCGAAGAATGGATCACCACGGCAACGGCCTTTCACGAAATAACAAACTTTGACTAAGTTTTCATCACGAAGGTCTTTCGATTGCAGTGGCGGGCCGTACATTTCATACCTGGCCCTTCACTGCTGCCCTGCAGCTGAAATACCACCTGATAACCACATGATGGCGCCACAGCTATTATTCGTTTCTAAGGCTGTAACTATGTACGTATTCGTATTAAACCGCTCGGTACGAGGCTTACATTATGTTTAAATAATACTAGAGCATTTGGAAAATGCAGAAGCTAAAATTCAAGAAAATATAATGTTTTCTGCGCTCATGTAGGACAGTGGATCTCAGCTGGTCTGACTGTGGGACCCACCATCATTCCTTAACGACAAGCCGCCGGCCCAAAGAGACCATCTTATGATTTTACTTTCACAACTTGAACATCAAATGTACTGCTTTGCAATGTCTTTCCTCATCTCAGCCCCCTGTGTCACGGTGTGTGGTTGTTAGGTCTGGAAACAAAGGATGAAGAGCTGCGAGGCTGCAGGACCCCTCCCCTGCTGCGAACTTCTTACAGTGCGCACACAGTGGAAGAATGAGCTGGAACCGGTTCAAAAATTAATAACAATATTTAATGTACTATATGAAATTCACTTATAAGCTGCATTAACTATCAATAGTAATGTTCTCGAGAACAGAGATCACACACACGCATCTCACTCACAGGTCTCTGAATTCAATTCAGGTTGCTGAAAAACGAGCTCGCAAATGTGGTCTGAAGAATTCTCTACAGAACAGTGTCTTTTATACGTCGGAAATGTCCAAACAGTCATAGATCATCGGACTGACCCTCCGTGGCCATCCGTGACTGGCTCCATTTGAATTCTGTCCCCTCCCTGGATTGATCCCTCAGCGAAACAGCTTTGCTCCTTGCAAAACATCTGTCTTGACTCCACCTCTGGTCAGCTTGTCCTCCTCACTGACCTCCTCCTCCACTCTGCTGCATGTCCCATTCAGAATCCATGTCTGACCCTTTAACGTATTCTTACAGTGTTTTAATACCTTTAGTGACTATACTTTTGATTTAATACATTCAATTAGTTAATATACTGTAACACATAATATCTTCTATATGCAAGAATATTTTAAACATATTGTAACTAAATTATTATTATTGTGACACTTCTACTCATCACTAGGGGGGTTATTTAATCTTACTTATAATGCGTTTAATACTGGAATTCTCAACATGGTACATCGCACTCGAGTCAGGAAACTTGTCAGAATGCCCATATTTGATTGGCTGAGCTGCATCACGTGATGTGATTCACAACGCCGACTAAGCCTCTGCTGTTAAGTTTTGTTTCACGATAGTCATGTGCTCGCCCACTGATCAATCACAGCACACGCTGTATCTCACTGCAGAGCTGCACATGGAAACTGAGCTGCACGTAATGCTGACGTAGCTATAGGCCGGCTAGCAGCTCTGACACGTCAAAGAATACGCTCAACATGTCAATCTAAAGATCTGATTGGTTGAAGACTATGACAATCAACAATATCGTCCCCATTCACTTAAACTGCACATGGATGCACTTGTTAGTCTGCAGGCCTCTGGCCTCTCTTCTTACCTAGAGACACAGAGGTGAGATCAGATTGGATAAAAGCTCTACTTAATAAAACAAGCTGCACTGGAAGCAGAGCAACTGAGGAAGACAGGAGCTGTGCATGAGAAAATAAGATAATGGGGAAAATATTTTTATAAATTACAACACATGTAGTGTATTTAAGAAAAATTATTAATAAATAGATAACTTTGTGATTCTGTCTAGGCCAGCAGAGAATTCTTTGCAGGCCCTGACGGCCCACCACCGTTCGATTGTACTGACCAAATTTAAGTTGATCTGATTTATTACCTAGGAGGAGTTCGTTAAAGTACAGCACCTGGAAATGGAAAAAACGCGATTTTGCAGTGCGGCAAAAAATCCATGCAACCGGTGTGAACGCAGCATAAGAGTTTGGACTTCCGGCGACATCCTGCCAGCAACGAGGGGTTTTCTTTCATTTACTTTTTCTAAATTGTGTGTTGCGTTTGTTGTAAACTCAAATTAAAGGTAACCTGAATATAGTTAGATTGTATCGTTTCCTGTTAAAGGGAAATAGAAAACAGCCCTACCTAGAACATGTGCACCAGCGCCACTGCGTATAACCATCTGATACTATCCCAGAGTTTAGCATATTCATCTAGCAAACTATACCTACCTTGGAGTGTTACAATAGCCAGTATCATTTTATTCAATGTGTCCATCCGGGCAAATTGGTGGATGTTATAAAATGTTATAAAAAAAAACATATATGATGCAATTTCTTTGTAATCATCCAAAATAATGTGAAGTGTATGGGTATTTTTCCAAGTAGGCCACTGACTGGTCGATACGTGCGATGCATTGAGTGGGCAATGCGCCGTGTATTGAGTGGGCCGGTCTGACAGTAACTCCCGGGCCACTTTTTTCCCCCAGTCTGCCCCTGCTGGTGGGAGTGCCAGGTATAAAGACTTAGCACCTGAACAGAGATGCCTTTTCTTCGGCTCTTCTCCGCCTCTCGTTTTGATGACATGGCTGCTGATTTGTCTTGTTTGGTAGTTTAGTTTGGTGTAGTTTTAAATAAATGTCTATTTATTACTTTTAACTCCCTTATGTTGCAGCCTTTGAGGCAGGTTGTAACAATATATATATATATATATATATATATATATATATATATATATATATATATATATATATATATATATATATATATGTTGGGAAACGTAAAGGAGCGTGTTTGGGTTATCAGCATCGAAGAAACTAAATTCTTGACATCAATAGAATTATTGATGAGTAACAATTATTAATGATTATTAATAATAACGGGGCACCACCCTGCAAACAGGGACCAATAACCAAACGATAAAACTAAGTCTCATAATTAGTGTTCACTCATAATGTCAATAGTCTGAGTACTATTACACATTCTGTGTGAAAGTGAAGGTTTAAGTTCGATCACAGACCACATATACAGTTATTATCACAATACGCATGCACAAAGTAATCACAGACAGCTGCTCTTTGAAATATAACAGAGTTTATTAAGTTCTAATACTAATGATCTAGTCAACTAATATCTAAACTAACAACAACTATACATTCATGAGCACGCTATCTAAAATCAACAGACTATTGAAAAGAAGGGGGTGTGTGTGTGTGTGTGAGCAAAGGGGGGGGGGAGCGAGGGAACAGCTCAGTGACGTGTGACGTAGCTGGGACGTGGTGACATCTCTCATGCGCGAGACCCAAAATGGTGGAGAGCCACAGGAGACCCGGTGTCTACATGTGCTGGTTGCTGTTCGGCACGTAGCTCGATTAGCTCAAAGCTATATGTGTGTGTGTGGGTTAGTAAAAGAGAAGGGAACGGAACCCAAACAAAATGAAATAAAACAAGCGATTACGATCCTCTGCGCCGCGCAGGAGTACGGAAGCTTGCTCTCTCAGCCAGGGGAGAGAACGCGACTCTTTGTCTCAGTCGGCGGTTCTGACCTCCTGAACTGATGCGAAGCAGCTTCGACCTCACTTCGGCTGTTTCAACACAGATCACAGTAGCACGGAATACACGCTACTTCTACACAACCCCAACGATCTCAGCGATCGTTAGTGTCGGCGATTGTTAAGCATACACTTCGTTATAAAAATGAACAGTACTTTAAGCACGTAAACAAGATAAAATAAACACAAATTAACTTTCTCTAACTCTGCCCAGACTCTATGTTGCCTTACGGTACGATGCAATCGTGGTGATTGAGGGTAGTCTTCTGGGGGCTCTTCGGAGCGTCAGTGGGCTCGTGCAGCACGGCTGCGGAAGCCGTGTTTCTCTCGGTGAGAGAGTCGCGGTCGTCTGGATAAGGGAGTTTTGCGTCCTCATGGCCGGAGCAGACGAGGCGCTTGGTGAGAGTGGGAGCTGGAGGCTCTCTGTCTCGTTCTGAAGAAGTCTGCTTCTTCACTTCTGCAGGATTCAAAGGGTTCGCTTCGTGGATGCGAACAAAGATAAAGTAGACAGTTTGGTGAATTCAGCCAGCGAATATAAACTGTGAAACCTAGGATTTTGGTTAAAAAGGGAAACAACGTTGGTGTGCTCCCTAGCTCGACGGAGGTCGAAGGGGAAAAAGCATTGAGTTGGGTGCTGCAGTTAGTTTTGTTGACAGTGGCTGAACCACAGGGGTCCTGGTGCTGTCTTGGCTCTCGGCCAATGAGGTTGCAGCGGTGCATTCAGGTGACTTCCGGAACCCATGGTTTTTGGTGGGGGGGGAAATTCACACCCTAATGTGAAATTCCTTCAGAGGGAGTTTGGTGCTCATCAAACCACAATCAGGATGAAACCTTTGCTTGCAAAAGGGAAGGCCTGATTCTTTGTTTCACAGCACATGTTGAAGCCATATTGTCAGATCCCAACATATATATATAAAATAGGATACAAAAAAACCACACACATTGCTGTCAACAATAATTTAGATATTGTTATCATGTTATATCAAATAAGCTTTTATTTCAGTCTTTGCAAAGCCTTGTTGTACACTGTATATTTTATTGATATGCCTCTCTCTTAAAATACACTTTATTAAAATAAAGGATACTCAACATCATGACACTGGATGTTTGTTTGCAAGGGAAAATGGAACATCATTTCAGATCATTGTTCATCATTAATCAGGTTAATTTAAAGGTCTTAACCTCATTTTTTCAAGTCAAGTTCTACTTTTGAAACAAAAGTCTTACTGTAAAGCGGCATTCCATAATTTTTACGCATGAAGTTCACTATTTCAAATAAGCCATTCCCTTTATGTTTTGCCAAGTCTGAGAAAATAACTTGGATGATCTCCCGGTGATGTCTTCCAGCTAATCTCAGTTTGGCCTTGGTAAATTTCAGGTTTATAAAAGAAAGCCTAAGTGGGGGTGTTAGACAGGAAGATCAAATGAAATCACACTTGAGTTGCATTATGGGAAGTGTAGGATCCAGTGTTTTGGGGGGTTGACCCATAGGCTCATGAAAGTCAGGATATGTTATGGGGTAGTGCAGTTGGTGGTCCCAAATGCACGCACACACAGTAGGTTTACTCCAGCCAATAATGAACAAACAAAAAACAAAGACTAACTGTCCAGCAAATTAAAGTCACTCCTCTTTCTCCACCAGAGTCGGGAGGGAAGCTCAACCGAGGCCGGGACAGGTAGCCTCCAGAGTCGGGAGGGAAACTCGACCGCACTCAATACTGAAGGAACAGAAAACAAACAGATAACGATCTTCACTGAATCGTGTTCAGACTTACGTGACCAGACTGGTAACCGGACGGACTGATGACGCACCGGTGAAACGCCGAGGTATTTAAGCCAGCCAGCGGCGATCACTAAAATGAGCCACAACTGAGCCTAAGGAGAGAGGCGTGCAGTGGGCGGAACACGGGGATGGAGACTGTAGGCTTGACACAAAAACAAAACATAAGCACATGGCCAACAATAACAAAAAACAGGAGCAAACACTAGGAGCAGACAGGGATCCTAACAGGATATCTCTGCTTTTTTGTTGATTGCAATTTAAAATAATTTGTCTCTTGTGTCTCTCAGTGCATACACATTCATAAAAAAAGATATGAATTTATTAAAGGTCATGTAACAGCAGATGCATATCAGATGTGCAGTTTTCCCCCTTTTTCCTTGTAAATTGTAGGATCTATGATTGTGTTGTTTTCTACTGCTTCAACTGTTTTTGTTAGAATTGGTGCAGTCAAAGAATAGAAGTGGGTGGATGTGCATACGTTGTAATACTTTGAGTTCATGTCTGTTTGCATGAGAAGCCAGCGCCATTAAATATCTTATGCATGTCTGCAGCACAGTGGCGGTGTTTTTGAAGCTGCCACGCCACCTGGAGCTCATCTCACTCACACACACACACCCTGCATATATCGTTCCCTGGGCTCAGCATGGCCATACTCCTCATCATGTTTGTCTCAGCTAATTGGCCAGTCGCTGCCTCCTCCCTGCATTAACTTTGTTAGAACAGAGACACGGTAATGATGGTGCTAATTGAATGAAATGGCCATACTAACGAGCATAAAACCTCCCACTCACATTTTGCTAATTAACAACACACTGGCTTAATTACAACAGTAGAAACACATGCAGCTATGCCTCGTTACTGTTAATTGCAGCGACTAACAGGGATTTATGGTAATTGGCTGTATAAGCCTTGTTAACGAGAAGCTGAATTAGCTAGACACAGAGAGACAAGAGCAGAGCAGAGATGTTCTAGCTCTAATTAACACTGGGCATACTCGTCTACTATATTGGTTGTAGCTGGGGGTCTGCAAGGCTATCCATCATCCGATTGGCCAGTTTGATATCTCTCCTCTTCTGGGTACCAATGAGTGGATATATGATGCTCTAAATCAGTGATTCTCAACTGGTGGGTCGCGACCCACTTTTGGGTCTGTGCTTTTATTTTGAAGGGGATTTCTTATGCAGCGGAGTTATTCACACTCCTTAACAGTATTTGGCGTTAATGCCTTGTAATGCGAATAGACACCCGCCATTTCACAGTATAGAAGAATACCCACAAAGTTATTTTTCATGTGCTAATTGCGCAAAACGCAAGTACGACATCTCTTTGCAAAATGGTGCCGTGCCAGCGGCAGCCTGTTGCAGCAGCTCCCCTCTGTGTTTTAATTTTAGTCTTTTTTCACTCTTTCCCCTCTACTTTTTATTTTTTATTTTTCCTTAACGTTTGGTTCTTACGGTCAGACAACGGACTGTAACTTTTTTGTCAATTTTCTCGTGGCTTTCTGTGACTTTTCTTCCTGTTTGTAACGGATAGCCACAAACAATGAGTGGGTCCACTGTCTATTCCCGTGATCTGCTGATTGCGCTGAGATAACCGCGGCTGCATGAGATCCCGGCGGAGCTACGGAGGAGGGCTCGGGGCTGCAGGTCGGGCGCTAAGCGGAGGGCGAAGAGGAGGAAGTACAAACCTTCGGTACCGGCGATCGTAACGGGGAACGTGAGGTCTTTGGCGAATAAGACGGACGAACTCGGCGTGCTGGTAAAGACTGAGAGGGACTTCCGTGAGTGCAGCATCATGTGTTTCACGGAGACATGGCTGCACCCGGATTTCCTGGCCCACAGTGCGTCGGGCGGACAGAGACGTTGTACAGAGCGGTAAGAAGAGAGGAGGTGGGATTGCAGTGTATGTGAACGAGAGGTGGTGCAATACCGACCATGTGTGTGTGAAGGAACGCTTCTGTAGCCCGGACATTGAACTGTTGGCCGTGGGGATGCGTCCATATTATTTGCCGAGGGAGTTCACATCCACCATTGTTGTGGCTGTGTACATCCCCCATCAGCTGACGCTGAGGCAGCAGTGGACACCATCCACTCCACTGTATCTGGACTGCTGAGTCAACATGCTGGTGCTTTTCTGGCAATTACTGGAGACTTTAATCACACCACCCTGGATAAAGCCCTGCCAACTTTTCACCAGTATGTTGACTGCCCCACAAGGAACAATAAAACTCTGGACTTACTGTATGCAAATGCAAAGGATGCATACAGTGCTACTGCCCTTCCCACCCTTGGCAGGTCTGACCACAACATGATCCTGTTAACACCAAAGTTTGTTCCTCTGGTGCAGAGGCTGCCTGTGACCACCAGGACTGTGAGTAGGTGGTCTCGGGAGGCTAATGACGCTCTGCAGGACTGCTTTGAGTCGACTGATTGGGATGTTCTTTGTGGACCACATGGGGAGGACCTCAACAGCATGACGGACTGTATCACTGAATACATCAAATTCTGTGAACAAACCGTCATACCATCCCGGACTGTACGCTGCTTCCCCAATAACAAGCCATGGATCACCAGTGACCTGAAAGCTGTTCTTAATAAGAAGAAATCAGCTTTCAGGTCTGGGGACAGGGAGGAGCTCAGGAGAGTTCAGCACGACCTGAAGATACAGATCAGAGAGTGCAAGGACTCCTACAGGAGGAAGCTGGAGGCCAAACTCCAGGAGAACAATGTGAAGGAGGTGTGGACAGGGATGAAGCAGATCACCGGCTTCAAGGGTGGAGGCAGACAACCAGGGGGCTCCCTGGAGAGGGCCAACAAGCTAAACTGTCACTTCAATAGGTTTAGCTCACAGCCCTCATCTGTCTCCTCCACACACCACACCTCCCAAACACCTCCCCCTCTGTCCCCGCTGGTGAGCTGCATGGACACAGAGCCCTCAACATCAAAGGGCTCTTCCACCCTCTCCCCCTCTCTGTGACGACTGGCCAGGTTAGGAGACAGCTGGAGAGACTCCACCAAGGCAAGGCTGCTGGACCTGATGGCATCAGCCCCAGGGTGGTGGGGGTGAACGCGTCCACCGTCTCCTGGATCACTGACTACCTCACGGGCAGACCACAGTTTGTCCGACTGGGCCGTGTGCTGTCTGATGGGGTGGTCAGTGATACTGGAGCCCCACAGGGAACTGTTCTGTCTCCCTTCCTGTTCACCTTGTACACCACTGACTTCCAGTACAACTCTGTGTCATGCCATCTGCAGAAGTAGGATAACCCGGACCACCCTCTCCACCACCTACTGCAGGGACAGCGGAGCACTTTCTCCAACAGACTGATGCAGCTCCGCTGTCACAAGGAAAGATACAGGAGAACATTCCTGCCCTCTGCTATAAGACTGTACAACAAATCACCTCTGGCCAGATCATCCTCCACATAACTACTCACTGATACACTGTTGTTTGCTGGGGTTGACTTTTGCACAACTGTTCTTCACCTAGTTAGATAATTTAACACTATTCTATTTCATTGTATATACTGTGCATTTTTGTTGTTTTATCTTATATATTCTAAATTCTGATATTTAATTTGTCCTACTCTGTTATTCTATTGTGCATTTTCTAATACTTAATATTTTTGGTTACTCTGTTACTTTGCTTCTTGGTGCATCCTGCTGCTGTAACATACAAATTTCCCCCTGGGGATAAATAAAGTACATATCTATCTATCTATCTATCCATCTATCCATCTATCCATCCATCCATCCATCCATCCATCCATCCATCTACGACACCGACTACATGAGATGTGGATTTTCTTACATTGAGGACAAAAGAGGGCAAAAACCTCAGTGTGTTTTGTGCAGCGAGGTTCTGGCACAAAAAAGCATGAAGCCGTCAAAACTGAAGCGGCATTTGGAAACAAAAGATAAACCTGTTGAGTACATTTGAAGACGACTTCAAGACCTGAGGACATCACAAAAGTGTTTTACTTAACTGCAGCCATGGACATGGACGTGTTAGATCCATCCGCAGCGGATAAAACTATACCTCTGTCAAATGACACTATAAGTAAGCGAATTGAAGACATGTCGGGTGACATCAAACAACAGACCACAGCTCGAATTTAGGTAAGTGGTCATTTTGCATTACAAATGGCCGAATCTACACACATCACAAACAAAACAGTTTTACTCGTTTACGTGAAACATATGTGGGTTGGGGACTGACAGGAACAATTTGTCTGCACAGGAGAGACATGAAAAGCTCAGGTTCAAACTGCACCTTTACATTAAATACAGCTTATCATTAAGGCGTGATGGTGGGTCCTGCAGCCAGAAATGATCTAGTGAATAGTATGGAGCAACAATGAGAGTGTACAAAAACACTTTGAACTCCAGCCATTTGAATGGCGGAACCTAGTCCACTGCTGTTACTACAATAACTAGTGGCTTACTATTATTGTTACTACAATGAGGTATATACTGTCATAAACACTAAACATTAGTGGTGTCACGGATCACGGATCGATCCGTGATCCATTCGGATCAGCCCTCACGGTTCGGATCAGCCCTCACCCAGGAGTGTGTTCACGTCAACGGAGCAGCTTAGAAGAATTTAACGGTGAAGTCATGGCGAGCGGAGGAACGTCAGAAGCCGCGGCGTCATTTAAGTCGCAAGTTTGGGAACATTTTGTCTTCCCTGTAACGTATAATGACGGATGAGGGTGGTGGACGAAACCGTTACGGTATGTAGGCGTTATTTAAAGAGAGACACGACAACGGCAAAACATCGGCATGTCCACACATGAAGAGCCACCATCCCGTCTGTCAGCGACGGGGACACTCCGGTGTAGAAAACAAAGGATTTCTAAATCTGGTTAAAATGCTTGAGCCACGCTACGAAATCCACTCACGCACCCACTTCAGTGTGAAGCTGTTCCAGACCTCTATGAGAAGGAAAAGACTGTAGAGACCGCTTTCACCACGGCGGAGTGATTCTTAGTCCGGTGCTGTAGACACGCCCCCTCTGTGAGAGTCACACACACACCTGGTTCAGGTGCTGACAGAAGCATCAGAGTGAAGCTGGACAGGCCCAATAATATTCCAGTCACCACAGAAAGGTCGACCCTCTCCCCAGACAATGGAGATATTCTCATCTTTTTGAAAATAATGTCACAGTAATGTAAACATTATTGTGTATTTGAATGGCATCACCTGACAGGAAGTAAACACAGACCCAAGTTGTTGCCGAGCAGTTCAGTTCAGTGTAAACAGTGGAAGCTAGCTCACTGGCTGTTTCTTTCTTTCAGTATTGATCAAAGGACGAGGATATCAGAATTGAGTATTCTGGAATGTTTTTTATTTATTTATTTAATTTTGTTTCAAATTGGACATCTTCAATATTTGTGTTTTCATGTAAGACTGTAGCCCAAAGTTCTTTGCTTTAAGTGTTCTTGAAGTTCTTCAATTAATAAATGGAAAGCAAAGTTATATTTGTCTCCTCCCCTTTTCTTTGTTGATCCGAAAAATGATCCGAACCGAACCGTGAGGTTTGTGATCGTGACACCCCTACTAAACACACACTACTGCAACTTGTTATTTAATAGTATGCAGCTCATGGCTATGACTTTTCCTCTTGCCATCTTTATGTCATATTTTATTGTTTCAGGAATTATTATTTATATATATTTGTTATCTATTAAGGCATTTTAAAGGTTTAATGAAACAAGGTACATACTTACACGCGTGACAGTACTTTTCATTCATTGCACTTTACTATCTTACTTGTTCAGTGTGGCTGTGGCGCAACAAGGCTGTAAAGCCTTGTGCACAGCACACTGACTATAATCCTGCGGGCCTAATAATAATCGTATTCTCCATCTTCTGTACAAAAGTTTGCTGCGTATCTCCTCCCTTATTGCATCTGGTCTTACTGTGTACACATTAACACAGAAGGAACACAATTTAGTTTCCATGTGTACTCAGTGTTGTATAGAATCACAATATATTAGGCTATACCTTTAACCTTGATTTCTCCGCCATTACTACCATAACTATTACTCGTTATGGATAGAGACTGCATTAAGCAGTTGCTGTTGTATTTTGGTCACTTCAGGGCAGAACACCACAACAAACTAAAATCCCTCATGTCTGACATACTATGGTCTTTTAAAGACGGCATGGCAAACATGTTAGCAAATATCTGGCAATTCACGCATCCAGTATGCACAGAGCTGCACTAGCTGCTCTACCATGTTCTCCAGCTAATCTCTTGTCCGTATGGTGCTGAGCAGGTAGTGTGGATTTTTAAAAACCTTTTTAGCAGAAAACAGCTGCCTGCTGGTCCTGCTGTTTCGCTCTCAAGAATACTGCTTCTAATCAAACTACTGTTACCACCACTATGCTAATGCTGCTGCTGCAACGTATCTTACACACAAGGGTGTGTACAAAATGTTATGAAAAGTTAGTTGCTGTGCGTTTTCCTACAAATGTCTATCAGCAGGAGTGATCAGTGCACCTTTTGGTTTTCAACGGGACACAAACAGTAGCCTCCTGGGTGAAAGTCCTGTTGTGTTTGTTCGACGTTACTAACTTTGCTTCTTCCCCGGAGTCTTTGTGCTTTTTTCGCCTCGCAGGTTTCCATGGATCGTTATACCTGGACAGTGGTTGTGCCTCCTTAGTTGAACACTATGACAATCAACAATATCGTCCCCATTTACTTTAATCTGCACTGGATGCACCTGAGACTCTGCAGGCCTCTTCTATAGAGACACAGAGGTGAGATCTGATTGGATAAAAGCTCTACTTAAAACAAGCTGCACTGGAAGCAGAGCAACTGAGGAAGACAGTAGCTGTGCAATGAGAAAATAAGATAATGGGAAAAATATTTTTATAAATTACAATACATGTAGTGTATTTAAGAAAAAATATTAAATTATAAAATAGATATAGCTTTGTGATTCTGTTTAGGCCAGCAGAGAAGGCCTTGCAGGCCCTGACGGCCCACCACTGTTTAATTCTTATATTACTAGTAGTATCTATGTACCTAGTAATTCTATTATATATCTTGAATGTGTTTTCAAGTTCAGACGTGTTCTTCCAGCAGCTCTCTCTCTCTCTCCATTTATTTCTCTCTCTTCCTCCCTTATTGCATATCATTCTTCCCTCCCTAACTTCTTAATTTGCTCCTTCCGCCTCCTTTTCCCTCTCACCCCATCTCCCCCTCATCCTCTTCTTCATATTCACTGGCTTTTATTTTCCTCCCTCTGATAAAGTGATTATGGTTATGTGTTCACTTGAAGAGCATTCAGGCAGACACAGTCTGGATAGCATGTATTATTACACCGTGTCACTTTGTGTGTGTGTGTGTGTGTGTGTGTGTTCCTTTAGGTCCTGCCAGATCTCTCAGCTCATTGGTTGTATATGATGAAACGTCAATTAGTCATTGGTTAAAAGATCTGGTTAGCATCCATAATGGCTTCTTATTACTGGCCACGGTCAATGAATACAGATATCTGTGTGTGTGTGTGTGTGTGTGTGTGTGTGTGTGTGTTAAGTTGACAGAATTTGTAAATGTTACAGGGTGTGTGTCAGTTTGTGTTCGTGTGTGACAGACCAATGGAAACAGACATGTGTGAGGAGTGACAGACACTAAGCAGACTGACAGAAAATTTGATTTTGACTTGTTCACAGATGCTCACAGTACAACTATCGTCTGGTGAGGGAGCTTCTCTGCCAACATTCTGAAAGAGAAAAGAAACATATATAGAATATGTTCGAAGATGTAGAATTTCTTTTTGCATACAGATTGAAAAACATCTCTTTATCTTACTTGTACTTTTGACTAATAATGACTTTTGAATGAACTTTTAAGACTACTGTCTTAAAAGTTAAGAATGTAAGTTAAGTGATCTTTCATTGAATAGTTAGTGCCAAGTTGTCTCATGACCTTTGAAACTACCTGATTTGAAGAAATGATCTGGAAGATTGTCATTTTAATAAATGTTACTTAAATTTGTTTTGGATTCACATTTTCTCAGTTTGAAGAGTCATTCCTGACACAAAGAATTACAGCTATAGCTGCTGTTGGAGCCACTTTTCACCAGAGCTTTGGATGCTTGGAGATCTGCTAATATGCTGTCCATGCTTCTTCTGAAACTTAAAAGGATGGTTCGTATTTTATTAAGTGGGGCTAAGGTACTTTTCCGTCGTTAGTACCATACCATTGCCATGTATTTTAGCTACCCAAAAAACATCAGTTTAAGCGTACGCTATATTCAGAAGACTTTCACAGCTTTACCTTGCTTTCAGATGACCCTTTCCTTTAACTATGCTCTCTCCAAAATCACTAGACTCTATTGACAAAAAGCGTAATGTTACCTCACAGAACCTGTGAGTTGCTGGTCGCTACCTTCATCGGTTAGTTTGTATTTTGTGACTTTGGTGTTTCAAAAGGTTAGTTTGGATTCAAATCATTATCACTAATTTTACATACAACGTCTCAAAGAACATCAGCATTCATGAAGAAAACATGTAGTTTGAGGTCCATCCGGCATGTTCAGAGCTATTTGCGATGCTCTTATTCATCTACGAGTGGGTACGAGGCCCACAGCATCATCAACCATCACTTCTAAGAGTGTTCTCTGTTGCCATGCTCTTGGGAAAGGTTCGTAAAATGGATTTTATGATCATTTTAGCCTTGAGATGCTTTTGGGAAACAGAGCCCTGAATGGTTGTACTTGAGCAGTGATGGCTTAACAGATAAATGAAAGATAACTCAAACTAGGTCATCTGTGAACACCATTGCAATGTGTACTTGGCAAGATGAAGGAAACCACAGCAGTGAGCTGTGAGCAAATTATACGTAAAAGCAAAGAGTTCAAAGTAAAACATGGACTCCAAAGAGTGCTGGTACAAATTAGCTCCTCAATTACAGTACCAAAAGCAGATTATATATAATTTGTTACTTCCACCCTTTATGCTCGTATTTACAGTGAGTGTGTGCTGTGTGCATATGCAGATGAGCAGTGTGTGTGTGTTGCGTTGTGACAGGGACTAATGTCTAAATCAGCCAGACTCCATCGCCCTGTCGCCCTGCTCCCCTACAAATGTCACCTGTTCCCGGCCAGTGATTTGCATAATGCAAAGCTTCTCAGTCGTAACGGTCCGATTAGCGGCGGGGAGCGCCAAGACCATTCCTGACGCACCAAGCCGTTAACGGCTCCTTTTGCCGGGAACAACTGTGATTAACTGAGGGGGCTACGGAGTGCGGGGGGGCGGTGGAGAGAGAGGAGCTGGCCTGAAAGTGTTCACACTCTGGTTGTATTAATTACAGACAGACAGGTCGGCTGCAGGTGACATAACCAACTGATGGTTGCAGTGAGCTCTGAGCTGAGGGTGGAAAGATGAGGGGATGAGAGGATGGATAGAGGGAAGGAGAGAGTTACAAATCATAAATCGGGAAGTACAATTTGTTTTCAAAAATATTTCGGTTGATCCAAGAAATTAAGTAGAATTAAGTAATTGGAGTACCGATCAAGAATACCAATATCTCTATTTACCACAATGAAATCACTCAATTTGAATAGTGGTGTCTGTAAAAATGTCTCTATTTTCACTGTAACGTATAGTTTATATAGTTCTGTGACGACCGTGGCTTACTGGGTAGAGAGGGGTGTCCACCAACCGAAAGGTCACCAGTTCGATCCTCGGCTGCACCGTGTCCTGTGTCGAAGTGTCCCTGAGCAAGACACTGTACCCCTAACTGCTCCCAGGGCGCCTGTCATTGGCAGCCCACTGCTCCCTATATATACAGGGATGGGTCAAATGCAGAGAATAATTTCCCCACTGTGGGACTAATAAAGGAATGCTTCTTCTTCTTTCTTCTAGGTTATTATAAAGTTAATGTTGGTCTAAAACATGGTCTAAATGCTGCTTTAGCTCCCCACACTGCAAGGACCAGTTCTGCTCGAGAAATGACTGAATCATCGTAAGAAGAAAATACGACCATATGTGAGTTTGTAACTGTAGAATGTAAACTCCAAGGCTACTATTACCCCACAATAGAGTGTTGCAGGTATAAAATATTTAGGCGAACCTGGAAGCTAGCATCTCACAAAAAGCCAGCGGATTCTCTGTTGGATTCTGGATTATTTCAGAAAATAAACTCTGTGGCAAACAAACATTTATGATACAAGATCATTTTCACAAATAAATGCCACTTAAACAATTTCTGAAACTTCATTCTGCATTCGCCAGAGGTAAAAAGCTAAGATTAGCTCAGAAACAAACTGCAACATGGTCACAACTTCATCTCACCATTAAGCTTGCAACTTGTAATTTTTTCAGAGTGTGGAAGTTTAACTTTCCCGACAACCTCTGGAGTCTCATTTAGCCAATTATTAGCAACCGCCTTTTCTAAGACCCGTAAAAGCTTCAAAATTCCCAAGAGGGGTGATCACGAATTACAACGCATTGGTCGGTGTGTTTCCTGCACAGCTGAACAAGTGCCATAAATGCTGGAAAAGCTGCGCCGGTTAAAATAGAAGCGCTCTGTCAAAAATTCTCAATTATCTATCGGTTTTAGGTCCTGGGTCCGGATAAAACGGCGTCTGGGTCCGGATCTGGAAACGAAAGCGAAAGCATTTGCCAAGAATGTTTTCATTAATCAAGTCCGCCAATTAGTGACCCCTGGTTTATTAGATATAAACATTGAAACACAGCTCAGGCCAAACCTTATCCAGTCAACAATATGGTTTTACAGTGTTTAATTGGTATGACAGCATAGATCAGTGATTCTTAACCATGGGGCCACCTAGAGGGCCGCAAAAAACGTTCAGTTTTGCACCTGTGGGCCGCGAGGGCCGCGGGACCGCATAGGTTATCAATTGAAGACATCAGAGATATTACTGTTATCCATGAGACGCTCAGTTACAATATAGCTTCCCACCACCTGGTGGCGGTAATGCGTCAGTCAGTTGTTTAACAAGCTACAATAAGCAGAAGAAGACACTCAGCTAGCCGCTAGCCCAGGGGTCGGCAACCTGCGGCTCTTCAGCCCGTCTGTTGCGGCTCCCTGAGTCTACATCAGGGGTCCCCAACTGGCGGACCGGATCCGGACCCAGGCCCTAAATCCGATAGATAATTCGGAATTATATATATATTATGCACTAAGTTTAAACTTTAACCAGCGCGTCTTATCCAGCCGTTACGGCACTTGTTCGGCGGTTCAGGAAACACACCGACCAATGCGTCTAAATCACATCAGGTGATGCAGCTCAATATGAGTATTCTGACAAGTTTCCTGACTCGAGCGAGGTTTACACACCGTGACACACGGGGGAGAAACGAGGAAATAGAAAGAAGAGCAGGGAAATTGCGCCGATCGAAGAAGATATCTCGCATGACGTTCTCCAAAAAGAGAAATGTGTTCAGAGAGAATATAATTTATAAGCAAGAATGAACAGAATCGTATATGTTAATTATTCCCACGGGCAGTTAAATCCTCTACCCCTGTCAAGCGCTTTCCCTGTAGGTGGCTGATCAAGATGTTCAGACCCCCGTCCTCTGTAAACTATCAATGGATATATCCAAAAAAAGAAAAGTCACGGAGGAAAATAGAGAGTTTAACTCTGCGTGGACGTAATAATTTGCTTTCACTGCCAACGGTGCTGACTTACTGCTTCCAGAACAAGCACACAGCATGTGCTGAAAAGTGTCACGCTGGACATGAGCAACAAAGAGCGATTCCTCAGCTGCTGCAGCAAACTCTCCTCTTCATAAGAGTTTGATATTGTTATATCAGGTAAAATTGCAATAAAATGTCAAGAATTGTCTTTATTCTTGTTCTATATTTTCATAAATACAACAAACTATAGTTTTTGTATATATAATATAACTATATATAAAACTTTATAAGCTGTGATATCAAATAGCTTTTGCAGCTCCAGACACATTTTATTTGGTTTAATTTGAAGCCTTCAAAAATAAAGCGACACGTAGCGACGAAACATCCAACGCTCGTGGGAAAGCCTGTTGGGCTTCTTGTTGTGTATGAAGGTTTACATACACATGATAATAAAGGTCTTTGTGATCATCACATTGCATCATCTCATTTATTTGACAAGGGTTTTGCTTGTTCAACTGTAAGTGGATTTAATATAGTTATTGAATACAAATCAAACCAAGAGTGAGATCAATTAGTTAAACCAATACAGTGTTAATATTTGAATGGGCCCCGGGACACTTTGTACTTGAAAAGTTGGGCCCCGAGGTCAAAAAGGTTAAGAACCCCTGGCATAGATGACACATCTTTCTATGGCAGCTGCCTTACGTTTGGAATTACAGATGCACTTTAATATGCATCTTACCTTGTAGCCTTGAGCTATATCTATAAGCAATTATAATCCACAGCATGTAGATTTATTCAAATCCATTTTGTTAGATTCAAGGTTTCAGAGGATGATTGACGATAAAACACACCTCCAACTACATTGTGCTGATCTAAAAACAGAGGAGCTTCCACAGGCCTCAGTCAAGTCTAATTCCTTTTTATGGGTTTCAGAAGTTAACGACAAATCCAGTTATTAACTTGCACCACTCCAGATAGCCCAAGCCAAGCAGTCCTAGTCTTAACCAAGCCTTCACTGATAGCATCACATTGTCGGAGTGGAAAAGAAGCGCTCCCATTAGATGTCCAGCTAGATAAATAGACTATAATGGGTTGCTGGGGGTGCGTTTGGTCGTTTGGCCCGACGCTCCCATCAGATGTGATCTCAGGGTCGCCGCCATGAATCAGCTAGCAGTGCGACGTCATTGGTCATCCTGACAGCTGAACAAAGCCCAGGAAGTGGGGAGGGACAGACGCCGCTAATGGAGCCAGATTAGGATGGGTGTGCTTTGTAACTCGTGCTGGCACTGCCGGAGTTGCTCAGTTAGATGTGTGGGGTCAGTGACTTCTTTATGAGATACCTGAGCAAGGCATTGTGGGCCAGTGGTGCTAAGGCACTATGGGTGCTGTTTCTGCTAGGCTGCACTGCTAAACTGTATTCTCAGATTTTTTTTTATGTGTGTTCGTTTTGTGAGAGTGTGTGAGCACAGAGCCTGGTGATGTGGTACTGCTGGGGCTGATAAGAGTTAGATAAAGCTTTAAGGGCTAATGGTTTCCACTAATGAGAAAACTGGCTGTGATTATGACAAATAGGTGGAGAGCAGCAGGCTAAGCAGCGACACACAGCAGCTATTGTTAGGCAGCCGAGCCTCAGCATCTCATTACACCTCCGGCCTCCTCCTCTCCCCCTGATATACCAGCCTCCTCCTGATAGACCGGCCTTTTTTTCCCCTGATGATAGACCGGCCTCCTCCTCACCTACTGTTGATAGACCAGCCTCCTCCTCTTTCCCTGATATACCAGCCTCCTCTTGATACACCTGCCTCCTCCTCTCCTCCTGATGATAGACCCGCCTTATCCTCCTCTCCTGACGATAAACCGGCTTCCTTTTCTCCTGATGATAGATTGACCTTGTCCTGATAAACCAGACTCCTCCTCTCCTCCTGATAATAGACCAGCCTTCTCCTCTCCTGATGATAAACTGGCCTCCTTCTCTGCTAATGATGACCCGGCCTCCTCTTCTCCTGATTATAGACTGGTCTCCTCCTCTCCTGATAAACCAACTTTCTCCTCTCCTCCTGTTGATAGAACAGCCTCCTCCTCTCCTGATGATAAACCGGCCTACTTCTCCCTCTGATGGTAGACCGGCCTGCTCCTCTCCTGATGACAGACCGGCCTCCTCTTCTTCTGATAGAAGACCAACATCCTCCTTGCCTGATGATAGACTGGCCTCCTTCTCCTCTCCTAATGATACACCAGCTTCCTCCTCTTGTTCTGATCGGCCGACCTCTTCCATATTTTCAAGATATACACCAACATGTATGATTGATTAGCTGTTCACCAGAGTGACAGCCAGTGGAAAGAAGCTGTTCCTGTGTCTGGTGGTTTTGGTGTACAGTACTCTGTAGCGCCTGCTAGAGGGGAGGAGTTGGAACAGGTTGTGTCCAGGGTGTGAAGGGTCTGCAGTGATCTTTCCTGCCCCTTTCCTGACTCCGGAGGTGTACAAGTCCAGGATGAAGGGCAGGCTGGCACCAATGATCCTCTCTGCAGACCTGACAGTCCGTTGCAGTCTGTTTCTGTTCTGTTTAGTGGCCGATCCAAACCACACAGTGATGGAAGAACAGAGAACAGACTGGATGATGGTGGAATAAAACAGAATCAGCAGCTCCTGAGGCAGGTTGAACTTCCTGAGCTGGCACAGGAAGTTCACCCACTTCAGGGCTTGAGAGATTGTGGATCCCAGAAACCTAAAGGTCTCCACAGCAAGTCTACAGCAGGTCTCCACAGCAGCACTGTTGAGTATGGTGAGGGGGGGGGTGGCAGTGTTGGGGGCCTCCTCCTGAAGTCCACTGTCATCTCCACAGTGTTGAGCTTGTTCAGCTCCAGGTTGTTCTGACCACACCAGAGGACCAGCTGTTCAGCCTCCCTCCTGTACGCAGACTCATCACCGTCCCTGATGAGGCCGATGACCGTTGTGTCGTCTGCAAACTTCAGGAGTTTAACAGTTGGGTCCTCTGAGGTGCAGTCATTTGTGTAGAGGGAGAAGAGCAGTGGGGAGAGCACACATCCCTGGGGGGCACCAGTGCTGATGGTCCGGGTGCTGGATGAGCTTTTTCCCAGCCTCACCTGCTGCGTCCTGTCAGTCAGGAAGTTTGTGATCCACTGACAGGTGGAGTCTGGTACAGGATCTGAGAGAGTTTGGGTTGAAGTACCTCCGGGATGATGGTGTTGAACGCAGAGCTGAAGTCCACAAACTGAACCCTTGCATATCTCGCTGGGGAGTCGAGGTGTTGCAGCCTGTAATGCAGTCCCATGTTGTCTGCATCATCCACCGACCTGTTTGCCTGGTAGGTAAACTGCAGGGGATCCAGCAGGGGCCCTGTGATGTCCTTCAGGTGGGTCAACACCAGTCTCTCAAAGGATTACATGACCACAGACGTCAGGGCGACGGGCCTGTAGTCATTTAATCCTGTGATGGAGGATTTCTTGGGGACCGGGATGATGGTGGAGCATTTGAAGCAGGAAGGGACTTCACACAGCTCCAGTGATTGGTTGAAGATCTGCATGAAGATGGGGGCCAGCTGGTCAGCACATATCAGGCAGGAGGTGGACACACCGTTTGGGCCCGGAGCCTTCCTGATCTTTTGTCTGTGGAAGAGCCGACTCACATCCTCTTTGCAGATCCTCAGTGTCGGTGGGGAGACTGGAACGAAATTAAGAGCCACCTATTATGTTCAGAAAGTGGAAAACAGAATTGAAGTTGGAGCTGTTTATATTGTACATTCAACCAATCCTCATAACTCCAAGTTTCATGACTTCCATTTCCCTTCCTGGATTGAATGTTAGCCTCTAGATGTTCAATAATTTCCATGGGCCATGAAACTTGAGAAAATAAAATTGTATTTCCATTTTCTTGAAGGCTCTTCTCCTGATACTGCTGTATTCTACTATGTCAGTGGATCTGGGACTGATTTTCTATAAAGTACAAGATTTACAGCATACAGTATGGTGGACACTCCTTATATGACCTTAAAATCTTTCCCCAAGAGCTAAGAAGATGAAAGATCTAAAAAGTCTTAAAAGATAAAATGACCCTGTTTCCCCAGAAGCATCTGTTGTGGAGCTTTCCTGAAACAACCACATCATGTCAGTCTGCTTGTTTTTATTATTGGAGCACTTACCTCTGAGCTTGCAGTGCATTAATATAGTTTAATAGCACCAGTTGTAGTATATTAATACTCCTTAACCTCCACTCCACTCTTAAAATCCCACTACCACCTTTTCACCTTCCCTCCCTTCATCATCCCCTGCTTTCACCCTTCATCCTTTCTCTCACACAACCCTTTGTTCCACCCTCTCTTCTTCTCCCTCCCTCTGTATCCTCTCTCTCTTTCCTCCCCCTCCTTCTCCAAACTCATTTCAGCATGAGATTATAAATGGAGCCTTGGGAAAATGTGATAAATCAATTAATCATTTGTAGCTGTGTAGCTTAATGAGTGAACTGGGGTGTCATAATTAGTTTTCCCAGTATCAATCATTAAAGTGCAAGTTTGCTGATAAACAGGCAACTGATGAGAGCAGAGACATGGCTGAGACTATCCTGCTGTTATTGCTGGGAAATCACACTAAATGTGTAGTAATGAGCTCGGGTTTACGCTCTTTTATTTTTGCTACGCTCCACTTACATCTGAACACGCCCAGCATCGTATACTTTATCCCAGAGCAGACAAAACCACCCTTTTTGACTTTTGATTTAGGAACAAAACGTTATATTTTTACTTGGATTAGTATTTAGATATTTTGATCCTGAACATAAGTATAGTAATACCCCAACCTAAACTTCAAATTCATTTGTATGCTTCTACCTCGGGACTTTAGCAACAAAAAGAGGGAAAAGAAGACTGAGAAACAACATTTCCTGGTAAATTTAAGTGCTTCTGTTCGTAGCTCGGTTAAAGCAGCTACAGTCAGTACATTGTGTTTTTTCCAAAATAAATGAATGGTGAAAACAACCTCGCGGTCAAATTTGTTTGAATAACACAAGGCTAAAAAAAGAAGATAATAACATTCAAGTAGCTTGTGTCCGCTGGCAATAGATGGAGACCTCCACAATGAAACGTGTATCGTGAGCCCTTCAGGTGGTGTTGCTGATCTAATTGAATCTAAACATAGCACAAAAAGTAAGGAAATTTGTGTTCGGTAGATTATCTCTTTGTTGTAACAATGCTTCTTGGCAATAAATCTTATACCGTTGGAAAGTTTGTTTCCCTTTTTAAATGGTGCCACATTTGTAAGGAACATGCATTTGTGGGATGAGCAGCAGAGCTGAGTATGTGGGTTGTTCCCATGAATTTGATAAATCTTCTCTGCCAATGCCAAACAGCTTGTATTGGCATTGACTCTTGTTTGGTGTTGTTTGGTGGATTGGATGATTGAAGTCTGAAGAAACATATTGGCAATTTTACAATTTATTCATTTAACAAACAGGAGCCTCAGCAGCGTGTGGAAGAACCATACACAGCCACAACAGCCTGGCTCCTCCTCCTCATGCTGGTCACCAGCCTGGTCACACGATGCTGTGGGATGGCATTCCACTCCTCAAAAAGCATTTGTCGGCCAACGTGGTTGTCAGCCAACGTGGTTGTGTTGGTCACTCTGGCACGAACAGCTGGTCCCACAAGTGTTCACTTTGGTTGAGGTCAGGACTGCTGGCAGGCCATTCCATCCTCTCTACTCCCACATTCTGGAGGTAGTCTCTGATAAACCCCGCTCTGTTTGGCATTGGCAGAGAAGATTTGGCAAATGTTTCATGGGAGCAACCCACATACTCAGCTCTGCTGCTCATCCCACAAATGCATGTTCCTTACAAATGTGGCACCATTTAAAAGGGAAATAAACAATTTTCCAACGGTATAAGATTTATTGCCAAGAAGCATTGTAACAACAAAGAACTAATCTACCAAACACAAATGTCCTTGCTTTTTGTGCTATGTTTAGTATAAGTGTTAGAAGGCAGCCCACAGTTTGCATCTGAAGTGGATGTGTGTTGTAGCTTCCTTCATCAGCGCTTTAAGAAAGTGCCCAGGCAGAGGTTAAATAAATGAACTGATTATTACAGGCCTCGCTCCGAGCAGTTAAGCTAACCCATGCATATACAACACTTACATTCAGAGGGGGGCGTGACTGTGTGTGTGTGTGTGTGTGTGTCAAAGACAAGAGGGGTCAGGGAGGAGGTCTCAGGCTCATACCCGTGTGTGTGTGTGTGTCTGTGTGTGAGGCGTGCTAATGGTCTTTCCAGCCTGGGAAATGCCCCAGTGAGCAGCCTAACTTATGGAAATCATAACCTCAATGCTGGAAGCCATTATCAGACTAATTTGCATAAAGACTCTTTCAAAGAGGTTCCTGAAGGCCGGAACACGCCCCCCCCCCCCCCCCCCCCCTCCCCTCCCAGCCCCAACCCCCAAACACATGCATGTGTTTGTGTGTGTGTGTCCGCATCCACCATTCCTTTCAGCTTCCAGTTAGGTTTGAGCAAAAAAAGTTAAGCCTAATCTCAATGTCGCCTCCCCCTATCAATAACTAGCAGTCTGGCCCACTCAGCCCAATCACAGTGATATATGTACAAGGTGTGTCTTCGTCAGGAGTAACACCGGCAGACAGGGCCACACACACTCACATATTTACACACACACACACTGGATGGTAACAAGCCATTAACGAAGCCTTAATTGATGAGCTCGTTAAGATCTGTTATTAGAGAAATTGATTTCAAATAGCCACTTTAATCTGCTGGCCAGGGGGAAACAGGCCACAATGCAAATTGAAGGCGCTAAAGTACATAATGGAGCAAGTAATTCATAGATTTCACTTTCACTAATTAATAATTGAAAATTGGAGGGGGTGGTAGCGGTGTGTGTGTGTGTGTGTGTGTGTGTGTGTTTGACAGTGTTAATGTGGGTCTATTGTGTAAATCTTGTTATTAATTAATGAGCTTTATTCCCAGGCAATATATTATCATTTAATATGTCATTCACAATCTCTCTCTCTCTGTATTTGTGTGTGTGTGTGTGTGTGTGTGTTAGGTTGGGTGTGTTTCAAGAATACATTTTGGTTCATCATTATTAAACAATTAACTGGTAAAACTAAAATAAAACTAATTTGTGATACCAGGTAGTTTTTTTTAGGCTTTGTTAGACAAGAATGTAGCTGGTAAAGTTCAATTGATGTAGCCTAATTAATGTGATTTTGTGCACATAAAAGTGGTTGATTATAACTCGCTGTTCAATTCAGGTTTTTGATGTATGCAGCAAAAAATATTTTTAGGTCATATAAAGTAAACTGCTTGTTACCTGTAATCCACTTTCTGTTTCTTTCCTGCAACAACAACATCTACAACACCAAAACCAAAAACACAACAGGCTTAACTAACAGCAAATTACATCAAACAATCAATTCGCCGTGTTCTGTCGCAGGCCATGTAGATTCAGTGGTAAAAAAGCCCTTCATCCTGTTTTGAAATCTTGCATGCTTATACAATAATGTAGTGACTCTAGGTCACACCAAGATAAAGGTGCAAAAACTTTCAAAGCGCTTTCACCAAAAACAGTGTGTGGTAGGAATAAAGTAAAGAATTTGTCTAAATGGTCTTATAAAGGATACACGTATGAATGTTCTGGATGTAGTTATGGGGGGAATCATTGTCTAATATGGACGGAACACGTTCAGATAATGGACTTTTTTTGTGTGTGAAATTTCTTATGTTGTTTGAACATTTTACTGTTTTGTTTCTAAGTCTGTTATTTGTTCTATTTATGTGAAACTTTTTATGCTCCCATCCTGGCCTGGACCCCATCGAAAAAGAGTAAAATGTCAATGGGTCCTGGTAAATAAGTTGTTTAGAAACATGTTGAATATCCCCTTAACCTCTTTAAACATTAAATCTAGTTTTTCTCAAATTTTCCCAAATTTCCTGGCCTAAAATCAACAATATCAACAATTTACCCCAAATGAGGTTTTTTTTTTGGCCTGCCCATTTTTTTACTTTTGGTTGGAACTCAAATGTATTTCTTCTTCCGGTTTAGCAGTAGTAAAGTTGTTGAATGACATTTGGGATAATAAATTGATCAGATGGTTTTACAGTATCACATCCATCAGGCATTAGTTACTTGGAGGACAACATATGAAAATGGCCTGGACATTTTTAATTACTCTCTTGGTGTAGATGGCTCTGCCAAACACCGAGTTAAAATTAATAAATATCAGAGCGAATTAAACCAACCTGTCTGTCTGCTAGCTAGTAGCTAGCTAGCTTTGCCCCTGCAAGCTAAGCTAGCAAGCTGGCTGGCTATCTAACGGCAGTAAGAGTCAAAGCCACAAGCTCCTAAAAGCTCAGAATATGTCGGTGTAAATTTTATTTGGATAAACTGATTACTTTTTGTGCATCTAAATGGTTACTTTCATCATGGCATTTTGGTCATCGCACTTTCTCATTGGCTTCACTTTTCAGAATTGGAGTTAGCCGTCTGGCGCTACTCCATCAGAATATTAGAAACACACAATTCCACTGATGTGCTACTCGAGAATTTTTCCACAGCAAATCATCTCTGTCTGACTGTTGCAAAACAATAACTTGATCAAAGAACTTCTTCACAGAAAAAGTTGATGAGTCCCTTTAAATTGACTGAGTTGAGGTTTCAGTGTTGCAGGTTTCACACACAAATGCACACACACGGACCTGGAGCTTAAGAGGTCATGAACCAGACTGTATGGCGCGCTTCAGCCAAGGAGCACCATTTAATCTCATCTTTTTTATCTGTCAGAAAAAGCAAACACACACACACACACACACAGTGTATAATTCCAGTATTAGCGGTGGTATTAGCCAGAGTGGGGCAGGTACTTAACACTGAAAAGACTGAAATCACTTCCCAAGGGAGCTTTTATACAATGTGTGTGTGTGTGTGTGTGTGTGTGTGTGTGTGTGTGTGTGTGTGTGTGTGTGTGTGTTGAGCGGTAGATAGGAACCATTGTGTCAGCGGTCTAGCTTTCTGATTTCTATGTGGCTTAAGCCGAAGGAAGTGCGTTAGCCGCTGTGCAGCCGCGGCGACTCTGGCCCCCCTGCGTTGATTTAATGTGAAGAATTGGCTGTTGCTGTATTGAATCAGACTGGGGCCCATATTGTTCGGCTGCAGGGGATTACACGTTTAGCAGCTAGTGATCGGGCTTCAGTTATAACGCCACTCGCCGAGAGAAGCAGCTCTTATCAGCCAGTCGGAGCCCAGTCTCTGCCACATTCACAACCCTCCAATACACTTTAATTGAATTTCTTTTTAGAGACAGAGAGGCTCAGACGGCTCATGGCGTTCAATTTACCACCTCCCCTGTCAACGTTTAGATCCCTCACCCCTTCTCTTCCTCCAGAAAAAGGGAGGCGCCTTCACGCTACAAAAGGAAACTTGCAAATACCATATTTATCTCTGTTCCCTCTCTCTCCCTCTCTCTTCCGCCGCTCTCCTATCCATGTCAGTTATTATATCATTTCAATGAATACTCGCCAGGAAATGGGCTTATCTCAGTGGCAAAATATCTATTTCTTTCAGGCGTTGATTTAGTGTGTTTAAAGCCCACAGCGAGGACAGACAGACTGTCAGCTCGGTGCAACAGTAAAGCAACGATGCTATCTGTTGGGAGCTGAAATACTGATGAATGAAGAGAAAGGGGAGGGGGGGGGGTGAAAAGAGGAGGGACCAGGGAAAAAGGGCTCGGAGAGGATGAGGGTGGAAACAGGATAGAAAGAGAATGAGAAGGGAAAGAGAAGAGATGAATACAAGCAGCTGTAAGGAAGGAGAAAAAGGAGGAAGATGAATGGAATTATGAAGAGGGAGGAGGTGAGAGGAAGTGAAGAAGAGGAAATAATGGATTGGAGATGAAGAGCAGTATTAAGCTAGGAGTTAGGAGTCTCGACATCAAACTTTACCTCTGCTCTTCATTCTTTATTGTCCCCATATTCTTGTGGAGACCTGTAATGATGAAAGTATTGCAGGACAGTGATGTGATTGTGGAAGGCCATGTCTTCACTAATACGCTGAAGCTGGAATCATGCTTCTCTCGGCGTTTGGACACTTTAGTGTGTGTGTTTCTTTTCTGCTTGAACAGACTGGAGTGTAATGTCCAAACTGGGAAGCAGTGTCACGTTAAGGATACAAAAAATATATATATATATATGAAAAATATATGAAAATAGGCTTGACAC